>CM014095.1:31685905-31768405 GCA_004119915.2 Collichthys lucidus
TCTCAGAACGTCACCATTCTTCTCAAGTTGTCTGTCTTTACACTGAGGATGAGACACTTCACTGTCCACAACCACCATCATTGGTTTGAAAAATGTGATAGTTTGTCATTTTTTCTTTATAAGTGATATCTTTTATTTTGGAAAGCAGCTTTTCACTGTTTCTGGCTCACGATGCCTTACACTGGGTTTATTTTTGTATGTTTTTGTACGTACAGCTCAGAGACTGAAGAACATCAAGCCTGGGAAATGTAATAAAATCATGCAGTTAGTTAGCTGACATGTTTGTCTACAAGTCATTTTACAGAGCACGGGAAAATCCGATTCCATTCCAGCCTAATCCTGCTCATGTACACAAAGTGTGACTTAACTTTGACTGAGAATACGTGGCCTGGTTTAGGTCCGGTACGATTCGTGCACCATGTTAGATGTTTTTGCACCAGCAGTTCTTTTTTTTCTTTTCTTTACAAATCGACTGTGATAATGATTTTTGCTGTGAAGGTACTATTTTCTCTGTCAACCAATACAGGACCAAACTGATAACAGCAGTCCGTTTTTTTTTTTTGCTGATTCTATGAAAACTTCATTCTGTGCATTTTTACATAGAGAGAGACACACAGATGCACAGCAGCAGCAAATCATTAACTAACTAAAAACTGTAATGGTAACAATAATGACAGTAGTAATATGTGTAGTGGACGTCATGCAGGATCACAGCAGCAGCCACGATCCACAAGAACCTGCTGGACGACAGAGACAGAAACTCCAGGGAAGAAGTTTAAGAAGAAGAAAAGAAGAGATACTTTATTAATCACAAATACAGTACAAGTACAAGGCTCATTAACATGCAAACGTGGAGAGAGATGGTGGAGAGATGGGCAGCCGGCCAGAGCAGCGCCCTGCGAGCAGTTTTGGGGGTTCGGTGCCTTGCTCAAAATCACCTCTCCAGCTACTAGTCCACCTTCCATATTTTCGGTCCATGCTGGACTTGAACCGACTGAGGTTTAGTTAGTGACATGCAATCACATGCATTATGAGTAAATCATCATGGGACCTGTAATGTTTACCTTTATCACAAATTAATGATTTCAATAGTTGTTACTTGCAGACATCAGTGAGGAGGTTTATAGATTTTCATGTACTTTACCAACCAGAGGTGACTTCAGAGGTGCAGTTCTTCTTTGTGGCCACTTGAGGACGCTGGAAAAAAACAAGCTGCTCGCTCTCCTGCAAGCTGTTCACTTATTGCACAATACAAAGTGTGTTACAGTGACAGTGACCTCAGATCCTGGTAACACAGATCAGTCTGCACCGTGCAGTGCTCTGCGTGCATCTTTTAACTGTCAGCTGATATTTGTATGGACGCATAAGGAAGGAACTTATTTATTATTATTATCATTAAAAATGATTTTTAAGCTTAGTGTGTGTTTTTCAGGCATGACGTCACGGCCCCTGTTTGTTTATCCTAAAATCAGGAGACATAACTCGTGATCAGGAACAGGAAACGCACCCGTCATGTACAGTGAAGCCACGTTGATGCTTTAACGCTGTCTTGACAACTGCTCATGAACGACAGCTGAAACATTCAATCAGAACTCGTGTTTTGTCAGCGGTGGCATAAATCGACCAATAGCGATGCTGCTTATGGGCACCTTCCCTCTGATTGGACGGACGATGACACATCCCACCAATCAGCTTCCCGCTACAGGACTCGCCATCGGGGACTTTTTTGCGTCACTTTTAACTCCAGGTTTGTGCCAGCCACTAGTGCGCATGCGTCGTTATGACAGACAGCGGATTAGCCAATGAGGTGCAGTGTTTGGGGGGCTGGAACGTTCTGAGCCCGCCTTTTTCAGTGGCAGCCGCCTGACCCAATCGCATTCTGCTTAGTATGCGAGTATGCTTGATTGACAGGAAACGGTCCAATGAGAAGTGGTTATATGTTTTGGGACAAACGTAAGCATTTCACTGTCCAATCCCAGTGTAGCAACAAGGCGGGAGTTCGCGTTACCAAGGCAAGTCTTGAGTGAAGTATAAAGGGAATAACATGGTGTCCCAGTGGCTGTTTATGTTTACTTAAAGAACAGACTGGAAGGGCGTCCCGCCTCACACCGCGGACTTTTCTTTGGAGTTACACTTTGTTTCACTTTAAGTTGTTTATGTCAAGATTTACAAGGCCAGTGGCATGTAAATCTCATATTTCACTAATGTGCCAGTCTTACAAATGGAAAGGGGGCTTCACTTTGGAAACGTGAGCATTTCCCTGGTGCTCCTGCTGTTGCTGAAAGCGCTGCTCGGATTTGGGACTTCGCAAACTCAGAGCTCCGCCGCCACCATCGGGAAGGAGCCGCAGTCCGCCGCCGCCTCCTCCTCCCGGGGTTCAGGTCCGACCTCGGAGGAAGATGTTGCGAGAGTCATGGAGCGGGGCTTGGGGAACGTAGGCGCCCCGGTGATCGTGGCGGACGTTACCGTGGAGGACGACGACAACGGGTCGGCTGGGGAGGCCGACGAGTCACACGGAGAGAGTAACGGAAACGTCCGGCCGACGAGGTACGTTTTAAAACGCCGTTAAGTCACAGTTAGTTAGTCGCAGCCTTTATCAGGACAGACGGTGTAACACACCTGTGTACCGCCAGGTGACCTGAAATAAACAGAAACAAACTAACTGTAATTAAACTAACGGCGGTTTGTCTAGTAACTGACGTCTCGCGCTTGTTGAGTATCACTCCGCCTGAGCTCGCGAGCGGTGAAAACTTGTCTTAACCCGGGTTATAATGCGAGATAAACCGGGTTATAACGCGTGTTATCCCGGGTTATAACGCGTGTTATCCCGGGTCACATCTCTGCTGTTCTTCAGCAGTCATGGTAGGTGTGTTAAACGATGCCAGGGAACTGTCAGAGCACAAAAACACCCAGAACACGAACCAGTCTGACCTCCAGAGTTTGGCTGGATACCGGGTGTTTGCGGTTAACTAGACCCGCTTACAGCCGGTGTTTGCGGGCTCTGTAAGGCACTGATGAACGTGGAAGTTTAGGGCTCCAGTTGCTGGGGGGAGAAAGTTTTAGAGCGGCGGTGATGACGAGTCCTCCTGCGCGGGATGACCAAAGTTTGCACCGTGAAGCTGGAGCCTGATGATCCTCAGCTTGTTGTACTGACTGCACATGCAAACAAAGCTGTCACTGTAAGATGTGAGCAGTATTAAATAATCAGCTTGTGTTATAATGTGATAGGGAGCACCGTGCCTGCTCCCCTCTCCTCTCCAGGGGCTCTTGTCAGGTTTAATCTCCTCATTCAGTCTCAGAGTTAATTTGCTTTCCATTTATTATCACACCAAAATCACATTACATGAAGGGAAGCAGCCCTAAGCACCTGACAACAAGAGATACCTCCATCCTCTGTTGATCCACCTTATCTCCTCCTGTCAGCAGGTACGCTGCTTCTTATGCTGCTGCTGCTGCCGAAAAGTTGAAAGAAGGTCTGAGTCTGCTTATTTAATTAACCCCAGTTAATGGCAACTTTAGTGCAAGAAACAAGCTGATGTTTGAGGTCATTTAAAGCAGGATGAAGTGACTGCAGCACGAGGATGAAGAGTGTTGTTATTTAAGCGCTGTAGTTTAAGTGTAAGATGCATATTATGGTCCCAGCCGTGGAGTTTGACAAACTGAGAGCAGTTGCTATGCCTGAAGAGCAGACACTTGCTGGGCACAGTACAAATCAAACATGACAAGTTCATGTTTTCATGCTCCGACAGACTGTCATGCAGAGGCATGTCACTCAGCCGAGAACATCCCCACCAATCCTGCCAGTCAAAAGTTTACGGCTTCACGCGGTCCACAGGTTTACGAGCCCTGTTCAGACCTGCTGCTGCTGCTGCTGCGGCTGCTGCCCAAAGTGAGATGCAGTTCTTGGCGCAGTGGGTAGGGCATTGATTTCGTCTTACTTGGTAAACAGTAGGTTTGACGCCCACCTTAGACGTTTGGCGCAGTATGTTCTTCACGATGTTACTCTCTCTGCCATGTTATTCTCTTTTTTCACCAAGATACTTTTGGCAGTAAGACAGCTTCTACAGTCGCTCTTGTTACATTGGAGAAGTCCACTCCACTGAATTATTCTCTGTGTAGTTTCATACACGGGGTGGATCAAAGTCAGCCATGAAACTGAAAACCTCAGTCGAACCTTTTCGACGGCTTCTGGTGATGTTTCATGTCTTAATTCTAAAACTTGCTCCTACTGTATCAGCTCGGTGTTTCCTGTTTGCCATTCACTTTCTAAAATCTCAACGCTCACGTAAAAGCGTCTTGACAACCCCCAAAGCTTTGAGTGTTGTTTGCAGTGATACAAACCCAGTTTTGTCACAACAAGGATGCACTGAGCATGCCGTGCAGTCGGCCCCATGGAGCTCAAGTCAAGAGCAATAGGTGGTGATTAGATGTTGTTTTGAATTATTTTGTAAGACGCAGTGAAAAAGATGTTTTCACAGGAATAAAACCTTTTTGTGCACTGCTGTTTACACCACCAAGGACACAAACTTATCAGGATGAAAGTGACTGTGATGTAAGGGCAAGGACTGCACGATGGATGAGAGCGCTGTCTGTCATCCGCAGTACAGTACCAAGAGGAAATCGAAAGTAATTAGCTGAGCAGTTTCTCTGTGATATAGAAGCAGACTATTCCCCTGCCAGGCACCTCAGCTGCTGCAGGAAAAACTCCTGAGTGTCATCCTGCTGCTGGTCACACCCTGCCACCGCTCGCTTCCACTCCTGCGTCTATTCCTATACCCTAAACCTCCCCGAGTCTTTTTCCTGTCACTTCTGCTGCGCTCTCCTGTCCTTCCTCACTCCGTCACAGTCTGCCTCTGCCGCTTGCTCTCTTCTGCTTTCCATATTCACTTCTAATAATGTGTTTAGAATATATTGTCAATAGTAATGAAAGTTTAAAGTGTTAAAATATTCTCTGGCATGTTGTTGAAATATTGAGCTCACATTTTTGTGCGTTGTGTAATGAACTAAATATTAACGTTGGCTAAGTTTGAACCCTGATATGTAAAGTCAATAAGATAAAGATACAGCAGGAACGAACAAGTGAGTTATTCATTTCAGACAACAACAGATGTGAAACATGACAGATTGAGCTGAAATCAGAAAATAATGAACTCGAAGACGGTTTTCTCTTCAAGTGTCAAACACGGGAAGATCCACGATCACACCATGTCTCCTCTTTGTGTCTCGCTCTCTCTCATCTTCCACTTGCTCCTTCCCTAACGCTCTCCCTTACCTTCACACGTACACGTAGCTTTCTAATGTCGCCCCTCGGGTATATACTCTACTCCACGCTCGTTTTCCATCCATCTGTCAGGAGAATTGTGGTTGAACTTTAGAAACGTCTCAAGAAATGAAACTGAATTTTTAGACGGGCCAATTTAAAGAAAAAGGACTTTTTTTAAATGTCAGAAAACTTGTTTTAAACCAAGTTATTGTCGAAGCATTTCAGCAGTATTTCTGCCATAAGGGAGAAGTGTGTGGATGATTTTAAACGGTGAACTTGGACTTGGATTATTGAAGACTTTTGGAAAGTAATCATCATCATTAATGAGGTCAGCTTTTTGACACACTTGCTCCTGCGACCTTCACCTGTTCTTAAACACACCAGGTGATAAGAAGTGCCGCCCTGTGGCAATAACCAGGCGAACACACCCATGACCAGTTTGGCTAAGAGAAACTAGAGAATGAAGTTTTTCATGTTTGTTCCCGACACATAACTCAAACCATTGAAGCACTTCTTCTTTTACTTTGGAAGGATCCTGGAAACTTCAGTGCTTTGCTTCCACAGCCTCACTGCCTTTTAAAGAGATTGGACTTCCAGTGAAGCCTCTTTTATTTTCTTCCAAATGATATTTTGGAGTGGAGCACTTCAAACACAAACTCCTGAGAACAGTCTACGCTCAGGTGTCAACATTCTGAAGTTTCCGTCAGTCACTGTTGTTTTTTATTTTATTCCTCCTCCGCCCTCGTATCCTGTAATCTATAAATATTGTAGATGTTGTCTTTGATCCGGCCTTCAGTGTGTGACGAGAGCTGCTGTCATGTCAGCTGATGGCTGTCACCTCACCTTAATGTTGTCATCTATAGGTTAGAAACTCTCCTCCGGAGACTTGGTGTTTACATCTGTCTCAGTGCATGTGAATGTGTGTGTGTGTGTGTGTGAATCATGCATGTGACGGTGCTGCCAGGTTTGATGCCTCCGCCAGCGAGCGAGCGCTCCGTCGGGGCCTCCAGCACCTCGGGGAGCACTTGGAGGTGAGAGGAGTGAGGACAGCAGCTTTGTTTGAACCTACTACCCCCACCACCACCACCACCACCACCTACCCCCCCTACCCTCGGTACCCCCACCCCCCACCACCACCCTCAGGGCTCTGTAACGGCAACAGCTCTTCTGGGCCGCCGTGCTTGCCGGCTGGCTCCCACCAGCCTACTGCTTAGCAACAGCCAATCGGCCAAGCCGGGCGACTTGTTGGCCAATTGCATGGGAGAGACGGGCTAGTGCTCAGAATTTGAGTTGGCCGCATGGGTCTGGCTATAGTTAGGTAAAGGAGGAGGAGGCGGAGGAGATTTTTTTTTTTTTTTTTTAAGAGGGGAGAGTTCATTTCCTTGTTTTTTTCCTCCTTACTTTGTTTCAGTAGTCTGCTCTCTGTAACCGGGGAGATGTTGTAGGGTGTATTAATAGAAACTGTCCCCAAAATAACAAGTCAGGACGGAGATGATTGAACTCCCTCTGGGAACTTTGAATCGAGCACTTAGAAATCAGTTGTTGAAACTCCGTCCATGTCCGGCTGTTTGTTTCACATCAGAGACGTCTGAATGTAAAACTCACCTCAAACGACCTTATGTAATCTGCATTTCACCCTCATTGTCTCATTATGTAAGCATGTTTTTATGTCACTCTCTCTAATAAAGTCAGATTGTTGTTCAGTGTGCAGCAGCAGCTGATGTTGAGATGTGATGACCTTTCCCGACACTGATTTCTTGACTCGGTCTGAAGTGCTCCACATGTTGTTTTTTTCTGGCTGTTTCATAATTTTCGGTGTAGTGACAGAAATAGAAACCCCATTCTGCATAAATGTGATTGCTAAACAATACTGGCTGTGAATATGATTATCAGGAGGAGTGGATTTATTAGGTCAGTGGCTATTTTGGTAAGTCGGTGAGGACCCATCCTGCAGCACTGCAGTATGGGTGGGGCAGAGGCAAAAAGGTGGGATACTCTAAGAGAGAGAGAGAGAGTCAGGAAGGGAGGGAGAAGAGGATGAAAACAAGGAGTTAGCTGGTACTTAGTAGGACCACGCTGTCTTGTTTTCACTCCCGATAGTTCCTCACTGCTTAGCAACAACGAATCAGATCCTCTGAACGGAGCTGCAGCCCAGCCAATCATGTGGCAGGAGCGTGGCGCCATAGAGTTTGGATTTTACCACGTGTGAGATGATACGGTTTGGAAAGGGGAGCGCGCTTATGCAGGAGGAGAGAGAGTGTAATGGCAGTGCTTTTTCTTAATGCTCTGTGTGTGTGTGTGTGTGTTATGTTAGTGCTAAGTTTTTCTAACAACCACGCCCTTTGCTCTCTGATGCGGTGGTCTGCTGCAGCGACCCAGATGGATGCGAGGCCGGTTTAACTCTGGTCCGTCTCTCGTCGGGCTTCAGCTGCTGCGACAAAGACATAAAAAAGTGATCACGTGTTTATTTAGCGGTTATATAAACCTCAGTGCTGCTGTCTCATGTCTCTACAGGGTTTAGTTCAGTCACCTCTGTGACACGTCTTACTGTGGGAGTTTATTTGTGTTAGCTGTTGTTAGGCATGTTAATAGTTGTGGTTTGCTGCCTGCAGGTTCTTAAGCTCTAAAAGATCTTTGTATTGAATTGTGGGATTAGCACAATTAAAAGGCTTACAGGGCTCTCACAAACATTTGTGATCACTGCATTGTTTTTCTCTGTATGTGTGTGTGAAATATTCATTGTGATTCTGAATAAATGATCTCAGATTAAATGTTTAAAGCCTCGCCCCCCTCTGTGGCTCACTTCCTTCAGAATGCTCAAAGTTTAAAGGAATCCATTTGACTCTCTTCCCCTCCTGCTGGTGCAGCTGGTGGTGCTGGGCGCGGCCGGCTCACAGCCGCATCCATAACTTTCTCCCCACGTGCTCCCCATGCTCTCGTATTTTCGCTCTGGCTCTCGGTGGCTGCGCGGCGGGCTGAGTGGCAGCTGCGCGGCAGCAGAACTCCACACTCCAGCGTGCATTCAGGCTGCTCGCTGTTGCATGGTTACAGGCAGCTCTGCCTCACCATTCGCTCGGAGTCTGCAGAGCTGCTCGCTTATTGGCCGAGCGAGTAGAAAAACACTGCTCCCATTGGCCGCCGCAAAGTCGCAGGCTGTTTGCGATTGGTCCGACTCAGCGTCTCCTGCTCCTTAGAGACTCAGCCTGTGTAAACATCCTGGTTGTTTCTTTCAATGGAGTGTGTTTACCAGCAGCTCGGTTTTGCCGGTGTGTGCAGACTGAGGCTGAGTGTCTCTGAGGAGCTCAGAGTCTGGTGAGAGCGAGGCTAATTGGCTCCCTGCTCCGCCGTACGCTTTGTGATTGAAGAAGCACTCTGCACTATTATGACACTTTGACAGCATTACAGGCGAGGACGCTAACAACCCTCAGTCTGCTGGCAGCCTGGCTGCTCTTCCTCTTTCTCCATCCACATCCTCCACTCCAACGTCTTCTTCAGGGTCTCCGCCGCCGCCTGCATCTGTCACATCGGCGGCGGCAGCAGCCCCACAGGCTACATGATCTCCCTTTGGTGACGAGCAGAGCGGCGGTGTCTCGGGGCTCAGACATGGAAAATAAATTGCCCCGAGTTCTACATGATGCAGTCAGGCTGTTTGTTTTGTTGGAGTTGTTTTTATTGTTCAGTTTAGTGCGGCTCGTTTTCTCCATTACCATCATGTTACCTAAGTTGTAGAGTTAAGAGCCCCCCTCCCCCACCCGACCTCCCCCCTCGGCTCCTCTTTATCTGGAGTACAAAGAGTCCATGAAGCCTTTCATCCCCCCCCGCTCCCAATGAAACTCTTCTATCTCTCGCTCTCCCTCCATCTCTAAAGTTGAACTCGCTGTTCTCAGTCACCTCGTCCTCAGTTGTACATTCACAGCATGACTTGGAGGGGGGAGGCGGGGCCAAGCTGAGCGAAGGCCGCCAAAGCTTCCACCCTCTCAGAGAGCCGACTGCTTAGCAACAACCAATCAGCCTAATATTTTTGGCAGAGTGTAGCAGCCAATGGAGAGGGTGAGAGCGGGCTTTAGCACTCTGTTTTTATTGGTGGCTCGGTGGAAAAACAATGTTTTTCTTAGCGCTCCACACTTTAGTGCTAGTGGCGATGCTGATAATGCTTGGAGCAGATTTGGGGAGATGATCTTGGCTTTGATGGGCCTGAAAGACACATGGCTCATTACTGTTAAGTGATCCTATTTGCATTTTTATGCAAACTTCCAGCTCCAGTTGAGCTGAAACAACTGATCTGGTCCTGAGCAGCAGCTGTAACTCACTGTGAATGTGTAAGTGCCTACAGTGAAACATAAGAGAAAGTTTCCTCACATCGATTGGCGCCGTCTGAAACAATCAATGTCTTAGTTGTCCGAAGGCTGAAACATCCTTGAACACGCTCCTACTCCTTCGTGACTGATTGGGAAAATCAATAAGGGATTATAGCTCGTCAATAGCAATTCACCTGCTCAGTCTCAATGATGGATAGTGCAGGTGATGGCAATATTAAACACACTCAGCCCTGTTAACTCAGAGTGTACATAAATAAGGATGATGGATGATGACGGCTCCGTTTTTTCTTTATTTCCTGTTTCCTTCAGTCAGAGCTGGGAAGACGAACAAGTGTAACACTGTCCCTGCCTTTTGTAACTGCTGTCTAGTTGCCCTCGTGGGAGGCAGTTAAAACCCCACATGCCCCCACCGGCCAACAGAGGGAAGCCGGTTGAGTCCCAGCTGTGTGGGTGCTCAGAGACGGCGTGTGTGCCGAGCCGACCCTCGCCGGTTAAATAAAGCTAAAAGCCCCGTTGACAGCGTCTCCTCTCGACAGATACAAATCAATAGTCAGGAGGTGGCCCCCGCCAGAGCTCAGGACAGGATTGACAAGCAATGCGGCAGAAGCTTTAAGAGTCAGACGAAGACGGGTGGGGCTGGTTGTCTCGATTAATCCGAGTCAGTTAGGCTGTTTTTAGCTTGGAGTTAGTAGACGAGCGAGAGAGAGAGAGGAACTTCACAAATCCTGCTGTGTTAGCACATGAAGAGGAATAAAACTCACTTCTGCTGCACTACTGACGGAGAAAACCCTTCACTAAGGATACCTTTCGAATTAATTGGGGAGGAAAAACCTGAAATGCAAGAATCCATCACCACAATCACCCCCACCTCCCCCGTTAAAAACACTCTCAGAGGTGAGGCGAGCCGGTGCTGTGAGGAATCCTGAGCCCATACATCATCTAAGGGAAAACACTTTCACCCCCTGCATCTTATTTTCCTCCTGCGTCTTATTTTTAGCCACTCACTGTGTCTCTGCCAACAGAGCTCCTGAATGAAGGATGTGAAAAATATGTCCACTATGTTTTTTCACTATTAAAATATTTTAGTTTTTCAGGAATCAGATAATATTTTCCAGGTGGAGCGTTGTATAATCAGACACGCAGAGACTCCGGTGCTCTGTTGTCTCTGTCACAGTAATGTTTTCCCACTAATGGCCGAGCATCTTTCATTACATCCAACAGGCTTAAGACAGAGTTTCATCCGTCTTGTTGTTAAACTCACAAAGATCTGAGAGTGAAACGATGCCAGCGTCTGAGCGCTTTGCTTGTTTTCTCTCCTCTGAGCTGTCATCGTGTTTGTGAACACTCATTTCACTGCCAATGCTGGAGAGCCGAGACCAATCAGAAATGTGGCCAATCAAACCCATCAAAATCGAAATAAGAGACGCTCTTTGTCCACACGTGAAAACATTAATGTGAGGCTGATTTTACTAATAACAGTTTTAAGCCTGAGAGAAGTAACCGTGTCAAATCCCTCCTGTGTGCTCTCGACAGTCGCTGCTGCCATCTGTTTCAGAGCGTCATCAGTGTCTTCTTCCCGTACCTGGCGTGCGGCAGACTCTTCTGTCTTTCTTTAAACGGGGAGAACAATAAGGTTGACGCTCATAATAGAAGAAGTTACTTTCAGCACTCGTAGAATCAACTCCCCTGCCTGCCAGCTTTGTTTTTCATGTTAGTCTGAGTGTACTTTTAATTCATCCAGTTCATCATCCACGTTTTACAAAGTTCTCTCAGTCCTCGTATCGCCCCTGTTTCTGTTTGATGTTTTCACGTGGTGTGGATGAACGAGGCGTCTCTCCTGTGGATCATTTAGTATTTTTCTTTATGGAAATATGTTTCTGTGTATGGGATGTCTGGTCAGGTTTTAATAATCCTCGGGTCTGCTCACATGTCTTTAATCAACATGCCACCCAGACCTGCTGACAGGATGGGGTTTGTCATGGCACAGGTGTGCTGCTGGCTGCAGTTGAAGGTCACCCTGATTGCTAAACACGGGGTGAGGAGCAGAGAGAGAAAGACAACATCTGCACCGCCACTGAAAAATCCTTCGCCCTTGTGTGTCTTGCATGTGATGGCGTTAAACCCCCGCAGTGAAGATGTCATTAAAGGACAACACTTTATTTGTCATGTTTGCAGAGTCTGCCCTGAAAAGTGAGAAAAGACGTTGTTAATAATGAGGTGTCTATAGATCCTTATTACAGAGTGTCTTTGTGTTCTGTCCACAGGTCTCTCGTGATCATCAGCACCCTGGATGGACGGATCTCAGCTCTGGATCCTCACAACCAGGGCAGGAAGCAGTGGGACCTCGATGTGGCCTCAGGGTGTCTGGTGTCCTCCAGCCTCAGCAAACCTGAGGTAAGACTAGTAATGCAGCTGACGTCTTCTAAACGTGCTGACCTGTGTTTCTCAGTCAGATTAAACAGACATCGCCCAGCTGATTAAGATGAAACCGTCAGTTTGCTCAGTCCTGACGTGTCAGCGTGAGGTTAAGGATGCGTGTGCCTCCAAACAAACACTGTCCCTCCTGGATTTCTTTCTGTAGACAGCGAGGCCAATAATTGAACTCAGTGCACTTTGAACAGTAAACCAAGCTTTGCTGTGGCTTACATTCATTTCATGTGCACATAAACAAACACACACATCATACAGAATGTACAGCAGACATACTGCACACCCCCACATGAATCTGAGAGGAGCTGTTTCGCCTGGAGGATTAGCCTCTTTGTTGACTGTGGTGGTTTACACATACGAGCACAGCGAGACCCTCGTCTGTGCATGTACACAGAAGCTTAAACCGCCCACACCGACATGCTGAAAGTGAAGTGTAGCCCGGAGCGAGACCAGAGCGCCGCTTTCCCAGATACATACGAGAGACGTGCTCGTAGTTTACTTTGATGTGGACTCGCTCTGTGTGTGTGAGTTTTGCCTTAGGGAAAAGCCTCTGATACAAACAAGGGTCTGGGTGGCTGCTGAGATCAGCGCTGGTAAGTCTGTGGCTCTGTCATAGAAGAGAATCTTGTTTATTCGGCTGATATGACAATAAAAATCAACAACTCATGAAGTTTACCAAGTCAGTCTGACAGGTGTGGTTCTCCCAGAAAACACCTGTCTTTTAGGTCGTGATGCATGTTTTGCTTCCTATAGAGGAAAAAGTCAGCCCAGGCGGTTTGATTAACACCAAATGAAATAATGGGAAATGAACACTTAGCACAAAAGATAAGGATGTGCATAAAAAAAAAGCAGCTTCAGCTTCAACAACCCAAATATAGCAACGTTGGGGTTCCTCGTCGCAGAAGAATCTCCTTCAGTGTTTAAGAACCTCTCGTGTTAGTGGGTGAAGTGGCTCTCGAGTATGTGCAGCTCAGCCTGCGAGATCTGAGAGGTTCACCGGTTAACAAGCCTGCAATTAGGAGGAGGGAACTAATCGCTGGAATCAGCTGCTGCACTGAGGATCTGACTTCAGATCTGTGTGTTCATGGTGTTATGATGAGGAAAAACTCCTGAAGGTTCCTGAAGCACTTAAAGTCTGTACAATATGTCAACGACAAACAAAAAAGTCTTTAATATATGTTTGATAAATAATATTTCACAGTGTTTAAACTTCTGTTTGAATCTTCAACTTATTTACAATAATATTTCTGCTTTCTTTACATTTAATGACAGAAAAAAAATTACACGAATATGGATGGATAATCATAAGTTCAACATATTATTCATGAATTAAAATAGTTTACCTGGTAACAGCAGACGCCTGACAACATCAGTAATAACCGGAAACCAGCTGGAACAGGCTGCAGTGAAAGTGTGTTTGAGTTTAAGGGACTTAAAATACTTTAAATATTCAGTCATGAGCTTCAGAGTTTGTCGCGCGTGCCGTGAATTTAAAGGCTCTGGCTCCGAGATCACTTTGAGGACATCAGCTGTGTTGTAAAAAAAGAAATGATGTCAGCAGGAACGCTGCTCCAGCTGCTGAGTGGAGCTCATCTCATCAACAATGACCTGAAGAACCTGAGCCGCTGACAGCCAGCCTTCATGTTTTTATGTCTGTCTGTAGATGGGGTTGTGGCATTGGCAGATATGTGCTCTGCTACAGAAGCAGGAGATCTTTACAAATCTTTAATTATCTTTCATTATGGTACGGAGTGACCGCACTGTCACCCATCCCAGAGCTCTGTCATCCTGCTGAAGCCATGCAGAGATGGTGCTGTGCCCCCCTGACATGTGCTGTCTTATCCTCACATGACTTGAAACAGCACACATGCTTCAGAAAGACGTCCTCGTGGTGTTGGCTGTGTTTACAGAGAGAGGACGATATCAGACCAAATGTAAGAGCCTGTGGGACTGCAGATGGAGTTCAGTGAAGGATTTAACTAACACACGCCTCTGCTGTTTGTTTCTTTCTGACTAAATCTTCTCTGCTTGGCAGTGAGCGACTGTTCCCATCAACAGAGGAAGTCAGCAGCTATCTGTTCTCTTGTTGATTTGCTCCCTTCACTTTCAGAATTTGTCGTTTGAGTCTCAGACGTCTTTTTCATTTCACTTTACTCTCTCTCTTTGCTCCATTTAATATCACTGCTTGCTTCTTTCTGTGGTGTTGAGGATGCTGAAAATCTAAGCTGACAATACTCTCTCTGTCGGTGTTGACGTGTTTGGCTGAAGTTGTATCCATTGACTCAGGTGTGGAGTTCCTTTCCTTGCTTCCATCATTGCCTCGCTCTGTTTTGGCTGATGGACGGTGCACAAGGCTTCACCTCCTCTGATATCTAAAAAACATGAGAACTAATAAACGGGCATATTCCTATTTACAATCTGAAACGTCTGTATAAAAGTAATAACTGCAAAATATCCTGTTCTCCAAACCTGTGTTATAGTTAATCAAGATGTATCGCTTCTCATTTTGAATGCACTCCCTCCCTGTGTCGCGCTGTGTTTACTCGATCGTGTCGTCGAAAATGATTCATCATTATGATGAAAAAGCATCTTTACCTCAGACTAATAAATCTGAGCTTTACATGATTTATTCTATACAGTAATGTTCATTGTTGCTGTGCCACCCAAACAGGTGGTTTTAGTGTTACACCTGACATGCAGCGTTGAACAGCCTGTCACTGTTCTCAGTATTTTAAGAGAGGCGTACAAACCTTTATTAAGGTCACTCAGGGTCCTCTTCATCCTGTTTAATAACTTTACAAATAAAATGTGGTTTATTTCAAATCAAATCAGGTTTATTTATATAGTCCTTTTACAATAGCCAGATGGTACCCAAAGTGCTTTACAACAAAGCCGTAGAAACAATACATACATACGTAAATAGATAAATAAAAACAGTTAAATTAAAATACACTTAATAAATAAAAAATAAATAATTTGTAAAGGTTTCAACCATAAAATGATGCCACAGTGTTTAAATTTAAATATATAAGTATCTTAGTAAAAGTTAAAAAAAAATCTGCATTATTTTAATGTACAGAAAACTAAACAGGTTTTATAATATAAAGTGATTCATGAAGTGATGGCATTAATTCACAGCAGACACTACTGTATGTGAGTGCAGCAGAGTTTCTCTGCTCCATGCATCAGCATGTCAAGCTGACCTTGAGTATAAAGTTGCACTCTACAATTTATTCTCATATACCTGCAGTAATAAATGATAAATGATGAAATTCTTTAGCATGCCTATGAATCCCTTTAAAAAAAAAAACAGGTATGTTTTCCCACACTTCAGTGAAAACAGAGACTTCTTTCTGCACAGTAACTCAGTTCATTATTTGTAAGTTAGTATCAGTATGAAAATATTTAGTAAGTAATCCAAAAAGTTTAAATTTTGTCAGAAACATCTAAAAATAAATAAATTGTGTTTGATCAGTTCTTCACTTGAACTTATTCTCTTCAGAAAACTTGTCACAGCTGCTTTCGATCTCCGGGACGTCACATTGTTTCGCTTTACATCTGTGATCAGCGCGTGAGACGTCACAGGAAGTGTAAAGAAATAGTTCACGTAACACACTCCTGTGTGTGTGTGTGTGTGTGTGTGTGTGTGTGTGTGTGTGTGTGTGTGTGTGTGTGTGTGTGTGTGTGTGTGTGTGTGTGTGTGTGTGTGTGTGTGTGTTTGTTGTACTCACTCTGTCTGTGTGTGTGTGTGTGTGTTGGACTCACTCTGTTTGTGTGTGTGTGTTTGTTGTACTCACTCTGTCTGTGTGTGTGTGTGTGTGTTGGACTCACTCTGTTTGTGTGTGTGTGTTTGTTGTACTCACTCTGTGTGTGTGTGTGTGTGTGTGATGGACTCACTCTGTTTGTGTGTGTGTGTTTGTTGTACTCACTCTGTTTGTGTGTGTGTGTTTGTTGTACTCACTCTGTCTGTGTGTGTGTGTGTTTGTTGGACTCACTCTGTGTGTGTTGTACTCGCTCTCTGTGTGTGTGTTGGACTCACTGTGTGTGTGTGTGTTTTCACCTGTTGGCTTTCATTTGGCCGACAGAGCAGAAGAGTCGCCTCTCAGCCCTGAACCCAGCGACTTGCCATGACGTCATTTGTTTTGCTCCCACAATGCATTGTGGTGTTGTGTTGTGTTTGTGGACTTTATGTAAGCTCATATCCAGCCTTGCCCCGGCTGCCCTCGGTAACCTGGGATGCCTTTTTGCTCTGTGCTTATGTCGGAGGCCGCCGCTGGCTCCTACCCCCGCCACCCTAACGCCTCCTGAGCGCTTAGCAACGGTTTCATTGGTGCATGCCGGGTCCCTGAGACACCAGTCTGCTCGGTGATTAGAGGCTAGGGGGGGTCTGCCGACGTGCCATTGGCTGGCCTCGACACGCCGGGGAGGAAGCAGCCAGTCACCTGCTGCATCCTGCAGAGTGTGTGTGTCTGTGTGTGTGTATTTCATGTGTGTGTGTGTGTGTGTGTGTGATGAGGGACAGCAGAGCTACAAACAGCATTGTCTGCAGAAAAAGAAGCCATCACTTCAAAAAGCCAGGACTTGCATGGGGGGTGGGTGTATGTGGGTGGGTGGAGGGGGTACCGGCATGGAGTGAGTCATGCTGGGGTTGGGTGGAGGAGGCGTGGGGTTAAAGGGATGAAGAAGAAGAGGGGGAGGTTGGGTGATCAGGGGGAGGTGAGGTAATGCCACAGAGCAGAGATGATGTCATCACAGACGAGACAATACACACACACACACACACACACACACACACACACACACACACACACACACACACACACACACACACACACACACACACACACACACACACACACACTGGAGCAGCTCTGCCGGCATGCAGCGTGAATGAATGGATGAAGAGAGGATCTGATTGATGGCCACACAGTGACTAACGATTGAACGCCTGGCTGTGACTAATGTGACCGGCAATAATTCTTCCAGCGTGGCAGAGGAGATGGAAAAAGGCCAGACGGACGATATTTTTTGGCAGAAAGTCAATCTGTGTTCCGGCCCGGCTCGATCCCGGTCGGATTGTTTCTGTGTGTGTCTTTTTGTTTTCTTCTGCTCGAGCCGCCAGAGTTACTCGGTCTCACGCTGTCTGCCACCTTTAAGTGGAGCGGCAGCCTTGTGGGCCAACAGTGGCACATTAGGCGAGTGAGAGCTGAAACTGTTTGACAGGATCGCTGGAGCGTCAGCACACACACACACACACACACACACACACACACACACACACACACACACACACACACACACACACACACACACACACACACACACACACACACACAGCCCAGCCCAGCCCCCACAAAAGTGGAATAAAGTGACATGATTAGTAATATCAAACATCATTGAAATAGAATTTTAAAGTAGTGTTAAGCACGAGGAGGAGGAAAACGTTTGTGCTGAGATGGCAGGTTTTGAAATAATTAGATTATTTTTTAACTGATCGACTTATTTTATTAATCAGAAGTCAGAAATAAATAAAAAAAAACACAAGATCCTTTAAAAACATGAAGGAAACAGAGTGGGGGTGAGACTATGATCATTATTTCATCAAAGGATATTTTATTTGCTTTGATTGTTTTTCCTCCTAATTAAGAACACGGCTTCCACATCACCCTCCCCCTTTTTTTAAATGCTTTGGAGCTAAAAACAAAACATGTTAATGGAAGACATGTGTTCAGCTTCATGGCATCATTTGTACATGTACCCAACAGACGTATATCAGGATCCAGTGGGAAAGCAGTAACACCTCAGACGGTCATAAAGATTTGTGACACAGTGAGTTTGAAATATAATAATATAATAACAGCACTTCTACATTAAATAGATTTTTTGTCAATAATAATAATAATAATTTATGATAATAATAATTTATGATAACAATAACAATAATAATAACAATTTAAGGTAATAATAACAACAACAACAACAACAATAATTATTTATGATATTATTATTATTATTATTATTATTATTATTATTAATGATAATAATGATTTATGACAGTAGTAATAATAATAATAATGATAATATTACTAATATTATTATTACTACTACTACTACTACTACTACTAATATTATTATTATTATTATTAATGATAATAATGATTTATGACAGTAGTAATAATAATAATGATAATATTACTAATATTATTATTACTACTACTACTACTACTACTAATATTATTATTATTATTATTATTATTGACACTAATAACAATAATATTAATAATAATAATAATAACAACAATACTACTACTACTACTAATAATAATAATATTTTTTTATTATTGTTAATAATATTATTATTATTAACAATAATAATAATATTATTAACAATAATAATAATAATAATAATAATAATATTTTTAAAGCGCTGTCATAACAGGAAACACAGACACTCCCATATAGGCAGACTGCTTTGCTGTCAAAATATGTCAAAGTGAATCATCACGCCATCCGAGCTTCTTCTAACTCAGCTGTGCTGAGATGAAACTGTGGTCAGGGCTCTGTACCTCACTACAGCAGAGAGTCTGTTAGTATTTACTGTAATAAACACCAACATTTGATTATCTGATGTGAGGATACATTTTTTAAACTTCTTGCTGATCCAGGGTAACCGGTGTCAGAACACCGGGCCGGATCAGAAACCTGGATTGAGGCATCAGGAGGAGGATGACTCATCCAGCGCTCTGAGAAGTTCCCCTCTGCTGTAAACCTCTTGGCCACCGGCATGGTGTGATGTGATGGTCAGATTGTTAACCCCTCCTTCTCTCACTTGCTAAATTTATCCTCATCTTGTCAACCTCCTCCTTCTTCTTAAGAAGATGACATCACCTCTGCTCCTGGCTCTGCTCTCCAGTAAATCATCGTGCCACACATCTCTCCCTCCTGGCATGTTTTAATCCACCACAGAGCAGCGGCATTGTTTTAGAGTCTGACGGGATCAAAGATACATGTCAGGTCTCAGGTTCGACCCCAGCGACAAATAATGAGCCCGTCCCAGAGTCCCTGACTGGTCCAAAGTAGCTGTTACTAAACAGACATCCAAATCAACTTCTGACGACATCATGAATGAATGAATAAAGTGCTGGATTAAAACAGTTGTCGTCACGCCTCCCTGATGAGTTAAACCTGTGAAGGTTAAATCAGGATTAGGCTCAGGTTTTTGTAATGATGTCATTCTTGCCGTGCGCGCTATTAGTGAGCATCTAATGGCGCGCACACACATTATCCATGGCCACACACTTTTATAAAGATCCAGGTTAATTACTTAGGCTCTTAGTTGTGTAATGATCCCGAGCCTGTGGATTGAGTCCATGGTGTGGGGGCTGCTGCTGCTGCTGCTGCTGCTGTGTGGGCAGCCCGTGTTGTCTGTGTGGGCAGATGTTTCTGTCTGAGCTAAAAACCACTTTTACAAACTGTGAAAGATATTCCAGGAGGTTTGATGTGCTGTTGCATCAGACAGGAGTAAGACTGATTTATTTTTTTTAGTGAGTGAGGACACATCATTGTGTATTTGTAGCAGGAAATCCAAGCTGCTGTAGAGCCTAACGGGTGATCTCAGGGTTACATTATGTATCTTATGTACTCTGTTAATGATAGAATTGTGATTGCACTAGTGGCAGTTAATGTTACCAACCTCAAACGATGCTGTCTTTACCGTGATGCCTCGGACATGAAGTGTAGTGGAGTTTCAGCTCGTTATGTATTGATGAAGAAGCGATCCGTGATTCTTCTGACCTTTTCCATCAACATCAGTTTGTCGTCCGTCAAAGCAGACACTCTAAAACCGGCCTGTTTGTCCCTGCAGGTGTTTGGCAATAAGCTCGTCATCCCTTCACTGGACGGTGCCTTGTTTCAGTGGAACCGGGACCGGGAGAGTATGGAGGCAGTGCCTTTCAGCGTGGAGTCCCTGCTGGAGTCGTCCTACCGGATCGGAGAGGACACTGTCCTGGTTGGGGGCAAATCCCTCACTACCTATGGCCTTGGGGCGTACAGCGGCAAGGTCAGTAACACCGCTTCAATTAAAGCTTAGAGTGTGTTTTAGAAAGAGTCAACATAACAACACCACATGAGCACAGTAAAATAAATAACCTCGTCTCGTGTTGTTTGCTTCAGCTTCGGTACATCTGCTCTGCGGTGGGCTGCAGTCGATGGGGGGACGATGAGCTGGAGCCTGAAGATATGCTCCTGCTGCAGAGGACTCAGAAGACTGTGCGAGCCATCAGGCCCCGATCAGGGATGGAGAAGTGAGTTTTATTTAATCAGTCAATCGATCCGTCGCTGTCGCTGTCAGTCAGTGTCAGTCATGAGGCAGCTGCTGCACCCTGTGTGCTGTGTCAGGTGACTTTCCGTCAATGCTTTTAAATGTCAGTTCGTTTCTCAGAGTAAACACGAGTACACCTTCTTTTCATCGCTCTGTACACTAGGTGGAACTTCAGCGTTGGCAACTTTGAGCTGAAGCTCGTTCCCGAGATGCCGTCTGGAATCAACTTCCTGGAGGGAGAAGTTGCGAACGCCGAGGCCTGGAGGGAGAGTCAGCGGATCATCACAGACGAACCAAAAGAGACCGAGCAGACGGAGAACGAGCCAAACCAGAACCAGCATCTGGACCTCGTCATCAAAGTGTCTGTTCCCGACTGGAAGGTCATGGCCTTCAGTACTGATCCCGATGGACAGCTGGTCTGGGAACGTCAGGTAAGACGACACTAATTTACTTTTACATTTGTCATTCATGTTTCTAGGTTTTTCAAACTGGACTCACTCTGTATCGCCTGTGTTGTGCAGTTCTGCACACCCATCGCTTCAGCTTGGCTGGTGGGCGGCGGTAAAGTCACACCGATTGCCCTGTTTGACGACAACGGCTACAGCAACCAGTCAGAAACCGATGATGAGGAAGACGACGACGATACGGCGAAGGCCAGAGACGCTGCAGAGTCCAGTGTTTACCTTGGTAAATTCATTCACACAGAGACCCTCATGCTGCATGATTTCCTCTCTGTATTCTATGAGGTACGAGTGAATCTCTGGCTTTGCTTTATCAGGGATGTTCCAGGGACAGCTCTACCTCCAGTCCTCTGTGAGGATCACTGAAAAGTTTCCTTCCAAAGCCATCGGATCGGAAAAGGACATCATTCCACTGCCCACTGTCAAATGGAAGCCTCTAATCCGTAAGTCCACGTCTCAGGATGAGTTCTCTTTAGTTAGTCAGGTCAAACGTTGGGGTGAGCAAAGACGGACACAACTTAAAGTTTTGTCTGTTGCTCTGAGCTTCATTCCTCTTAATGTTTGTCTGTCTTTTGAATGTTATTCTAACTCTGCTCATCCGTTTTTCTATGTCTGTCTTCATCGTTGACACAGATTCCCCATCTCGGACACCAGCTCTGGTCGGGTCTGATGAGTTTGACAAGTGTCTGAATAACGATAAGTTCTCCCATGAAGAATACAGCAACGGAGCCCTGTCCGTCCTTCAGTATCCATATGGTAAGATCCTGATCCTGGACACAGCACAATAAACAGGGTTCCCACGGGTGCTTGAATTCCTTGAAAATGCTTGAATTTTTTGTGAAGTGCTTGAAAATGCTTGAAATTTGTGCGATGTCTGTCTCAATAAACCAAAGAGAAAACAAAAATGTTTCCTAAGCGGCTACGAGCTTGATCCGATGCCTTCACATGCAGAACTCAGTTATCATACTCGCTTGGTGTTCTGCAGAGAAATAACAGTAGACTACTATCCACACCTGTTGGTCACTGTTATTGCGCTATGGTAGTTACACAATACACCGCTCACAAGCTGAGAATACAAGCCAATTCACAATTAGTTAAAAATCAAAACAGTCAATCTACCACCATATGAAATAATGCTAATTAGACCCATATTATTATGCCATACAGTGGCACCGCTGCGCTTCCCATGACCATCATGGCAAACACAACTAGTAGGCTACCTATTTAAAGGTTCTGGAAAAATGGAAAAACTGGTGCTTGAAGGTGATTGAAAAGTGCTTGAATTTGTTCATGAAAAAGGTGTGGGAACCCTGAATAAAGTCTTGTCTTGTTTACAACTCTCTGATTTCTGCTTTTCCTCTCTGTAGACAACGGCTACTTCCCCTACAGCAAGCTGTACAGGGGGAAACGTGACAGTGCTGTGAGCCTGATAAAGGGACACGGGGCAGGAGGTGAGAGCCGCAGGAGAAAGGACCCCGTGCTGCTGCTGCCCTGGTGGAAGGAGATCCTCGGCACCATCGTCTTCTGCATCGCTGCCACCACCTACATCGTCCGCAAGTTCTTCCACCCCCCTGCCCCTGTGGCCTACGTGAGGGTAAGAGCACAGCCCGGGGCAGTACCACACCGAAGTTCATCTCGCTTTCATAAATCTAAAACATGTTTCTCTTCCTGTCCCTCAAAGCAACGCAAAGAGTCGGAGACTCAGTGCCAGACGGACTCCAAGTTTGACCTTGAGGTTGTGGAATCCAAAGAACCGGTTGCTATAGAGACCCGTTCCAGCGAATATGTGTCCAGGTACACCGTTAACACACGTGTGTGAAGCTGAGGCAGAAGTGTGTGTGTGTGTGTGTGTGTTTTTGTCATGACTCAGGAGAACTTCATGTAACACTGTTGCCGTGCGGGGAATTGTTATCCTCACACACAAAAAGTCTCACTCTTTCAAGGTGTAGCTACAGATTCAGCGCTGTTACCATGGTGACCACTGGTCTTCCAGCCTGCTTTGATAGGACAAGGCAGAGACGGGAGATGCGAGTCGTAGTAGTGCATGATTGGATAACTCAGCTGTTTGCCATCAAATGAAAATGACCTTGGCCCCCGCAGACCCCACCCTACCCAGCAGCATCTGCCACGGGGTCGGAGTGTCACTTTACATCACTGTCAGCACATTGTCAAGTTTTTCTTTTGGTTATTTTCAGACATCCTAAATATGATCAGTAGCCATAATTTATGGGCTGTCACTGACCTCCTGTCGTCTGATCGATGGCGGCTGCATGTTTATATTTGTTCAGTGGAAATCTGGCTCTAATCCCCAGAAGTATTTGATTAAACTGCAGCTTTTTTCCCTCCTCTTCCTCCTGCTGTCATCACATGCACATTCTCTGCTTTTGATCCACCCTAAACTGACAAACACTCCACCCGCCCCTTCCCATTAAAGCTGCTGCTGCTGCTGCTGCTGCGATCCATACAAATCACTTTTGCCGAAGAAGTTTCCCTAAATAACTCCGGTGGCTGTTGCAGCAGCTGAAGTTAGGCATGAGTTGGGATCATTAGGAGGGAGGCTAGAGATCAGGAAACAAGACCTGGATCACATGTGCCTGCACATTTTAGTCCCTGAAGGAGTCTGAGCAGGAATGCTTTGACTGGGTGTAGGAGAGAGTAGGTGGGGGCAGTGTGTGATGATTGTGTGTGTGATTGAAATGTGGTTAACAGTGGAGCACTGTCACAACTTTATACAACAAATTACATTAAGATCATCGGCCACAGAAATGTTACATTTCTTCGCTACAGTTTGTCTGTCTAACCAGAGTCTGTCTTCACCTGGTGACAGCCGAGCGTTTTCCTTCCAGCACATTTGTTTGAGTTCATGACACTGTTAAGCTGGTAGTTGGTTACGTGCCAGTACAGCAGCCACAGCCGGCCCTGACGGGGATTTGGCTGCTAGTAATTCCTTTCCTGATAACCGCCCTCTACAACTTAATACGCCTCCTTGACCACAGTTGAGCCGCACGAGCCCCGCTCTGTGAAATATGTAGACACGAACGTGATAACACACTTTTCACACACAGCTCCTTTCTCTGCCGGAGCTTTGCATAATAACAACCAAAGCGTCTCCCCCCCAGGTACCTGACTGACTTTGAGCCCGTGCAGTGCCTCGGCCGCGGGGGGTTCGGTGTCGTGTTTGAAGCCCGCAACAAAGTGGACGACTGCAACTACGCCATCAAAAGAATCCGTCTGCCCAACAGGTAGCGCCTCTCGCTGGTCACACCACACGCTTCCTTGCTGGGGGCTATTAGCTCGTCCTTTATCTGTTTTCTTTTAATGCTGCTCTGCCGAGTTACGTAAGCAGCAACCTTCTTTTTTTTTTACTGACATTTTGATACAAATATTGAAAATGAAGTCATGGGCTCTGCATGCATGTTTATTTGAGCTCCGTCGTTGCTCGGTGCATCACGCAGTGCATAACAAACACGTCTGTTAGTTAGTTTGATGCCCGGTGTTTTTGTTGAAGCTCTTATTGAGCCTTTGGTGTATCATGTGAGCGTCATTACAGGCAGTGTCATGGAAACAATCCAGAGTCCAGATTTTGGTTTTGGCACAGTCTTGCCTGCGTTCAGTCAGCAGTGAATCGAGTGTGTGAGCAGGAATACTAAACACAAATAGTCCTGAGCATTTGAGACTCAACAACAGAAACTCAATGTGGATTAAAGCGTAGCCTAACCCTCGATTTTTACGTCATTCAGAGAGCTGGCCCGTGAGAAGGTGATGCGGGAGGTGAAGGCCCTGGCCAAGCTGGAGCACCCGGGGATTATCCGCTACTTCAACGCCTGGCAGGAGAGCCCGCCCGAGGGCTGGCAGGAGGAGATGGACCAGAGGTGGCTGAAAGACGCCAGGTGAGCCGGGGCTGTTAAACCTGTTATCTTGTACGGCTCAGCAGGTCGAGTATGGCACGAGCGCTACCGAAGGTTCCGCTGTCCAGAGACGGCATCCTTGCAAAGAAATGTAACGCTCCCCTCAGGACAACATGAGACATTTATTCCCCCACAGACTTCTTATCGCTCGCCTCACTTCACTGGTTGATGAAGACAGATGTTTAAATGCCAGGGGATGAAAACTTCTTTACACAGCAGTGAACTGCACGTCTGCTGTGTTTACTCCTTTCTTTTAGTTTGTTTGGGCAGATTCGAGCTAACCATGCAGAGACTCGAGACAGTAAATGTTTCACACCAAATCAAATGTATTTTCTTTCTTTCAGTACCACCGACTGGCCCATGAGCTTCCTTGACCACATGGAGGCGCTGTCAGTCAAAGTCCCAGTGTCCAGCTCAGTGTCACCTGTCTCTGGGCCTGAAGGAGACAGTCTGGAGGCCTCTGTGGATGCGCGGGCCCTGCTCTCCAGCAGCACCGGTGGTGCTGTAGGTTTTGGCGTTGACATCAGAACACTGTCCTTCCACCCGCTGCTGGGCCACGACAGCCTGATGTCGGAGAGGGACAGCCAGGCCGACCCCGACGCCTCCGACACCCCTCATTCCTTCGAGCTCTGTCCTCCACGCGGCCCCAGCGACTGCACCTCTTCTTCCTTCGACATTGTGTTCGAGGACTCGGGCTGCGATCGAGATGCCGACGCCGACACAGACTCGGCTTCCGGCGCAGCCAGTCCGCGCACGACAACGGAGAAGAACAGCTCGTCTTCCTCGCACACCAGACGACAGGAGTCTGTCCCTGCTTCCTCTTCCTCACCCCCCCGGCCAACCTCACTTACCCTGGCTCTGCCCACAACTCCTCCAACACAGCGAGTCCAGCCGTCTCCCAAGGTCAGTCAATCATCACTGAGTTCACTGTCAATAAGAGTCTTGGTTCAGCTTGTTGAGGTTTTTTTTTGGCCCTTTATTGTTAAAGCTTCAGGCAGGACTTTAATACCTGCTACTGTGCACACCTGTAGTTTAATTTAGCAACTGAAATAATGAGAATATTCAATATTAAACCAAAATTTATTTTTAATGTTAGCCTCGTGGCTCGGAATGACACATCTATCTAAAACTCTATCTACAGTACTTTAATAAGAAAAAGAGCCATTTCTAGTTTTGAATGATTGAACACAGACAGCAGAAATTAAATATTATTTTTCACTTTGAGTCGTAACACACTGAAACCTCCCTCTCCCGCCTGCAGGTGTATCTGTACATCCAGATGCAGCTCTGCCGGAAAGAGAACCTGAAGGACTGGATGGCTCAGCGCTGCCTCCCGGAGCAGAGGGAGCACAACCAGTGTCTGGATATCTTCCTCCAGATCGCAGAGGCCGTCGACTTCCTGCACAGCAAGGGGCTCATGCACAGGGACCTCAAGGTGAACACACGCACCACGCACTGTCAGCTAAAGTTACCTGAACTGTCCTGACACTATTCTGACTGCAGCTTCAGTCAGAAGAAGAAAATTCCTGCTAAAGTTGGAAGCTGCCTGGTTTTGGGTTCATCTTTAGATTTGATGTTCGACTGTATTTGGAATAAAATGACATCATCACTCCCCCAGCCCTCCAACATCTTCTTCACTATGGACGACGTGGTGAAGGTGGGAGACTTCGGCCTGGTGACGGCCATGGACCAGGAGGAGGACGAGGACGAGCCCAGCGCCCTGACGCCCGCTCCGCTCCTGACACGGCACACGGGCCAGGTCGGCACCAAGCTCTACATGAGCCCGGAGCAGGTAGGCAAGAAGGTTTTCAAAATAAAAGTCCTCCATGGTTACGAAATGAAATTAATTTCTCACTTTCTGTCCTGTGCTCTTTGTCCTCACAGCTCTCTGGAAACTCGTACTCTCACAAAGTGGACATTTACTCTCTGGGTCTGATCCTGTTTGAGCTGCTGTATCCTTTCAGGACGCAGATGGAGAGAGTGAGAGTGAGTCAGCAAGCACGCCGACACACACACTGTTTTCTCTGCTTTGACTTCATTCCCAACAGGGTCGTTATCCAGCAAGAAATCACCCTGTAACTCGTTATTATTATTATTTATTTGTGTTTTCCTGTTTTATAACACGCAGCGTTTTTAGTGTATGTTACTAATTGGTTTGTGAAACGACAAAACTGAATAAAGATTCACCAGACAAAAATCAGGAGCAATTAAAATGTTCAGATCAATTCAAACTGACGGGTCACCGCTGATAAAGACTTTAATTATAGCGATTATAAAGATTAATATGGAAATGATGTGATCAGACAGAGAGATGTTGTGTCTCTGTCTCTTCGTTTATTCACTTCATTATTTTATTTTGTGTGTTTGAGGCTCTGTGGGGAAACTTGAACACATAATCACTGTTGTCATTTGAAAGATCACCGTTGTCAGTGTAATTGGTAGATTTTCTTTGCCCTTGTGTGCGCGATCGACCGCGACGTCTTTGTCTCGGTAACAAAGGGCCTGATTAGCCATTAGCACGCTCCTCCACTCACAGGTGTTTACATCCCTTCTCCTCCTCCAGACGCTGACAGAGGTGAGAGCGCTGCGCTTCCCCGAGGTGTTCTCCAAAAACAACGTGCAGGAGGTGAGTGGCCGTCTGCTGCCACCAAGTGGCCACGAGCTCAACTGCATCCAAACTCGGAAAAAGAAAACAAGTAGAACAAGCGGTAGGAAACGAACAAAGTGGGACATCCAGAGCTGTGAGAGTTCATTCTCATCATGCAGCCTGTCACAGATTTAAATTACCTGTCCACACTATATTCCCCTGGTGAGTCAAACCTGCTGAGCTAATCCAATTAGGAGGTGTTAGTTGGATTATTTAGCTCCCGAATCAGAATATGAAGTTAAATATTATGCAGATATCATCAGTTTACACACCAGAACATAAAGCGAACACACGAGCCGCACTTCTGTCTGAGACAGCTGTGTCAACACGATCCTTAAGAATAATTTGTCTCCATACTCCCATTAGAATCCAACGATCCGTATGTTCAAATAATCAACAACATATGTTGTTCAGTGCGACACCAGGCGCCCTCCAACAGTTTGGTGTAGGGCTTGTTTACCTGTCTGTAATGAGATTAACATAATCCCAAAGCATAATCTGTGATTCTCCATCACTGGAAATCCCCTCGCCCCGTTAGCCCAGTATCCCACTTTACCAGTGTACACTGTTCTATTTTAAGACGCCCCTGCATGTGTCTGTGTGCTGCTTCTGCTGTGCTACACGAGCATTAAGCATTAATGACTGATAATATTAGCAGAAGAATTATTGTAACGTTGTGTGTTTCTCTGTGTGCAGCTGAGCATGGTGCACAGCATGCTGTCGTGGAGCCCCGGCGAGCGCCCCGAGGCGGCAGAGATCATAGGGACGCCCCTCTTCCAGGAGCTGGAACTGGAGATGCCTTGCCGACTCGCCATGAGGCAGCGCTCCCGCACCTACAGCGCCTCGTCCATGGGCCGCCCCTCGCGCCAGACCTCGTCTACCTGAAAATCCTGTGACGCAATATAAAGCTCCACACCAACCCGCAATTTCCACCTTCCACCACCCCATACTGGTCTGCCGCCCACCTCAGCCCCGCGCCATCAGACTCTGCCTCAGGCAGGATCACTTTATGAACGCCGTGTACGACAAACATCGGGAATTTGTGTCTGTGGCTTTAGAGCAGTGAGACAAAGTCCTGCACAGTTACTCTTCTTGGCAAATCCACATGCCGTTACATATTTGCACACCATTACGTTCCCAATTCCAATCACACTTAACAAGTGAAAGAATATTTTAAAAGCGACAGCCGCTCCGTAATGTTCGCGACCAGACTTGGCTCAAATGCTGCTTGCAAATAATTCTTAGTGGTCACTTGAAACGGCTCCGAGTACCAGATGGACAGTGTTTACTGCAGCCGGTCAGCTCAGTGCGGACAGAGCTGAACAAACAGTCTCTCATCAGGTACTCCGAGATAAGAACAGACACACTAAGAACTGTTGTAGATCAGATTTGATCCGGTCTGGTCCCAACACGCTGCTTGCTCATCACATTCAGCCAGTGTTCACTCACCTGCACCACACCTCAGGTATCAAAACCAAGAGGACACTCCAAAGGGGCCTTTGACCATCCTATCCACTAGTGACTAGTACTGATCACTGGTGCAAGCACTAACTGGTGTTCCGACACCTGATGCCTGATTTGGGAGACCAAAAAAAAAAAAGACCATCTTTTTTCCTATGTGTTTTTGTAACGAGAGAAGGTGATGATGTATTGTGTAGAGAAGAAGTCATCAGATATGATTTGCCTTTAGAAAGGGGCCCGTGGCCCCTCTGGATGAATGCAGAGCCGCCCGGCTCCTGTCTTTTTCTGCATGTACCTGAAGGAAGTGAAGCGGTGAGTGTGAGTTTGTTATCTTAAAGCCAGTACTTGGAAGCAGTTTTTCTGTGTGTACATTTACACAAAGACTCTGAGGTGCTCAATCATTTTCTAACACCTCCTCTTTGCTCCGTGTACATAATCGAAGGGAGAAAAAAAAAAATCTGTTTATATCTTTTTCTTGAATTCTAAAGACGATCGATCCTGTACATACTGTAAGGCGCCTTTGCTTGTAAATGGCTTTTTCATGAGGCGACTGTAAGATAGTGTGACATACTGTGGGAGAGGGGAACAAAGAGGAGATGACGCATAGCTGAATGTTACAGTGTGACCTCCGCAGACAGACAGACACAGACCACGGCGGTCACCTCCTTCCTGCTGTTGGAAATTATTCCCAGTGTTTGTTTATCACATGTTTGGGGGGAAGGGAGTCTGTCCTGCTTCGAGCACCGGAGGAGAACCCGCAGAACCAGAGTGCCATTTGAAAAGTCAGTTAAGTGTACTTTCCCATAACTGATCTCTCACCTCACGTTTTTGGAAATTGTGCTACTGTGCTCCGACCCCGTCCAGCCGGTGTTTCCCACGAGGAACACGCAAACACTGAGGTCTGCCGCTCTCCCGCGACGCAGCAGAAATAGCATTTAGTCGAGATGATACTGTTTTATCCTGGACCTGGACCTGATGCTGGTCATGTGATCCGCGTGAGCATGGTTTTATGTACATAAAGAAGTGCTAGGAGAGTCACATGACCTGTTTGTAACTACACACACACAAACTGCTAATTGTAATGTGCTTTCGATGATTGTACTTTTCTAAGGATCTTCTCATTTTCTTTTTTTTTTAAATAAGCGTTTTTTTGATTATTCTTCAGGGTTTTTTCTGATTACTGTAAAGTCTTGACTGCGTCTGATGCAGGAAGTCAAACTGATGTTCGTCTGTCGGTTCATCCTCTCAGCCCACTGGAGATGAGTCACTCTCGATGTAAAAAAAGGATCAATTCTCTCCTCAGAGTTTAAAAACAGACTGTACTCCCACCACGACGAAGGGTGGAGGCTGCAGGATGCAGCTACTCAGCCATAACGACATCCTCAAGTTCAAACAAAGGTTTCTTTATAAATCAGTTTTATAGAATTAATATTTGATAACGATGATGAATCCATGAAATTAACTTAAAGGATGTTTTGTCCTCCGTTTTCTAGCTTCCTGAGTGAACTGTGATATAAAGAGAAGGAAACTTAAACCACACACTTCAACGATCAAACAGCATTACTGACACAGTGTATTATCAGAGGTTCTTCTTTCCACACAAACCAAGAAAATGTGATTACACCGTAGGATTTTCAAGCGTCGTTGAATCGCGTTCACTCCTTTTCCTGAGGCCAGTCGAGCTGATGAACCGAACCCTCCCCCCTCCTCGGTCTCTGTCTGGAGATGTAGTTGCGTGTCCTTGTGCACAAACCCCCATTTCTCTCTGTCCCACGTTGAATTGTAAATATGTTTATTTGCTTTATTTATGTTTCGATGACGTGATCAATCCTTTTTTGGGTTGGTGTTATTACGAATGCGCTTCACGCGATGGAGCGCGTTGGAATATGATGACTTCTTACAAGTCTAAATTTAATAAACTGTTCTATACCGTTTGTACAGTTTGGTGTCCTTGGTTCTGATTTATTTGTTCTGATGTTCATCACCTGGACTAAACCAGGACTGTGTCTGTCTTTGTGCTCTATTCATTTACACGTTAGACCAGCAGCATTATGTGACGCAGAGGAAGTTTGATCCACAGAGTAACACAGCGAGAAACAAAATGACACATTAACAATCATGAGAATGAAAAAGAACAACAGCAATACTGCAACACACCTGTGAAGGATTAGATTTAATAGTAGATTTAATACCAGAGATGAACATTACAACATTTTCTGACTCTGTGAACCTCGACAAAAATCCCTCGCCGTCATAAAGTTGAAGTCAGGGAAGCACACCTACACCTACCTGCCCATCTGGTGTGTAAATACATTTATTAAAGGTCGTGCACACGCACACACGTCCGTCCAGTTATTCTAGTTTATCATGGAGGAGTCGACAGTGGCAGCTGAGAAGTTACTGCACTGCATTTGAATAAATCACAGCCCTGAGGAGAACATCACTGCATCTGATACTTCTTTTTCTGTTCAACACCAGGTCCACTGAACAGACTTTCAGGCACATCTCATGGTCTTCATCAGCTCTTTAAAGGTCCAGTGTGTTGAATTTTAGTTGCATCCAGTGGTGAAATCACTGCATTGCAGTCTCCTCACGTCACCCTCACCTTCCTGGTGTAAAGAAGAAACAAGGCGTCAGAGTCTTGAGTCAGTGTGAACGAGGACCGGAGAATTTTGAAGTAACAAAAATAAAAAGATTCTTATTTCCAGGTGATCAGACCTGCATGGAGACAGAGTTATGAATATTATCTGCCTTACTCTGAAAATAAAGACACACTGAGATCAATATTTAGTTTGTTTTATTATAATAATAATGAAACATGTTAATGAATCTTGCATGTCCACACTGAACCTTTAAGTTCTGCATGTTTGCACTGTGCCAGGATGAAGCTGAAAGCTCAGAAGAAAAGTCAGTAAGTGGCGCTTGATTATTAATTAGCTCATTATAATTAAAGCGCAGCTGCTTTTTTTTTTATTCATGTCTATATATAAAAAGATGATTATGAATATTCGGGGTTAGATGATGACATGCTGGCTCGTGTCTGTGTTTTCAAAATAAAACTCCAAAGCCGTGCGCGCGCGCGCTCCGTGCGCCCTCCCGGTTGCGCATTTCCGTTCCCATCACGTCACTTCTGGATGTCAATATGCGGCTCGGTGCGGCGCTGGGAGACGGAGCCTGCACGGGGAAGATGTAAACCGAGCGAGCACCGAACAGCAGCACGAACCGAGCACACACACACCGAGCGTCACCTCCAGGGGACACCGCGCCGCGCCGCTCCTCAGGGCCGACACACGGAGCCGCGCACACGGACACAGTCCTGCTCGGCAGCGCGGACCGTCTGCGGCCACAGCAGCCATCTTTTGTGCGAGAATGTACGGGGCGACACGGCGGGCCTGCTCGGGCTCCGGCCGGGGCCGGGGCCGGAGCCTGCTGATGCTGACAACCGCGCTGCTGCTGTCGGTGGCCGGGCTGCTCTCCGGGCTGCCCGGCGTCACCGAGGCGAAGGAATGCGACAAACCGTGCATGAACGGACAGTGCAACACCGCCACCGGCAGCTGTGTGTGCTTCCCCGGCTGGGTCGGGGACCAATGCCAGCACTGCGGAGGGCGATTCAGGTACGGTGGACACACACACACACACACACACACACACACACACACACACACACACACACACACAATAAAGTGTGTGTATGTGTGTTTGCTTTGTGCTACATGTCTGCACAGCCCAGATTGAAGAGCAGTGAACGCACCTGAGGCGTTTAAAGACCCGTTACTACCACTACTACTCCCACACACACACACACACACACACACACACACACACTCACACACTCTGCATGATCACAGTTCACCTTTAATCTTCATTATGACCCATAGTGTCCTTTAGTGTCTCAGGTGTGTCTCAGGTGTGTCTCAGGTGTGTCCCATCACTGCAGGTGGACTTTGATCAGCTGGAGGATTGTTGACATTATCTGCTGTGCTGTTATGATGTCAGAGGTGATGTCATTGTAGCTGGATCTTGACTCTTGTGCTCGTCGTTACTTTCTGTGCTCTCACGTCAGCGTCTCTGGTTGAGTTTGAGAGGATGGTGAGCTGCCGTGTGTCCTCCTGTCAGTGTCCTCCTGTCAGGCCCGTGTGTCCTCCTGTCAGTGTCCTCCTGTCAGGCCCGTGTGTCCTCCTGTCAGTGTCCTCCTGTCAGGCCCGTGTGTCCTCCTGTCAGTGTCCTCCTGTCAGTGTCCTCCTGTCAGTGTCCTCCTGTCAGGCCGGCGTGTCCTGTCAGGGTCCTAGATGTTGGAAATCTCAGCAGGGTGCACAGTCGAGGGCACGGTTGTTGTTTTGTGTTGTTGAGCTCTACAGGACGGTCAGCGTAGCTCTGAACCAAAGGACCGGACCACCTAAGAGACACTCACCTGGTTCACCTGAAAGTAGCTGAGCCGTCCAGGTTGGAGCTGCTGCTGGAGGACGGATGTAACACACATGCACATGTTGTGTGTAGCAGCTCGCCCTGAGTAGTGACACTACACGCTGCACAGAGGTGTCAGATGTCGATAAGAGTATTCAGACAATCGGTGCTGCTCATCTCGTTTAAAGTGTCACTGACTCGTGTATCAGTGATGTTCTGCCGGGACAGCCCGTCCTCGATGACACATTAATTGAATTCCACCGTGCGAGATAACGGGCGCTCATTAGAAAAGCAACTTTTCACCCAAACGCTCCTGGAGGAGCTCAGACACCGACGTGAGCATCGTGATGAGCGAGTGTTTTTAAAGATCATACTCGGTGTCATGCTGCCTCAGCTCGGTGAGCGTGTGCCGGGTCGTGAAGCAGAGTTCTGCTTCCTCTGACTCAGGCCCGGTCAGAGAGGAACAGACGTGTGCATTAACAGGTAGGATGGAGCCCGGGCGCAGCTGAAAGCCTCTAAGGTTTCAGATCTGAGTGCTCGTCTTGGTCGTGGTCACAGACTGGGAGCCCGTCTGCACTCAAGTGTTAATCGAAGCGGTCTGACTGCCAGCTGCATGCTGGGTAAGTGAGTTCAGAGTTAAAGCGGAGCTGAAGGTCTGCTATGAACGTAATAATCGCTTTCTCTGATTGGTTATCGGGTCATAAAACTATCACAGCTGTCTCCTCCTCCTCTGCTTATTTTGTTGGAGGAACTTTAAACCTCATGCATGAAGGAGAAACTGCAAATTTTACATCGGACAAAGCTGGAAACTAATGAACATCTGGGAGGTCGTTAATCGTGGAGTTGGTCGCTCTCTACAGGAGCCGTTGATTAATTATTCGTTTATTAGCAAAATATTTGACTGATGAAATAATGGTTCAGCCTCTGAAATGTGACGATTGGTTGCTGTTGCTTTCTATGACTGAATATTTGGTCTGTGTGTTCATGGAGTATCATGATGACTTTCTTGATCTAAGAAGTCTGCGTTCATTCATTGATAATGAAGCTCCTGCAGTCCACAGAGCAGACTGAGTGTATCCGCGTTTGTTGCACTTGACCATGTTACCGGCCCTTAAAGCTCCGGTTTAGTTCCCGGGCTCTGGCTGAGCGCTGACCAGGCCCAGACGCAGAGGACGAGGGTCCCTGTGGAGATTATTAAAGCTGAAGTGAGCTGCTAAGTTTTGTCTTTTAAAAGCAGCCGAGCAGAATTTAAAGTTTATGTTGGAGGAAAGTGGAGCGCGCTGTCGCCTCCTCTGTCAGACTGTCACAGAGAAGAAGTGATGGTCCGACCCTGAACTTCACTGATCGCACAGCAGAAGTTAACCCTTCACGCTCCTCCTGTGACGCGCTGCACAGGCTCATTGTCATCAGATGGACGGTGATCTCTCTCTGCTCTGTGATGCCACATTCAGGAATCGGGGCCGTGTTGTTTTGTTAACGCGGTCAAAGGGCCCATAGTTTTTCGGGGAGAGCCTGTGGTCTGAGGCCGTGTTTAGCATACAGACAATGCTGCCATACAAGCGGCTGAATGCTGCTTAAAGCAGCTTTCTGTGGCAGCCGGGCCAAGATGGAGTCCGGCTCGCTGTGAGGGCAGAGCCACAGAAAGTGTCTTTAATTGTTTTATTAAATCTGCCTCCATGCAGGGCGGAGATCCTGCTTGATATCCCAATATTCATACGGATACTTCCTGATGTATGCAAATAAAAGCATGACTTATGTTTGCAAAATGACATGAAGCTGATGTCCAGTCAGATGAACTGTGTTCACGGTCTGCTCAGCTGAATCCTTCAGAATAAAAGCACCAGATGATCTTCCTGCCGTGAAGGTTTCTGTGGTTTGATTTGTCGAGCTGCAGACGATGATGCTCAGACCTCATGGAAACTTTTTCTTTGTGCTCTCTGATTGTTTCTGTGAGAGAGTTACAGCTTGTAGTCGGTTCCTTCGTCATCAAGAACTCTGTCAGTGGAGACAGAAATCCACCCAGACTCTCCGGTTCTGCACCCACCTGCTTGACAGATGTTCCCTCCTCCTGGCTCTGCCACCTGTCCTCTCAGGACAGTCCAAACATTTCTGTCTGTTGTTCCCGTTGGTGGAACGTCCTGCCAGCTTCTACAGATCAGGGGCGTCCCTCTAGACCTTCACAGACCTCCTGAAGACCTCCAGCTCTGCAGAGAGGACCTCCTTCCCTCTGGACCTTGGTTCTGTTCTTACTGCTACACGTCCTTGTCGTATCAGCTCAATGACTGAATGTAAAGAAACATCAGAGATCTGTGTGGACCAACAAAAATCAGTTTTCTTCTTTTGATTTCTGTCAGCTGACCCTTTCATGAAGTTCTGCAGAGCGGCGGTCCGGCCCGTGGATCAGTCCAATACCTGCTGGTTTAAGGTTAATGATTCGTCTTTCTGCTGCAGAGTGGACAGTTGTTGAAGCGTGCAGTAAAACAGCAGTTGTACAGTTTCTGCATTAACGTGCAAAGCTTCTTTTATCCAGTTCACTCCAGCGTGGCTGCAACTGTTGCTCGTAACGTTGATGAGTGTTGCCGTGGGCTCGAACTCTGTGTGACATTCACGCTGATCAGATTAGAGCCACAAAAGCCGGCTCCATGCTTCTTGGCACCGAGAGTCCCGAAGAGGCGTGACCGTACTTTTTTTATTCTGAAATGCTTTTGCTGGAATGAGTTTGTTTGTGACTGACAGCATGAGCCAGTTTTCCTGCTGAATAAACGCCGTCATGCCTCAGAGCCACTTTCAGCTGCATGTCCGTGTCCTCGCACCAACTCTGACTCCGCCGATCTCCAGTCAGACGTGATGTGTCGTGATGTGTCGTGATCGTGTCGTGGTCGTGTCGTGATGTGTCGTGGTCGTGTCGTGGTCGTGTCGTGGTCGTGTCGTGGTCGTGTCGTGGTCGTGTCGTGATGTGTCGTGATGTGTCGTGATGTGTCGTGGTCGTGTCGTGGTCGTGGTCGTGTCGTGGTCGTGTCGTGGTCGTGTCGTGGTCGTGATCGTGTCGTGTCGTGATGTGTCGTGATGTGTCGTGGTCGTGTCGTGGTCGTGGTCGTGTCGTGATCGTGTCGTGTCGTGTCGTGATGTGTCGTGATGTGTCGTGGTCGTGTCGTGGTCGTGTCGTGGTCGTGTCGTGGTCGTGATCGTGTCGTGATCGTGTCGTGTCGTGTCGTGATGTGTCGTGATGTGTCGTGATGTGTCGTGATGTGTCGTGATGTGTCGTGATGTGTCGTGATGTGTCGTGATGTGTCGTGGTCGTGTCGTGATGTGTCGTGATGTGTCGTGGTCTTGTCGTGATGTGTCGTGATGTGTCGTGATGTGTCGTGATGTGTCGTGGTCGTGTCGTGATGTGTCGTGATCGTGTCGTGTCGTGTCGTGATGTGTCGTGATGTGTCGTGGTCGTGTCGTGGTCGTGATCGTGTCGTGATCGTGTCGTGTCGTGTCGTGGTCGTGTCGTGGTCGTGTCGTGGTCGTGTCGTGGTCGTGTTGTGATGTGTCGTGATCTTGTCGTGATCTTGTCGTGATTTTGTCGTGATCGTGTCGTGATCGTGTCGTGTCGTGTCGTGGTCGTGTCGTGTCGTGTCGTGGTCGTGTCGTGGTCGTGTCGTGATGTGTGTCATTGTTCTGACGTGCTCGGCACTCTTTATGTTTTTATGTGCACACATTCACCTGCTCATGTTAACTCGTGTGCACTGTCCCATTCTTAATTAAATAAACAGATTTTATGTGCAACCCTCGAGCCTGCTGGATGATGAGTGTTTACAGTTATTCTTCACTGCGTTACCCAGCGTCTGGAAATATGATATTTCATAATAACACTGTGGATGTGCACAGTCTGCACTGTTGGTTCCTGGTTCGAACCTCTATGTGGGTTCTTTCCGGGTCCAAAGACCGGCACCGGTTAACTGATGACTCTGTGTGACCGGCTGCCGACCCGTCCAGCTGCGATGGGCTCCAGCCTGCCTGACCCCGATGAGGAGAAGCAGTGGAGACGTTAACGTCTCATCTCTCTGTACTGCTCACACGCATTCGTCCTGACCTCAGTAACTTTGAGTTTTTGGTTCTTTTCATTTTCACGGCTCGCGGCTGTTCTGCCGTCTCGTGTCGGCTGCATATTAGTCCACGTTCATCGTGGGGCGTTCTCTGGAACCGGTCTGAAGGCTGACCTCACTTTGCTAAAGGCCCGCCTGCCCTCTGCACACACTAATGGTCCTCACTGCTCTGCTACTGATTTATTCTTTTTGCAGCTTACTAATGCACAGGCACAGAAATGTCCCGTCCCCTTCCACAGATGGAGTTTAGGGAGTGTAGCTGGCAGTTTGCATTCTGTGCAGAAAGGCCACGGTGGCCGTGAGTTAACTGTATGTGACGTCCTGTACGGTGGCCTCGGTGAACTGCATGCAGCTCGTCTGTGAGGCTGAGTCTGAAAGGACGGAGGATGATGGAGTCTGTCTGAGCGTCTGGGTGGAGGCGGGTCATTTAAAAAGCTCTGAGGTGTGAAACCACGGTGACGTGAAAAAGTGTATCAAATATTTATGACACAGTAGAAGTGACTTAAAGCTTCATAAGCATTTTTTGGGCGTGCAGCCCGTGGTGGATTTGTTGTGGACGTGTTTGTCTCCTCTGCTGCTCGTCTCACGCCACGTTCAACACGCGAGGATTGCATGTTAATCATTAATTTTACACTCCTCCCTAAACTCCATGTGAGCCTTGCACAGATTATTGGGCACATTCCTCTATTGGAATATTAAAGTGTACTTTCCCGGCCGATATCAGAGACTAGTCCAGCAGTGGCCGATATCAGCGACTAGTCCAGCAGCGGCCGATATCAGAGACTAGTCCAGCAGCGGCCGATATCAGAGACTAGTCCAGCAGCGGCCGATATCAGAGACTAGTCCAGCAGCGGCCGATATCAGCGACTAGTCCAGCAGCGGCCGATATCAGCGACTAGTCCAGCAGCGGCCGATATCAGCGACTAGTCCAGCAGCGGCCGATATCAGCGACTAGTCCAGCAGCGGCCGATATCAGCGACTAGTCCAGCAGCGGCCGATATCAGCGACTAGTCCAGCAGCGGCCGATATCAGAGACTAGTCCAGCAGCGGCCGATATCAGAGACTAGTCCAGCAGCGGCTGATATCAGTGACTAGTCCAGCAGCGGCTGATATCCAGCAGCGGCCGATATCAGAGACTAGTCCAGCAGCGGCCGATATCAGTGACTAGTCCAGCAGCGGCTGATATCCAGCAGCGGCCGATATCAGAGACTAGTCCAGCAGCGGCCGATATCAGCGACTAGTCCAGCAGCGGCCGATATCAGCGACTAGTCCAGCAGCGGCCGATATCAGAGACTAGTCCAGCAGCGGCCGATATCAGAGACTAGTCCAGCAGCGGCCGATATCAGCGACTAGTCCAGCAGCGGCCGATATCAGCGACTAGTCCAGCAGCGGCCGATATCAGAGACTAGTCCAGCAGCGGCCGATATCAGAGACTAGTCCAGCAGCGGCCGATATCAGCGACTAGTCCAGCAGCGGCCGATATCAGAGACTAGTCCAGCAGCGGCCGATATCAGAGACTAGTCCAGCAGCGGCCGATATCAGAGACTAGTCCAGCAGCAGTCAGTCCAGCTCGGCGTCTGTCTTTCAGCCTTTTATTTCACCAAGCTCTCACCAACCACTAAAAGTCAGTCCCACATTTACTCTTGTCCGGCGGCTTCTTGCTCGCTCACTCTCTCCTTTTCTCTTCTTAGCTTCCTCCGTCAGCGTCCTCTTCACTCTCTGCTCCTCTGCCATTATGTCCATAGAGACTGCTGAGCCTGGTTACCTCCTCTTCTTCTTCCTGGTAGTCCATAACGCCTGTTGGCAGCTAACAGACTGAGCTAACGTGTGCTGACAGCAGCTACAGACAGAGCTAACATAAGCTGACAGCAGCTAACAGGCTGAGCTAACATAAGCTGACAGCAGCTAACAGGCTGAGCTAACATGAGCTAAGAGCGGCTAACAGACTGAGCTAACATGAGCTAACAGCAGCTACAGCTGTCAGCAGGTTACTTCACTGTCCATCATAAACTCTGTAAATCACAGAGAGTTGAGGCGGAGCAGCCGGAGGACATCAGAGGGAAAACCAGAAAACATTTCCTCCATAAAATGTTTTCGTCAGCGTCCTCTTCACTCTCTTCTCCTCTGCCATCATGTCCATAGAAGCTGCTGAGCCCGGGTACATGCTCGCCTGCTCCCGGTCAAACTATGATCCAGTTTCACCAGAATCAGTAAAATAGTTGCTGCTGTGTGACTCAACAGACTTTGAAACTTCTGCGTGTAAAAACTTCATGGACCTCAGCACTTCCCTCTTATCCCGAGTAACAGACGTTGTTCCAGGAAGAAAAGAAACGTCTGAGTCATTTTTAATAATTAATAAGTAATTCAGTTTCCGTGCATCGTGTCGGGATGGCAGCTCTTTCTTTCTTTGCGTGGTTTCATGTTTTCTGTCAGCTCGGCCTTTGTTTGTTCTTTAAACGCTCACTGCTGATAAAAATGTGGATTCTGGGTTCTTCAAGCTGTTCTGGATCTTTCTGTGTTTCAGGGGACGTTTGTATCCGTGTGCACTTGGAGTCTCTGATCCTCTGAGGCCGCTGTGTTTTTCTGCTGTCTGGCAGCGTCCCTGCAGACCCTGCACAGCTCTGCTGTATTAGCATTGAGCGAGCAGTAATTACAGCGTGGCTGTACTCGTTAGTGAGCCGCTGAGAGCCACCTGGTGAAAAACAGTGAGCGCGGCCCGGCCTCCTGTGTGCAGGTTAAACAGTTTCCCTGCGTTGATGACATCTTATCTGTGCAGATAGCAGAGGAACACTCAGAACATGGAGTCATGTGTTTGGGCTGTAAAGTCGTCGTGAAGTTAACAACACCCTCGGCCTGGGACCTTGAGCCGCCACAGCTGCAAGGTTTCAACAACAGCAACTTGTTGCCTAGGTGCAAATGAAACCCACAGACTTCTGTACAGACACATGTCACCCGTCGTGTGCTGAGCTCTGAACAGAACCGTGTCGTGTCTTTGTAATAATGCTTTAGAAAGTCATGCATTGGGTTTTTGGTGCCGAGCCGCGGACGCCTGCATCTCTGCAGACGCTGCTCTGAAACGCTGTGAGACTGTTTGTGACTGGGTGTGTGAGCTCAGTCATCCTGAGGCATCCTGAGACCGACATCAGTGATGATACAGTGTCTGACTGCTCTAAGTGTCCCCTGTGTAGCTCAGCTCCTCTCTGCTGCTGCTGCTGCTGCTGCTGCTGTGTCATCAGGCATTGATCAGGCAATAACACGGCCCGGGCGTCGTACTCTACCATTAGAGAGTTTGTGGCGTTGGCCTCAGATTATAATTTGCTGGGAGCTTTAATCAGCTGTCCTGCTTGTCTAACCGCCGAGCATGAACTGAGAGTGAAGTTAGTGTTCACCTGCGTTTTCTGGCTCTTACTAACTCAGCTTGTTTCGGTTTAAGAATAAATAAAACAATAAAAAGTCAGCAGCCGTCGTCAGAGCTGAGCTGAGGTCAGGGCCTCATCACTGTTCCAGGTAGAAACTTTAGGTTCAGTCCTTTTTGTTCTGAATCTAGAAAATAACGACGTTTTTTATGGTTTTATTGGTTTTGCAGCCAATCAACAAGTGTTTTGATGCGACCATGATTGGCAGCTGCAGCTACGTGAAGTCTGTGGCAGTTTGGTAGTTATGGCTTTGTTCTGCTAACATGCACATTAAAGGTGCAGCGTGTCAGATTAGGGTCCTTTCATTTCAGAATAGAGCAGACATGTAATATAATATTTCTAAGTATGTTTTCATGCATGTGTGATCACCTGAAAATAAGAATCTTTGGTTACTTTAAATCCTCTTTCACACCGCATTTCTACGGGAGCCCAGAACAGACAAACTGAACACTGACTCAGCCTTTCAGAGTGTTGTTTAGCTTCTGCACACTGGAGCTTTAACCGTGTCTGATGTGGAGTTTGACTTTTGAATCTGATGACGATGGAGGAAACGTTACGGCGTCACCGAACGGACGATTCCCCCTGAGGTGACGCGTGACGTGAAGGTCTGATGACGATCCGTCTAACAGTTGTTGAGATATTTCAGGCTGGACTGAAAGAACATTTCTGTTGGCACGGCAACAAACTCAACCAATCCCTGTCACCTGTGATTAAAAATGTAAATGTTCTGCACAGTCAGACAGTTATTGGCACTTCTTTCGTCCTCTTTAGTCCTATTTTGTCCTCGTTGGTCCTTTTTAGTCCTCTTTCGTCCTCTTTTGTCCTCTTTCATCCTCTTTCGTCCTCCTTCGTCCTTTTTAGTCCTCTTTCGTCTTCTTTCGTCTTCTTTCGTTTTGTTTAGTCCTCTTTCGTCCTCTTTCATCCTCCTTCGTCCTCTTTCATCCTCATTCGTTTTCTTTCGTCCTCCTTTGTCCTCCTTCGTCATCGTTCGTCCTCCTTCGTCCTCTTTCATCCTCTTTCGTCCTCCTTCATCCTCTTTCATTTTCTTTCGTCCTCCTTTGTCCTCCTTCGTCCTCCTTCGTCCTCTTTCGTTTTCTTTCGTCCTCTTTTGTCCTCTTTCATCCTCTTTCGTCCTCCTTCGTCCTTTTTAGTCCTCTTTCGTTTTCTTTAGTCCTCTTTCGTCCTCTTTCATCCTCGTTCGTCCTCTTTCATCCTCTTTAGTCCTCAATCGTCCTCCTTCGTCCTCGTTCGTCCTCTTTCGTCCTCCTTCGTTCTCTTTCGTTTTCTTTCGTCCTCCTTTGTCCTCTTTCGTTTTCTTTCGTCCTCTTTTGTCCTCTTTCATCCTCTTTCGTCCTCCTTCGTCCTTTTTAGTCCTCTTTCGTCTTCTTTCGTCTTCTTTCGTCTTCTTTCGTTTTTTTTTTAGTCCTCTTTCGTCCTCCTTCATCCTCCTTCGTCCTCCTTCGTCCTCCTTTGTCCTCCTTCGTCCTCTTTCATCCTCTTTCGTCACTCGTGCACTCAAACCTGTTGATTCTCGTGTCGCAGGGTTCTCTCTTTGCTGTGGGTGTCAGAGATAAATGTCGACTGTTGTTTCACTAATGAAATAAAGAACGACGTCTCGATGTGTAACTTTCTCCTCTTACTGTCTTTCAGGTTGACGGGCCCCGCTGGTTTTCTGACTGACGGTCCAGGAAACTACAAGTACAAGACCAAGTGCACGTGGCTGATCGAGGGACAGTAAGTACACGAGCTGCTCGTCCAGGAGACAAACAGCAGATTTGTGAGAGACTCTCATTCCTTCATTAGTTCAGGAAATGTGTGCGTGGCACCAGAAAATGGTACAACTAATTCAATCTGCTCTAATAAAGTTAGTGACTCAGTGTCTGATTCTGTCCTGTATACATTTTTATCCAGAAGTGAGTTAAACAGATCTGAAGATCTTTTGAGGTGGTCAGACATCTTTGTTGCACATGTGGTCCTGGACAAAAAGCCGTGGACGCGCTGCAGGAAAGCCGTCGCCTCTTATTGACTTCGTCTGTTAAATCAGCGCCTGACGTTATGAGACTGCTGAGAGATGGATCGGCAGAAGCCGAGGGTGCCACTCAATACTTGAAGTGCGCTCGTAATGATTGTTATACTCAGTCTGCACTGCAGTCCTTCATCCAGATGCACCAGCAGGAGGAATTTACAGTATCCACGAGATGATGGATGGAAGTGAACGGCAAAGTAACTGTGAGGAATCCAATACTCCTCCTCTATTGTTTTAGTCAGCATAACCACGCCACTGAAGATCGATCAGAGCCATGATTCTTCATTTTTTGGCCGTCAGCTCGTCCCAGCCATAAACTCTGTGATTACATTTGCATTTCAGGCATTTAGCCAGCGCTCTCATTCACGGGGATTAACCACGGGAGACTCCAGAGGTCACACTCGTCCTCTCCTCCACGGGAGCGGGTTTGAACCCGTGACCTTCCTGTTCCTGGAGGGCTCCTGTAATCACCAGACCACGCCGTCGTCCAGCGTTCTCACTCCATGCTAATGCTGCTTTTATATGCTGCCTGGAGACCCCAGGCTGCCTTTAAACAGGAGGTTAATGTAGTGACACGCACCACACCATCAACATGACGAGAAGGACCTGAAAGTGGTTTAGACGTGTTCACCTGTTGCTCTCTCTGCAGTGAGGCGACTCACTCAGAGGACGTGAAACCATGAGGTACCAGGGTTTGGACAAAGTCTGGAAAGTTTGAATTTAAAAATCTCTGAAGCGAGCCTCGTTAATTACACTGACAGTGTAACGAAGGGTCAGCGCGTGTGTGACGTCACACACAGGTTTCTGAAAAGCCTCCACGCTCCGGTCAGTCCGCCTCAGGTCCGCAGGCTGGTCTCTGACCACGTCGAGCTTCACAGCAGCTCCTCAGAAACCTGCGGGGGGCGTCACACGGACGCTGTCCTCCATCGTTCTGGAGCCAGCCTCAGGTGGACGTTTGAGGAACTGCAGTTTTTTACTTGTGTTACCGTCTGGAGACACTGTGGTCTGTTTACGTCAATGGAACGTCAGCGGCAAGCTTTCTGTTATGTCTAGAATGACGACATAAAGTCTCTTCGACAGCTGCTGTCCTCAAACAAAGCCAAACATCTACTACTGCCGAGGACCTCGAGGCCCACGCGTGACCCGGTGTCACCTGAGGACAGAACGTTCCCGAATGGTTCCTAAAAAGTTCTTAAATCTGACTTAATCAGATCTGGGACATGGGACAAGCCTTCTTTGATAGTCGGACCTTGAGCTGCTGTTTATTTATCTGCGTGTGGACGGAGGACGAAGCTCAGCTTCACTCCGATGAATAAAAAGTGGCTGTTCAGAACGTTTCCTGATCGCAGACGCTCTGAATGGAGCTTTGTGCTTCTTCTTCTTATTTCATTTTGCCATGTTAACTGAATTTAGTTCTCATGAACGTCTCCAATGAAAAACTGATTGAACAGGATTGTTTCTTCCTGTTTGTGCGTCCGCTGTCCTTCACTGTGAAAACATGAGCTGCTGTTAGACGAGGCGGCGAGCTCTGAATGTTTCTGCCCGGTTAATTATTATCCACCTCTCTGTGCTCTGAAAAACAATCCATGCTGCTCACGTGGCGACAGTGGCTGTGGCTCAGCTGGTGAAACAGTAACTTTGAAAAGTTCTGTGCAGCTCTGCTGAATGAACAAGCGTTTGTTAGAAATCTTAAAGTGGATTAGTCATGACGAGATCGTTAAGTTTGAAATGAAATGATCTTCACAGTCCAGTTTGTGCAACGCTGTTTTCTTGGAAGGTCGTTAAAGCCGCCAAACATTCACACACGCAATGAGCCGTCGCATCGTCGGAGCAGCATTTTGACTTTGTGGACTCGGAGTTAGAACTTTACAAAAACAAAACTTCCACCATGTTTGGCTGGAAAAGTTTGTGATGGGGAAAAAAAATGTTTGTGCAACCAACTGATCAGACGAGTCACAGAACGTCAGTCGACGCTGATGTTTGAGTTTACTCTGATGCAATGACGGCTCAGAAATCTGTTTAGAGGAGGTTGTAGTATTAAAGGGAAGGCCAACAAGTGTGTGTGTGTGTGTGTGTGTTCCAGGCCCAACACTATACTCAGATTAAGATTCAACCACTTTGCCACTGAGTGCAGCTGGGACCACCTGTACGTCTACGACGGAGACTCCATCTACGCTCCCCTTCTCGCTGCTTTCAGGTGTGTGTGAAGGTCATTGTAGTTATTAGACTGGAAAGATTTTGTGTGTTTTCACAAATCAAAATAATTAAATGAATGAAGGTCTTTGTCGTGACTGAACGAGCAGCCTGAGCATCCTGCAGAAATGTTAAACTCGTGTCCTCTGTCATCGTTGCAGTGGTCTAATTGTTCCTGAGCGTTACGGGAACGAGACGGTTCCTGAGGTGGTGTCTCAGTCCGGATACGCCCTGCTGCACTTCTTCAGCGACGCCGCTTACAACCTGACCGGCTTCAACATTTCCTACAGGTGAGAAACCAGCTTCAGTGGATCTGCACAAGAGATCTTTAACAGAACGTGGTGAAATGTGTTAATGTACTTTAATCTACAGGTAATTAAGTAAAGGTGAGAGTCATTGTAGATGTCAGATGTGAGGTTCTGGTTCTGATGGGCCACAGCCTCCTGCAGGGTGGGATGGGTCAGCCTGAGAGTCCTGGAGGAGTCCCGGTCCTGAAGAGACAGAAGACTGCGGCCAATCACCTCCTCAGCAGATGGAGATGGAGGAGGAGGTCCAAGTGCACCATCACTGTCTCTGGCAGGTTGAACTTCTTCATCCTCTGCTGATGTTCAGATGATGGTTTCCAGTTTTGACTGGACGGTCGTGCAGGATGATGGAGGCATCTCCGCTGTCTGTAGAACGTCGAGCTGCGAGTTGTCGTGGCTGCAGCAGGTCTCCCACCTGTAGGCAGACTGGAGGTGAAGCTGTTGGTGTGCAGGGAGAAGAGCGGAGGAGAAAGAGCGTCCAGGCTTCTTTTACCACTTTACAGATTATCTTCTGTTTCTGTAACGAGATGAGGTTGTTTGTCTTGAACGATATTTTCAGGCCTTTCTTTTATTTTGAAATCACAGCCGGTATGTCAGCTTCCACGTATCGGATTGCTCATAATCCCGTGCAGCTGGGTGTGGAGCTGCCGGGCCTCAGGGGTCCACACATCTCTCAGGGTCCACGCATGCACTCATGATGGTGTCAGTCACTGGATGAAAGGATCTGCTGAGCGAAGCTCCGTCCACATCGTTTGTGTTTTACTGCCTGTTGAGATTTATTTAGGTGGAGGGCCCACTACACACCCTTCCCTGAGACATAATGACGCATATAAAGCTAAAGCTTCGTTTTCTGCATGATTCAGCCTGAGTGCTGGCACGGCTGCTCGACAGCATTCAGAGGATCATGTCAGGCTGCTGCCGTCCATTTTCTGCATCATCTACCAGTGACACGACCAGAAGAATCAGGATATTATTATTCTGAGTGTGTTTTATTGAATAAATAGGGAAGACGTCACTGAGCCACTGAATCCTTCATGTTGAAATTTGAAGGTCCAGTTTGTGAGATTTAACTGGAACTATTGACAGAATATGAAAATGAGATGGAGTTTAGTTTCCACAGCGTGTTTAATGTTTTAGAAAGTTTTTAAAAAGCTGCTTCGAATCAGCATTTTCACATCTCAACATTTCAACTCAAGTGTAATCATCAAGCACAAAAAACAAAATGAGAACTTGAAACTTCAGTTTCACAATTAGAAATTAAATGGATCCTAAACTTTGAGTTGTTACAGCCTCTGCTCTCGTACACTGTCATTACTTTAAACAGGCGACACACTCGTCTCCTTCCTGGGTTTTTTCATGTTCCACAGAGCAGCAATCCAACGTACGGTCACAGTCTGGTACTCACACTCTATCCTGTGGGTCCGTGTGGATGCACTGTACTGTGGGTCCATGTGGATGCACCGTACTGTGGGTCCATGTGGGGATGCACTGTACTGTGGGTCCATGTGGATGCACTGTACTGTGGGTCCATGTGGGGATGCACTGTACTGTGGATCCATGTGGGGATGCACTGTACTGTGGGTCCATGTGGGGATGCATTGTACTGTGGATCCATGTGGATGCACTGTACTGTGGATCCATGTGGGGATGCACTGTACTGTGGATCCATGTGGATGCACTGTACTGTGGATCCATGTGGGGATGCACTGTACTGTGGATCCATGTGGATGCACTGTACTGTGGGTCCATGTGGATGCACCGTACTGTGGGTCCATGTGGATGCACTGTACTGTGGGTCCATGTGGATGCACTGTACTGTGGGTCCATGTGGATGAACTGTACTGTGGGTCCATGTGGATGCACTGTACTGTGGGTCCATGTGGGGATGCATTGTACTGTGGGTCCATGTGGGGATGCACTGTACTGTGGATCCATGTGGGGTTGCACTGTACTGTGGATCCATGTGGGGATGCACTGTACTGTGGGTCCATGTGGGGATGCATTGTACTGTGGATCCATGTGGATGCACTGTACTGTGGATCCATGTGGGGATGCACTGTACTGTGGATCCATGTGGATGCACTGTACTGTGGATCCATGTGGGGATGCACTGTACTGTGGATCCATGTGGATGCACTGTACTGTGGGTCCATGTGGATGCACCGTACTGTGGGTCCATGTGGATGCACTGTACTGTGGGTCCATGTGGATGCACCGTACTGTGGGTCCATGTGGGGATGCACTGTACTGTGGGTCCATGTGGGGATGCACTGTACTGTGGATCCATGTGGATGCACTGTACTGTGGGTCCATGTGGGGATGCACTGTACTGTGGATCCATGTGGATGCACTGTACTGTGGGTCCATGTGGATGCACCGTACTGTGGGTCCATGTGGATGCACTGTACTGTGGGTCCATGTGGATGCACCGTACTGTGGGTCCATGTGGATGCACCGTACTGTGGGTCCATGTGGATGCACTGTACTGTGGGTCCATGTGGGGATGCACTGTACTGTGGGTCCATGTGGGGATGCACTGTACTGTGGATCCATGTGGATGCACTGTACTGTGGGTCCATGATGTTACAATGTTTTGGTTTTTCTAAACACATAAAATGTAAATCAGCTGCAACAAGCCGCTGATGTTAAATAGAGATAATAACTGTAATTATAAAGTTTATTGGCAATGTGACTGAAGGTAGTAGTAATAATAATAATAATAGTAATAATATTAAATGTTGTGGACGTCAAGCCCTCAGAACCCAAAACAGGAGCTTGTTCCACAGAAGAGGAGCTTGATAGCTGAACGCTCTGACTCCCGTTCTACGTTTGGAGACTACAGGAACCACGAGGAACCACGAGGAACCACGAGGAACCCTGCATACTGAGAGCGCAGTGTTCTAGAGTGGTACTAAAGTGCTATGAGCTCTGATTGTGCCTGACCATGAAGAACTTTGTAGGTAAATGCAAAGAAACCAAAGTCTGATCCTGGCCCCTGTCTGGGGTAACAGAGTTACAAATGTGTGGACGAGTTTTTCTGCGTCTGATCTCTGAACGTTTCTCTTCCTCGTTGTTTTGCAGCGCAGCTTCTCTTTCCTCGTTTGTCGTCTGTTTCCTGCATTTTTGCTTTATTATGAACTTTTCAGAGAGCGTCCGGGGCCTCGATGCTCGGCCCTCGTTATCCCCTCATACGATGCTTGCTCACATCTGCAGCATAAACACAGAAAACTTCATTAAGTCCTGTGTTTATACAACAAACTCCCACACGGAGACAAAAATGCGATCTCATTTATTTTCTATGCAAAGCATCAACAAATCAGAACAGGACACCCACAGAGAAACTTCAGACCCGTCAGAATTATCCAGAACCAGAGCCTGTCCGTTACAAACATCTGCAGAGGACAACGGACCTCTGCTCATTGGTGCTGTCGCCATAGCAATGGGCTTCAAGTTGGGGCTGAGAAACCCGGAGTTGTTGACTTTGATGGTACTCCAGTGACTAAATGTTCAGCAGAGCTCAAATGACTGTTGATGATTTAAATTCACACCATGTTACGACATTGAGCTATTTTTAGTTTTGGAAGTACACAATATTTGTTTTTGTGTCTAACACAGTGTCACGTTGCCATGGAGCCAGTTGCTGCTGTGTCCCAGTTCCACACAACATACGAAGTGTGCACTGTGTGCACTATAGACGTGTCATGTCACTGTTTCTGCGTTTAGTATTGAACTGAAGGAATCAATGTACTTTTCCCTTTTTATACGAACAGGCCTGTCGTGCTGTGTGAGCCTCAGTCTGACTGACGGCCTCTTTTTAAAAATAATTCCTGCTCATGTTTCTCCTCTGTTAGTTAGAGGATGTTTCTGTTTGTGTGCTCTGATCTGACGGAGGTGTGACGGAGGTTCGGTTCTTGGCACAGAATGTGTGAGCCTGGTGCAAACAGAAAAGCTGCATGTGCAACAGAAAGGACCTGTTGCTGTCTCGCTGCAGATTAAACCGTGTTTACCATCTGCTGCCACTTTACGTCTGCCGGGCCCTGCAGCCTGGAGCTCGACGCTGCTGCACAGACGAGTGACACGTGTTGAGGCAGGTGCATGACCGACGGACGAGGGAGGACGATGACAATAACATCTCATGCTGTCTGAAGGGGAATGTTGCATATTTTATCTTGAAGCAGATGACTGGACCGTTGAAAGATGTTCCTGATGTTTTATTCAGAATCTGTATCAGGCGTTATTTAAACACCACCTCCCTCCCTCCGTCTCTGTTCCCTCTCTTTCCTCCCTCCCAGGGTGAACACATGTCCCAACAACTGCTCCGGCCGTGGCGAGTGTCGCGTGGGGAACTCCACGGGTTCGGTGTACTGCGAGTGCGAGGCCAACTGGAAAGGGGAAGCCTGTGACGTCCCCTACTGCCTGGCTGACTGTGGCTCCCCCGAGCGAGGTCACTGCCAGGGCAAGTCCTGTGTCTGCAAGACCGGATGGCAAGGTGAGCTGGCACTGCGGCAGCACGGCTCCGGCTGCCAGTGACCTCATTGTCTGGGATGGCTTGAATAACCACGGTGTCACCAGGGCGGCTTCAGCGAGCCCTCAGTGACTTCAACGAGCTTCTCAGCAGCTCTCTGTACAAACAGGGCTGGGTGAATCATAAATCTACCTGTCAGGACAACACACACACACACACACACGCACACACACATTGTTTTATGGAGCAGGTGCGTTCAGTAGTAGAGAAAATGAAAAATGGATCCAACGACAACAGCTCGGTGTTTTTCTTTATGCAGAGCTGCTGGATCACAGTTACAGGATCATAATGATGTGAAACACAGACCGGCCTGGATCCAGACCCGGCACCACCGCCCGGTTCAGTGATGATTATAAAGCTCATATCACCGAGGTGGTTAAATAATCTGATCGTGGGTCCGGTGTACCACCTGCTTAGACTGGCTCCTATAATCAGGTCAAAAAACCTATAATTGAGCGACAGACAGGCTGTGTTTAGGTTTTATGAAGGAGTGCACATTATTTGACTTGGCTTCCTGCCGTCCGATGACACAACCAGCTCAGTAGATACAGGAAGTTTCCAGACGAGAGTTAAGTCAGGTTATCGTCTCTGTCATGGAGCAATCAGAGATCTTTTCTGGTCAGTGGTGAATGAAAAACAAACCTCCCAAGTGAAGACGAGCTGCAGCTGAGCAGTTGGAGCTTTACTGACTTTATCTGTTTATCAGCTGATTCAACCCAGCGCCTCTTCAGGCTTCATCACCGACGGACTTCAGATCAACCTTTCCCAGCATCATCTTCCGCCTCTTCATGAATATTCTCTTTTTACGTGCAGATGCTCTCACACTCACTGTTTGTCTTAGCCGCTCTGTCAGTTCTTAAACGGCTCCGTGCCAGTTTGCACAAGCAGAGACGATGGTTTAATTTAACTGCAGTTATATCAGCAGCTCAGTGTGCTCACCATCTAATCACCAAAGCTGAGGGAGTTGAGAAGCAGACTGGCATTTTCTTCAGCCTTTATTACCCTGTCATGGGGTGTTAGCACTCTGAGTGTGCTATCTGCTGCCAGGCCCTAAATGAACTCGTTTCCTACACCGGACCAGTGAAAGAGCAGAGAGCGATGCATGTTTAGTCGAGCCAGCCCAGCATTTAATCTCTCGTTCACAGCCTCGAACAGATTCTGCCTCGAAGGGAGCTTTGTTTTTATTTATGGAAATGCCACCAAGGTGCAAAGGTAATTCAGTTTGCTGAATATGAAGCGGTGCAGGGGGAAGGGGCTTTGTTTAGTTCCCCACTAAACACAAAGGCTGAAGCAGTGAATCACAACACTGCCTTTCCTGTCACGTGGCCACTCGTGCAGTTCTGATAATGATCAGTCAGGAAAGTAACATCCTGTCTCTGCTGTGAGATGAAGTCACAGCACTAAAATAAATATCACGGGGAACGATGGACAGAGAGACGGCACCACGTCTTTGTCCACCACGACTCAAAAGATCGTCAGACGATGTTTGTTTCTGCTTCATCAGCATCTTTTCCCTTCATTCCCAAGTTGTGATGTTCAATCTTTCACCTCTCGACTCAGTTTCATAATTCAAGAGATGAAATCCATCGCGGGTCGAGTGTTAGTGGGTTCGTAGGAAGCAGATGGTCGTTCTCTTCCACACACGGCTCAACTGCAGGACATTAAAATGATGTAACGAAGCCTGCGAGCATTTAATCCTCCACTAATGCCCGAGCTTTCCCACCAGCTCAAAGTTTCTCGTCTTGTTTCTGTGCTGCTCATTTTGTTGGTATGTTTTATCTCAGAGCTTGCTTATCGTATATTTAACTGCATCCTGCTGACGTCCTGACTTTGTGGTTTCCGTCCCTCCTCAGGTCCAGACTGCTCCGTCTCCGTGCCTGCCAACTCCTCCTTCTGGAGTCGGGAGGAGTACACCCAGGCCGGGCTAACCAGGGCTTCCCACAAGGCCGTGGTGGAGCAGGGCATCATGTGGGTCATCGGAGGCTACGTCTTCAACGCCTCCGACTATCACATGGTCAAAGCGTAAGTATCCTCCCCTGTGAGCAGCTCCGCTCGGGGTTTTGGGCTTTCATCCGAGCGAGCTGCGAGACGTGAGCCCTGCTGTTGCTATGCGACCGTGGGAATGTTCTTTTGAAACGCCGTGTCTCTGCTGCAAAAAAATTTCAATATTTTTAACTCGCATGCCTGTAACACCGAGTGCTAAAGTAATACTCGGCTGCCAGCGCCGTCAGGAAGAAGCCACAGGACTTCCCGTCTGTTGGAAAATCAACAAGAGGAGCCGAGCTCGGCACAGACTGAAGGATGTAATTAAAACCGTCAAATTACAGGATAGGCTGATGCTCCTCACCCTGAACTCCACCCAGGAAGCTCGCACTTATTCCCTCGGCTCATATTTTGGTTTCATGGCTTCATACGAGGCTGTGAAGGTTCTGCCAACTCTACACAAACTGCTTGTTGTGTGTAAATGTTTAGCTTGGTCCTGACGTGGTTGCATTGTCACAGATATTTTAGGAGCAGCGCTGCAGCTCAGGCATTTCCTTTTTTTCCCCTTCAGATGTTTTAGACTTTGGACGGTTCTTGTAGGCTGACCCCGTTACAGTTTGGGTGTGGAGGCAGTTAGCACATCAGATTGTAGATTCGCAAACACCTCGCGAGGGACTGTGGGTCAAAATTATCCAGGCTCATTTTTACAGAAATGTGTCCTTTAGTGTAAAAGAATGAAATAAGATCGACGTCGCTGCCACGTCTTTCCGTCTGTTAAATAAAAAGCTGGAGAACAGTTTTTTGGACACGCCACGCTCGTGAATCTTTACTACTCGTGCCGTGTGATGTTTTATATTACAGTGTGTCTCAATATCAGGTCTTTTATTGGCTGCAGTGTCTCTTCACTGCCGTTTAAGACATCATTTAGATTTTCCAGTCCAAGTTTAAACATCCCGTCTGTGGTGTGAGCTGCTGCGGCATGTGTGGACTCTGAGATCTGTATGTAGAGTTGGCCAATAACCCGAAAGTTGGAGGTTCGATCCCGCTCTCGCTGCTCGAAGATTGGAAAGGTGAACTGACACGGCCGAGGTGCTTTTGAGCAACAACAACAACAACAACAACATCTGCTCCCCGGGCGCTGCGAATCACTGCCCACCGCTCCAGTCTGTGTATTAGGCATCTGCATCTATGTGTGTGCATGTGTGTTCCCACTGGATGGGTCAAAAGCGGAAAAATAATTTAAATAAATTTAAAAAATGTAATGCCTCATCACCTGCCGTAAGCTGCGAGGAGTTACCTAACGTTATGTGAACGTTCCCCTAGAAGAAGTTCCCCGCAGGCTCCGTCTGGGTCCGTCTGGGTTTAGGGAATCTTGACTGAACTGTTTTTAAAAAGTATTTTGACATAAAATAATCAGGATGGACTCGTGTACATGAATCTCCCCTGCAGAGTCTCATCATCGTCGCCCCTCTCTGTTCTCTCTCTGCAGGTATAACCTCGGTAACAAGAGCTGGCTGAGCCTCGACCCGTCCGTCAACACCGTCACACCACGATACGGCCACTCGCTGGCTCTGCATGAGGTACGTGAAGAGAAACGCAGCTCTGCTATGAAGATTTCCAGGCGTCTTAGCTTCTGCCATCTCAGTGTGAGACAAACAAAACTAACAAAGACACAGACTCCGGCAGAAACATTCAGAACTGCCTGTGTGTCGTCTGGAACCGATATCTACGTCTGCGGGTCTTGATGTGCTGCAGTGCGAGTGATGAAGCAGTTTCTTGACTGTTAGGAGCCGCTGATGGAATAATAAATGAGAGCGAGGAGGATTCAGAGGAAGACGCACTCTGTCTGCTCGGCTCTGCGGTTTGGGAGAACCCGGTCTGTGCATCACAAACACTCTGCAGCTCAGATTGCATCAGAGCACACGGATGTGTCTCGTAAGTCGATGTGGCGCTCGTGAGATGAATCTGAAATCGAATCAGAGCTGAGCAGAACTGATGCGAGTCTCCTTCATGGTTTATGAGCGGCTGAAAATCCGTCTGTCATCCTGGAAATGAAGCTTTCATGAAACAAAGCTGCCTCTGTTCCTTACATGGATCCAGAAAATTCATTTTTTTTAATTTATGTTTTGAGTTGAGATCCAGAAAAATCAGAAAACCTGAAAATCTGAAGTCGAGTACACAGCGTGCTAACACAGGCTGAGTTACCCACAATGCCACATGACACACGATGAATGCAGCTCTGTACATAACATATGCATACATAATAAACACACACGACGATGGTGAACAGCTCATGGATTTCTGCACCGCATGTTCAGCTTCATGCAGGTTTGTTGACAGTGAAGGCCTCGGTCATGTTCTCAGGTGTTCAGGTGATTTTTTATTCTCGCTGCAGCTTCTCCTAATAAATTAAATAATTTTATCTGTGATGAGCCTGCGATCCCGCTTCTCCGCTCCAGCCCCCCCGTGACCCTGACGGAGATAACGGATGGATAATTATGTATTCTGCATATATTATGAAGTGCACGAGGGAGTTCTCCGTCTTCCTGCTTCAATATGAAATCAAGGCAGCAGGAAGGATGAGTTCTTAATATCAGGAGATGTTTTTTCTGTCTGACCTCTTTCAGCGGTCGTAATAAAGCGCCGTGATTAAACTCAAGGACGGACGGAAGGTCAACGGCACTCAGGATTTTATTCCTCCGATAATCCCCATGTGTGTTTTTTAGCTTTTCATTATGAGATTTCATTAGAATGCACCAGGCTTTGGTTCAAAGTGTGGTCCTCCTCTGGACCAACATGGACCAATCACATTCAACGGTTCAAACTTTTTGAAACTGTTACGGGAATTTTTTAAAGAGAAACCCTTAAATAAAGAGGATCGGATTCAAAGCATCAAAGTTTAAGTTGAATTTATTATTCTTGTACAAGAAGGAGCATTTCACAGTGCAACCCCCTAAAGGGGTTACAGAGAAAAAGGCTCCCAGAGGAGCGTTAACAGTTGGTTCTTATACATTTTCCTGAAGATGGGCTGTCTCAACCCCTGTGAATTGTTAACAGTCAATTTGCATACTATGCATTTAAACAGCTTTCTTCAACATATCACCTAATGAGTAGCCAGTATGTCCCCAATCTAGATGTCACCTCTCTGACCTGTCCCTAGGCCTCATTTTGTTCTCAAATCCCTCTATTTATACATTAACCTGAACTTTACCTTACCCTGCCAGTCTCAGGAAAACAGCAATAAAGGGAAGTGCCTTAAGGACATATAATAAATAGGAACAAACATTGTATAAGTTAAAACATCTAACTAGCTGTGTAACCCTAATTTTTATAACAGAAACGTTTTTAGCCTGTTTACTTATTTTATTAATGTTTCTGGGAGAATCTCATCCCGCCTGTCTTTGTTTCTTCCAGGGGAAGATCTACATGTACGGAGGAAAGATCGACTCCACTGGAAACGTGTCCAGCCAGCTCTGGGTTTTCCACATCCAGAACCAGACCTGGGTCCTCCTGAGCCCCCGGGCCAAGGAGCAGTACGCTGTGGTGGGACACTCGGCCCACATTGTCCCTCCCGTCCAGGAGGGGGCCAGTCCCATCATGCTGGTTCTGTTCGGACACTGTCCTCTGTACGGCTACATCAGCCAGGTGCAGGAGTACAACATCGGTACGTTGTCTTTGACCTTTAGCGGCTCCCTCATCGCTTGGCCTGGGTGTTAGTGCCTGAGTCTATCAGTTTATAACAATGGGAAATTAACACTGGCCACTAAGATGAAGCTAATGAGCTTCAGACTCTGTGTTCATCTAATCCGCCGACCTTGTTGGCGTGCGGCCAAACCTAATTTAGAGTCTCATTGTCTTCGAATCAGTCCGAGAAAATGGGATGAATTAACCTGCTGGACGAGAGTGCATCTGCTGTTTGCTCACAAATGGAAGTCATTTGGTTATTATCATTTCCTGAATGATGGCCACTAAAGTCCGACGCTGCTTTTGTGCTGGTAATGCATTCTGGGAACAATAACACAAAGCTCGGTATCGGCTCTGTGACTAATAAAACGCTGTAATCACCTCCTCGACATCCCGCTGGGACTGAAAACTAAACTCTGCACAAACACCTTGAGACCTTCGTTGCTGCATGTTCTTGTAAAATAATGAAACACCTCTCAGGAAGTGAAGCCAGCTAAAAAATCTGTTTGTGTGCCTCTCCCCAGCCAAGAACACGTGGAACATGGTGTCCACAGACGGGGCTCTGGTCCAGGGCGGATACGGACACAGCAGTGTTTTCGACCCCGGAACCAGAGCCATCTACATCCACGGTGGCTACAAGGCCTTCAGCGCCAACAAGTACGGCCTGGCTGGAGACCTGTACAAGTTCGACGTGGACAAGAGGAAATGGTGAGGCGGGCTTTACTGCTCAGGTCTGGTGACTGGTTTGTTTCTAGGATAGGAAGTTAACGAAAGACGCTGTGGAGTCATGACCTGGAATATTTCTGTCTCATCCATCAGTCACCTCATACGCGTGGAGAAAAGCGTTAATGTTCCCAGTATAGTTTTAGAATGATCCATAGAACACAGTTCAAATCTCGAGTCACAGAAAAATGTTGCATTATCCCAGTTTGGGGCATGAACAGGCAGACTCCAGCGTTAAATGAAATAAATGGAAAGCAAACCTCTGGAGTCTGCAGTGATCCTTGTTCAGCCGGTGAGCTTCAGTTGAGAATGCGTCTTAAACCCTTCAGGTGTTTCGGGGCAGTTTACTGCTGCTGGGATACTGTGCAGCATAATTTAATGAAATATTAAAATACAGCGTTTAAGTTTTTGGTCACATACAGTTTTTCTAATTACAGCGGTTCCTCGTTTATCGCGGGGGATATGTTCTAAAAATAACCCGCACTAAACGAAAGTTTTACAATTATTCTACATGTTTTAAGCCCCTAACCACACACTTCATACACCTTTTTACACGCAGTTTGTACAGTACTCCCTCAGCCAATCAGGACGCAGAACACAATGCGCGTTCATACTGTACAGCACTGTAAAAAAAAAAAACAGCGAAATTACACAAAAAAAATCTGAGTCCGCGAAAAGTGAACCGTGTTATAGCGAGGGACGACTGCATCTTCAAAATGAAGAGCTTGTTTTGCCCGTCGACCTGCACACTGTGATGAACACTTAAAAAATACGATGGGAAACTGATTTATGACGTTTATGTCACTGAAACTGAACTCTGATCTGTTTTTCCACGAAGTCTCACTGACAAATCATTGACAGCCTGATTTGATAAAGCAGGAACTAACTCTCTGTGTTTACTGTGATCATTTCAAAAAGCTTCAGACTTTGATTTCATCGGATCAGCTGACGAAAAGGAGTTTGACCTGTGTGTGTGTGTGTGTGTGTGTGTGTGTGTGTGTGTGTGTGTGTGTGTGTGTGTGTGTGTGTGTGTGTGTGTGTGTGTGTGTGTGTGTGTGTGTGTGTGTGTGTGTGTGTGTGTGTGTGTGTGTGTGTGTGTGTGTGTGTGTGTGTGTGTGTGTGTGCAGGACTGTTCTCAGAGACAGCGGTTTCTTCCGTTACCTCCACACGGCGGTGATAGTGAGCGGGACGATGCTGGTGTTCGGAGGAAACACCCACAACGACACATCAATGAGCCACGGAGCCAAGTGCTTCTCCTCAGACTTCCTGGCCTACAGTCTGGGTCAGTAACACACACACACACACACACACACACACACACACACACACACACACACAGTCTGGGAGCAGCAGCTCCTGCAGCTTTCTCAGCCTCACTCAGGGTTTTTCTGCTAAGCATGCACCCTCTTTTCTTTTTTTGCTCCACTGAGCTACTTTGCATTCACACACACACACACACACACACACACACACACACACACACACACACACACACACACACACACCTGGGAGCTGCTCAGTGTTTTGTTGTCGGACGCTGAGCTGCTCCAACGAAGCAAGAGAAGGTCAAATGTCACAACTCGATGTACACGAGCGATAAACTGCAGCTGCTTTTTATGCATAATATTTAGAGTAATACCGCCTTACATCTTCCAGCAGCAGCACATTTGTAATATTTCCATACAGAATACATTCAGTATGTCTCACCAGTTCCCTGGATAGAAGATGTGAAGCGCAGTGTTAGTGCTTCTTGTTTTTGTTTTTCATGGTAATCTTCTTTGCTGGAAAGCTGCAGAGATGAATCCAGATCACTGACCTGACGCTCCGACACAAACCCAACTGGAGTTATTCAAAACTTCAGTTCAGCAGTTTGGATTCAAGCCCACCCATCATACAAAACACATGCAGGACATGGTCAAAAGTGTGTGGACACCCGGGACCTTCGTTCCAATGAATGGAAATCTTAATTCTGCAGCATGTCATGATATTTGAAGCTGCAGTCTCTGACTTTTCAGAAACTAGTTGAGCTGTGATTTAGTTTTTGGGACTAAAGTGTACATCCTGAGCCCACCTGACGTCCAATCAGCTAGTCGAGCTTATAGCGGCAGGTTAATGCAGACGGGTTCTGGGATGAGATGTTCAGGTGTTCGGCTCTGCTGTCAGCGCGTCACGGCATGAAGCGCGTCCCAGAATAGTAGCAGCCGTCTGTGTTTCCTTCACACTCGTTCCACGAAAGAGTCGGTTCTTCAGGGCGGATTGACAGCGGAGCATCCCCTCGAGCTGCACAGCTTCACCTGACTCCTCCTCGAGGACGTGGAGGTGAAGATGGCTGCAGAGTGATCAAAGCTCAGACACACCGGTGTGTCTCATGTTTATTCTTGTGCTCTCCTTCTTCCTTAAACATCATACTCAGTTTGTTACGTAGCTGCTCGACAGCAGAGAGGCTCCATGTGATGAAGCAGCACAGCGTGGGACAGAAAACACTTTCTCCGTCTCTGTTTGTAAGTTAAATATGACAGAAAGCTGATCGACATGATTCTAATTATAATCTGTGTCTGATAGAAGCGAGCACGGCTTCGTCAGACGCCACCCTGACGTCCTCGTCCTGTTGTAAATCGAGTCGGCCTCCTTCCTGTCGCTGTTGTAAGCTGCTTGTTAACGGGAGGCTTCAGTCTGTCTGGATGGAGGGAGGATTCCCCACAGGCCACAGAACGGCCCCGGGATATTCACTTTTTCTCTGTCATTACCGAGATGATTGACAGGCAGTGAAATTACAATCTCAGGGGGCACAGGCGCCCCCGACCCTCCCCGCTCCTGTGCAACCAGCGTTTGTTCATGAGGATTTCACGTTGGGACTGAAACCAGCTTATCGGAGCCGCGTCGGGGACAGATGTTGGTGCAGCAGCATATAGAGGTGTCACGTGTCCCATTTATACGTTTACCTTCACTTGATTGGCACAACGAGACTCGTCTCACGCTCCCGCCGCTGGAAACAAATTGTTTTCATGATTTCCCCGGAGAGGTTCCGTCTTTTGGAAATTAAAGTTTTTGTTTTCCGGCTCTGACCTCACTCCCTCCTCCTCGTCCTCTGTGTGATTTTGTAATTGGACAGAAAAGACTAGTAGTTCCTCGCCACACACACACACACACACACACACACACACACACACACACACACACACACACACACACACACACACACACACACACACACACACACACACACACACACACACACACAGCAGCCAGCTGCAGGGTCGGTGTCAGCAGCAGCAGCTCTGTAATTGTCTGGTAATTACAGTCTGGATGGGGCTGCGCGTCGAGGACTAATCGCCCCTCCTTAACAAGCTGAACTCAATTAGAGCGTAGAATTTAAGGCCCGTCCTCCGTCCTGACATTGGAAGACAGTGTCATAATAAATCCCTGCAGCCTGCAGTGCCACCGCACCGCAGCAGAGGGCAGCGTCTGCCCGTGAATGTGGCGCTCGCTCTCTGTCTCTCTGTCTCTCTGTCTCTCTGTCTCTCTCTCTCTCTCTCTCTGTCTCTCTCTCTCTCTCTCTCTCTGTCTCTCTGTCTCTCTCTCTCTCTCTCTCTCTCTCTGTTCTCTGTCTCTCTGTCTCTCTGTTCTCTCTTCTCTCTCTATCTGTCTCTCTTCTCTGTCTCTCTGTATCTCTGTCTCTCTGTCTCTCTCTCTCTCTCTCTCTCTCTCTCTCTCTGTCTCTCTGTCTCTCTGTCTCTCTCTCTCTCTCTCTGTGTCTTTGTCTCTCTCTCTCTGTCTCTCTCTCTCTGTGTCTCTCTCTCTCTCTCTCTCTCTCTCTCTCTCCTCTCTCTCTCTCTCTCTCTCTCTCTCAGACGTGGCTCCTCTCCTCGGCGAGGTCGTGATGACTTGCACTGCATTGTTCTGACTGAAGGTGATGTGCTGCAGTCTCTGCTGTGTGCTCCAGCTGATTCGACTTTCACAGCTCTGTTGTTGCTGTTTGTTTGGGTTGTCGGTACACACTCCTGTCACACACTGCTGCAGCAGGAATCCATCAGCACGTCCGGTGTGTTCATCTCTTCACTCAGTCAGCTTTGACTGCACGGTTTAGAGGTCACCACATCCTGACATCTGGGTCACATGTCGACTAGATTTATATGTTTAGTTATTGAAACAATGATAACGTCAGGACTCCACAGGAGAATAAAATACAACAAACCTCCAACCTCACAGAGCATTAAACAGCCCCAGCAGCCTGTGATGTGAGCGAACTGAACCCCGGTCCTCTGAGGTCTCTCATCACGTTCAGCTTTTAACATTCGCAGATAACCAAACTAAATAAAACACGACGACATCATCTGTCGTCAGTCACACCGGCCACAGGTCGACATCCAGCCCGGGGCCTTCCTGCACGTCAGTCTAATGTATGACAGCCTGAAGATGAGATGAACAGAGCAGATTAACCTCTTTAACTGTTCAGGAGCTACCTGCTGTAAACGCTGAAGGCCACACATGAAATCACACATCACAGCCGTGCTGTATTTCCTCACATGTCACAGACACGCACGCCCGGCTGCGTTTTCCTCGGCCGGTGATTGACGCTCCTGTAGCTGTCAGGCGCTCGCTCGCTTCTCTCCGACAAGGACACCTTCCCGGCCGACTCATTGATTGACACAAGGATATGAGCTGTTAAAGGTCTCGCTTAACCACGCGTGGCATGTCAGCCGAGTTCTCAACAGCTGATATGATTTAACATGTGGGAGCAGGTCAGCGCTTTGACCTCTGTGTCTTCTTCTCATTGCAGCATGCGACGAGTGGACGGTGCTGCCTCGCCCGGACCTCTACCATGACGTCAACCGCTTCGGACACTCGGCAGTGTTCCACGACAGGTACGAGCTTTTCTTTGTTTCAGACGTGTGACTGCTGACGTGTAATCAGATTTGTACTGAGGTGTCCTTATTATACCCATCACTGCCTGATGTACCAGTCTTTAAACTGTTCACTGGTTACTCCTCATTTTTAAGTGCAACTACTTCAACTCTCCTTCTTATTTGAAATGATATCTGATTCCACTCAGCTCACAAAACAATTTAAGGCGTACTGATCAACTTTTTTTTCTTACTCCACCAATTAACAAAGAAATTGGTCGACATGCATTTAAATTTAAAGCCCCGGCAGACTGGAATAATCTATAACCTCCTTCCATCACTTTAAATTCACTTCCAAACATCCTGTTCTTGTTTTTGATTTGATTCATAGGTGGGCATGCATAGGTGCTCTGTGTGCATGTGTGCATACCTATAAAAATAACCCTAGTTTGCTTTTGTATTTCTGCAGTTTTTTGTCCATGTATATGTATGGGGGAGGGGGCTAGTGGAGCATTGTGGTGAATGCGTGTCTGCGTCTTTGTATCGTCTTTGTAAACATTGCATATCTCTGTTGGCAACAAGGACCCCCTCGAAAATGAGATGATACATCTCAAGGAGTTATCCTCTGATAAATAAAGAATAATCAGATGAATGCTCAGCTCAGAGCATCAGTGTTTGTACCACAGACGAAGAGGAGGAGGAGGATGTTTTCAGGCCCAGCTCACATCCAAAGAGAAACCGGACTGAAACCACCTCCACCATCAAAACACCACATGAGGGAGGAATGGCGGCTCCACAGCAGCAGCACTTATCCTGTCCTCCGTCCATATATCACCACTGTTGGAGTACGTGCCGTCACAGCAGAGCACACAGACGTGTTCAGGCTTTAGTCTTACCCTGATTTCTCTGGGTAACCTTGTTTCTCCAGTGCATGCAAACCAGAGCGGCAGATTTTATTCCACACACCTTTAATTATGCACGCATGGTATTTAAGGACACATTGAAATGGAATATGTCATACAAACATGCTCTGTGTGTTTCCGCATCAGGTGAATTGAATAGGTTGAGTTTCTTTTATTTATGATCACATCCCGAGTGTAGAACCAGTCTGCGAGCTGCACACACACGCACAGACTATAATCACATCAGAGCACTGAGCACATGGAAGAGTCTGCACAGCGAGGGCTGGGCCCAAACCAGAGCCGGGCAAGCGGGCCATGTTACCCGGGCTGGAGCAGAGAGTGAAGAGGACGCTGACAGAGGAAGCTGAGAAGAGAAAAGGAGAGAGTGAGCGAGCAAGAAGCCGCCGGACAAGAGTAAATGTGGGACTGACTTTTAGTGGTTGGTGAGAGCTTGGTGAAATAAAAGGCTGAAAGACAGACGCCGAGCTGGACTGACTGCTGCTGGACTAGTCTCTGATATCAGCCGCTGCTGGACTAGTCTCTGATATCAGCCGCTGCTGGACTAGTCTCTGATATCAGCCGCTGCTGGACTAGTCTCTGATATCAGCTGCTGCTGGACTAGTCTCTGATATCAGCTGCTGCTGGACTAGTCTCTGATATCAGCTGCTGCTGGACTAGTCTCTGATATCAGCCGCTGCTGGACTAGTCTCTGATATCAGCTGCTGCTGGACTAGTCTCTGATATCAGCTGCTGCTGGACTAGTCTCTGATATCAGCTGCTGCTGGACTAGTCTCTGATATCAGCTGCTGCTGGACTAGTCTCTGATATCAGCTGCTGCTGGACTAGTCTCTGATATCAGCTGCTGCTGGACTAGTCTCTGATATCAGCTGCTGCTGGACTAGTCTCTGATATCAGCCGCTGCTGGACTAGTCTCTGATATCAGCTGCTGCTGGACTAGTCTCTGATACCAGCGTGCTGGACTAGTCGCTGATACCAGCCGCTGCTGGACTAGTCTCTGATATCAGCCGCTGCTGGACTAGTCTCTGATATCAGCTGCTGCTGGACTAGTCTCTGATATCAGTCGCTGCTGGGGACCTGGATGATGTCGATGATATTAAAGTGAAGTGAAGCTCGTCATGGAGGGCTAAAGTCTAAAACTCAAGGTTGAGACTAGAATAATAAAAATCGACGTCTACATGCTGCGATCTTTATGGTTTTCAAACTTTATAGCGCTCGTCAGTTTTGATTAAACTTCATGATCGACTGTGAATCATTTTATAAAGCAGAAGATAGATCAAGTCGAGAAATCACCACGGCGAGGCCGAGGAGAAAAAAATCTTCCTATAAATATTCTAAAGTAAATGTCAGCAGCACTCGGAGTGGAGCAGCGTCGCTGACAGAAAGCCAAACCTGGTTACCTCAGGAAATAATCTTTTGTGCATTCGTACATGACATTTCATTATTAGTCTGCGATACGAGTGGATCGTGATGGGGACGGTGCCGCGACCAGAAGGGATGACTCATCTGTGAGTATTATCTGCACCGGCAGCAGAGCAGGACACAGCGATCCATATTAAATTATGCATCCTGTTGTAGAGAACGCACAAAATCTAAACATGAATCACCGGCCCAGTTTGAGTCAGTCCTCCAACCGACGAGGACTCCTGTTCCCGAGGAGCAATTAGGAGTCGGTTCATGCATCGATCCGATTCAGATTCGACGAGCTCAGAGGAGCGATGCCGAGCTTTGTTTCACACTTTCAAATGAAGAAAACAAAAAATAAGACGCTCAGAAGTTCTGCAGACGGCCGCAGTGATGGAGGAAGGTCGAGCTGTGGGTGAGTTTCAGTTTGAATGTTGCAAAAGTAAACATTCATGAATAAATGAGAATCACCCGCAGCACCGTGACCCCGATTATACCCTCTTTGCATCGGCCGCTGGGTGATTTTAAGGTTTCAGACTTTTAAAGCGCTCCAAGGTCTGACTTTAACATTGATTCTTATTTATTTATTTATTTTCTGCCCATGTGTGCCGAGAGCAGCCTCAGATCCTGCTACAAATCTCTGGCAGTAATCCTCTGGTCTAGACTTAAAACTAAAGGAGAGAGAGAGGAGTGTGTTTGCTGTCGGGGCCTCGACTCCTGTGCGACTTTCTTCACGTCTCCACCAAAAGTTTCTGCATCAAAGGGACCTGAGACACTTGAACACCTGAACTGTCCTTTAAGTGATTCTTCTTTGAATTTAATATATAATTATCATTTTCAGGACTCATCCGCTCATCTGTTCTCTCATTCATCGTTTTTTCTGTATTAATTACAGTTTGATTTGATTGACAGATCCAGTGTGCACAGACAAACAGCTCAGAGTCTCTTTTCATTTGAAGAAGTCCCCATGGAAACGGCTCATAGCGTATTTATTCTTTCTGGGAAAACATTTTTTAATGTAATAATAATATAATAATAATATTTTCTTTCCATAAAAAACATTTTATTCTCGTCTGTGTATGAAGAGACGCAGACTTCAAAACGACGATTTTAAAAGAGAAAAAAAAACACATTTTTCTTTTCATGTGCTCTCTCTCGTTCTCCTCGTCGTCCTCGCTCAGCAGGACGTCCAGAGCGAAACGGTTTGAAGTGGTGCCCTCTGTGATCCGAGGCGACTCTCGATCAGACCGCCGCAAATTACCCATCCAGCCCGTCAGCAGCCGCACACACACACACACACACACACACACACACACACAGCGGGGGTCTGTCAGGTCCGTCCACACAGGAAGAGAGCTCTTGTTGAGGGTTTAGCAGACTTGTGAGGCCGCTGAAGTCCAGAGGAGAGGAAAGCTCCTGGTCTAAGCCGTCTGGCTCTCACAAAAGGTCGAGGCTGGAGGAAAATCGCCTCGTCTTACTTCCTCAATCCCTTCCCTCCTGTCACACCTCTGACATCTTCTTTCCTCTGTCTTACAGTGTGATGTACGTGTTCGGCGGCTTCAACAGCCTGCTGCTTAGCGACGTCCTCATGTACACCTCGCCCAGCTGCTCGGCCTTCTCCAGCCCGGCCTCCTGCAGCCAGGCCTGGCCGGGGATCCAGTGCGTCTGGAACAGCAGCCAGGCGACCTGCCTGCCCTGGGAGAGCAACGCTGTGGGAGCCGAGCAGCAGCTGCCGGCGTCCTGTAACACACGATCATGTAGGTGACACCGCCGTCTCTGCAGAGCTCCTCTGTGTTGGTGACACTCTGATGTCTCCTGGCCTGCGAACAGAACTGTTAGTGAAGTTTAAAACAGAATCTTTGCCCGGTGCTGTCGCTTCTGTGTGTGTGTGAGGATGTTCGACCTCGATCTTTCATTTTCAAGGTTTTTCTGAACAGAAATGATGAAATAATTGATCCAAATGTGCAGCAGATGAATCAATAATGAAAATATTTGAAGCTCTGAAATGTTGGAGGACACCTTCCCCCTGTGCCGGTGTCATCGACGAATCGATATTTGTTTCCAGAAACAGCTTGATGATTGTTGGCTGCAGCTTTTACACGACAGCTGAGTGTGTGTGAGTGTGTGTGTGTGAGTGTGTGTGTGTGTGTGTCAGAGTGTGTGTGTGTGTGTGCTCGTGCATCAGTGTGTCCTATAAAAAGATTTCACTATATTTTACAAGTTAGTAATTTTTCTTTTTTTAAAAATCGCAGTCTGACCCAGTTCTCAAGTCCTACTGCCCTCTGAGTGTGTGTGTGTGTGTGTGTGTGTGTGTCAGAGTGGTGTGTGTGTGTGTGTGTGTGTGTGTGTGTGTGTGTGTGTGTGTGTGTGTGTGTGTGTGTGTGTGTGGTAATCATCGGGGCAGTTCATGCAGGTCTCTCTGCTTCCCTCTGAGGATTCTCTTCTGTTTGCCGTTCGCCATTTGTCACAAAAAAATTCTCCATCTCGGCCGGTCTCATTTCCAGTGTCGTCGTCCTGGAATATCTCTCAGGCACATTTAGCAGCAGCGAGGCTCTCCTGCTCCACTGCTGTCTGCACCCACCCTGCCCCAGTTTCCCCAGAAGAAAAGCTCGAGTCCAGCTACACTGATCTGCAGTGCACGGCAGAGTTAGGATTACTTCAGCTGCCGTATAAGAAACAGACTGAGGTGTTCATCGCTGATTGGAGAGCTCCAAAGATCGCTCGCTGCACTGCATCAGTTTTCTCTTAGATGCTCTTTGAACGTCAGATAAATTCACTCACCCGCTCTTGAAACATCGCCAAACAAACAAGGACGGTTACATCACGACCTGAACTATAAATGATAACTCACACTTTTATATCTATGTATTATTATAGCTCCCTGCTCACCTGCCTCAGTCAGGCCGCTCCTGTGTTTTCTGCTTTGCACTGGCTTCACATCGAGCTCTTGTTGTCACGTGCAGAGCTCTGCAGGGTCAGACACCAGAACACATCTCTGATACGCTCTGCCCGTACAGCACAGAGGTCACTACAGGGCGTACTGACTGTCCCTCGTCCACGACTGAAGACTGAAGGTGATCGTGCCTTTGCAATGTCGGAGCGCTGCTGCTGCAGATCAACGTTCTGCAGCCGCTGTATCACGTCTTCATGTTCTGTTATTGCTCATGTTTGATTGTTGTGTTCTTGTTCTCCTTCTCAGAGCTGAATAAGACCTCTGTGCTTTAGTAGATTAACGTTAAATTGTGAGGATAATATGTATTGACTGTGCATTATTTTCACAGCGTGCCGTTGTCCAAAATGTGTTGCAGACGCTGATAACGAGAGGTGTGACCAGTACACGGACTGCTACAGCTGCACGGCCAACACCAACGGCTGCCAGTGGTGTTCAGGCCAGTGCGTGTCTCTGGGAAGCAACTGCACGTCTGCTGCGGTGAGACGACAGCCTGACCCCGCTGACCGTGCTAAAGACAGAATGATCGTTTGATTATTAAGATTTCAAATGAAGGGAGAGTAAAGTTTGGCTAGCTGCGTTTTCAGACGTCACCACCTGGAGTACAATAGTTTAAAAAGTTCTGATGCTCTGCAACAAAACAGAGCAGTGCATAACTTTTTCTTTTCTCGCCATGTAAGTTGAAATGTAATTTTAAGACTTATTATGACTCATGAATAATTAGTCTCCTTGTAATTTTGAGCAGCCGTGGGCTCTTTGGAGCCGAGCGTGATGAATGCTCAGACACCGTCGCTTCCTGCAGCCGTTTCCAGCGCAGCAAACATTGTTGTGATTAACCTTCCTTTCATTTCCTCCCTGAGTTATGCACCTGATAAATCGGGACATGTCAAATTTGAGGAATGATTAGATGAAATACCGATGAGGCATGTTCTTGTTTCCGACACGCATCTGATTTGTCAATCTGTGATTAAATCTTGTTTAGATGCAGTCTGACACCCAGAGACAGTTTGTGCGTCTCCTCCACTTGTCTCTAAAATATTTCGTTAATAAGGGTCAGTCTGTCTGACTGTAATTATTTGCTAATCTCGTACTCGTGATCTTTTGTGCACAAACACGTTTTCAATCTTTTCCAGTGAAAATCTCGTTGCTGCGTCCTCTTTATAAAATTCTGTTCAGAATAAAATATGCAGCATGAAATTTAAAAATGTCCCCTGTTATTTTCAGGGGTCCATCGGGGAGTTCGAGGCTTGTCCCAAGGACAACCCGTCCTACGTGTGCAACAAGAAAACCAGCTGCAAGAGCTGCGCCGTGGACCAGAACTGTCAGTGGGAACCTCGCAACCAGGAATGCATCTCACTGCCCGGTAACTGTGCTGCACGTAAAACCATCCATCCACCGAGTATCTGTAACCGCCTCAGGGCCACGGAAATAAAACCATTACACATCATCACACACTGAGACAGACGTCAACCACATACACAGGAAAACCTAATTGGGTCATCTCTCTTATTAATTGTAACAATTTGCTCACACATATCTGAGCTGTAGAGATGCATTGGCAGCTCGCACTCTGCACATCACTGATCTCTGGACTTTGTCGTTATTTCCTTTCTTCTGTAACTTCACGTCGCTGTGATGTTTTGTTCGCTCGGTTGTCTGAAATCAAATCCTGCAGACGCTCGACTTTTAGATTTATCCACCCTCTTCACCCTCCAACATCTTCTTCTTCCATCCATCCGTTCCAGAAAACGTGTGCGGTGAAAGTTGGCATCTGGTGGGAAACTCCTGCCTCAAATTCATCACGGCAAAGGACTCGTACGACAACGCCAAGCTGGCCTGCAGGAGCCACAACGCCGTCCTGGCCTCGCTGACCACGCAGAAGAAGGTGGACTTTGTGCTGAAGGAGCTGCAGATCATGAGCGTGCTGGTGAGTACGAGGAGAAGTGTGGAGGACGCGGGAGGGGAGGACGGGGGAGGATGCGGGAGACGGGTGGTCTGTTCTGGGAATTAATTATCAGATTAGAGAAACTTGAATCTTCTCCTCGGGGAAATTGGGTCGTCACACCAGCACAAAAAAGATATTGATAACACTTGAGATAAAAATGATGATTACAACATGAAGATCACATCAAGACTGAAGATTATGAAGCAGCTAAATGAATCCTGATTCTCTGACAGATGTTCGAGCTTCATTTGTTCACATAAAACAGAGACCCGACACTGATCCGAGGAAGAAAACTACAAACGTCTCTGATTTATGAGCAGAAACTCGACTGCGCTGCACCTCGTCTTTGTTTTGTGTCGCCCTCTTTTCAGGCGCTGGATCTTTTTGTGTCTGTAATATTTGGCCCCCCAGCCCAGCGAGAAGTGTTGAAGCCAATCTTCCCATTAAACCGAATCTTTCCTGAGCGCTCAGACGTCTTATCGCTCCGTTAGAGCAAACACGCAGAAATCTATCCCAGCAATCGACAACCACCACAGAGCGCTCTTTTTAGATCATCAGATGCAGGTCGCATATCTTCAGGTTAGACGTGGAGTGATGGCGACGTTACAGCGATGGCTTAATCCTCGCTTTGTGCAAACATGCACGGTGAATGCACGTTTGTACGTCTGGGACCGGTTCTGAGAGGAGCCGCGTGAATCCTGAATACATTTGTTTTTGAAAGAAGAAGTTGTGACCCAACATGAGCTCATACATGCATACATTGACTGAATGTTCAAAATATTAATGTAGTAACGCCTGAAATTAAACCTAAAGATGATCAGATGGTTTGTTTGAGTCATTAAGTCCACCTCAGGTCCAACGATGATCCACGTCTTTGCTGATTTATTATATATTTCATACACGTACAGTTCGCTTTAATGTGTGTCAGCGCGCTGCTTATATTTTATGCACTGAACAATAGACACAAATGAAATCAGCAGCTCTCTAATGGGTGATAAAGTGCAGCCCTGATGGCTCCACAAAAACTACAAACTTTGGCTGAGAAAGACTGCAGCCTCCATTTTTCAAGCTGATGGGGGAAAAATGTTTTTAGGAGTTGGGTTATCGCCCAATCACAGCGAAATGTGTCTAAATATTTCAGCATGTGTGAACCGGGTTCACTGAAGAGCGTTACATAACCCCGAGTGTGTCAAACGACGCGATGAGAGAGAGAGCGCTAAATGAAACATGGAGTCATCTCCAGCTGCAGTCCTGCTTAGTGTAGTGTAGATCACCCAGGAGGCAAAAAGACACCGTCATCCCTCAGTGAAAGCATCCATGCACAGAGTGTGAAGCCACTTATGGAGCTACAGAGAGCCCGGAGTCACCGCGTGGTGTGTTTGATGCTGGAGACAAAACATTTGCCTGGCTGTAAACGCAGACGAGTGTTTTCCATCCACACTAATGAATTTGTTCATTTCCCCAGTCGGTGTGAATTCAGTTGGTCATTGTTGCTCAGAGCTAAAGAAGAAATAAAACCTGTATTCAAACGATAAACACGCTCCACGTTTCCCCGCCCGTGTTATATCGACACTGTTTGTGCTGTTTAGCAGTTCCAACTATTCCCAGAGGGATCAATCCATCCAAGAAATGCAATTAAATCTCGCGGAGCGGCGATTCGACCCACGTTGCGAGAGATCGAGCTCTCTTTGTTTACTGCCGCCGAAACAGCATGGCCATTGATTAGAGATGGGATGGATAACAGAGCCGCACGAATCAAGTGAAGTAAAGCTGCTTTATTGCCCGCTCAGTCAGCCGGGCGGTTACGTCCGTGCACAAAATATTGTTGTTTTCGTCGCTTACAACCAGAGAGAGTTCCAAAAAGCAGATCAAGATCTCAACTGACCAAACCCCATCCAAGTGTTTCTTTTATTATCACGCAAGATTGAAAGGAAACTAATTTATTTTTCAACCTGGGTTCGATACAGAGCTGGATAGTCGTTGTTACAGCTGGTTAGTTGATATTTAAGGTTTACAGAAAAAAACAACGTGTGAAGTCCTTGTCTCGACTTTGACACAGTGCTGTGTTGTGTGTGGTGGGTGTGTGGTGTGTTGTGTCGTGTTGTTCTGGGTGTGTGTGTGGTGTGTGTGTGTGACGCTGATCCGAGGAAGAAAACTACAAACGTCTCTGATTTATGAGCAGAAACTCGACTGCACTGCACCTCGTCTTTGTTTTGTGCCACCCTCTTTTCAGACGCTGGATCTTTTTTTGTCTGTAATATTTGGCCCAGCGAGTGTGAAGCCAATCTCCCATTAACCGAATCTTTCCTGAGCGCTCAGACGTCTCTTACTCGCTCCGTTAGAGCAAACACGCAGAAATCTATCCCAGCAATCGACAGACCACCACAGAGCCGCTTTTTAGATCATCAGATGCAGGTCGCATATCTTCAGGTTAGACGTGTGAGTGATGGCGACGTTACAGCGATGGCTTTAATCCTCGCTTTGTGCAACATGCACGGTGAATGCACCGTTTGTACGTCTGGACCGGTTCTGAGAGGAGCCGCGTGAATCCTGAATACATTTGTTTTTGAAGAAGTTGTGACCCAACATGAGCTCATACATACATACATTGACTGAATGTTCAAATATTAATGTAGTAACAGCCTGAATTAAACCTAAAAGATGATCAGATGGTTTGTTTGGCGTCATTAAGTCCACCTCAGGTCCAACGATGATCCACGTCTTTGCTGATTTATTCATATATTCTTCATACACCGTCCGTTCTTTATACTGTGTGTCAGCGCCTGCTTATATTTTATGCACTGAACAATAGACACAAATGAAATCAGCAGCGCTCTAATGGGTAATAAAGTGCAGCCCTGATGGCCTCCACAAAAACTACAAACTTTGGCTGAGAAAGACTGCAGCCTCCATTTTTTTCAAGCTGATGGGGGAAAAATGTTTTTAGGAGTTGGGTTATCGCCCAATCACAGCGAAATGTGTCTAAATATTTCAGCATGTGTCTGAACCGGAGTTCACTGAAGAGCGTTACATAACCCCGAGTGTGTCAAACGCACTGCGAGAGAGAGAGCGCCTAAATGAAACATGGAGTCATCTCCAGCTGCAGTCCTGCTTTAGTGTTAGTGTAGATCACCCAGGAGGCAAAAAGACACCGTCATCCCTCAGTGAAAGCATCCATGCACAGAGTGTGAAGCCACTTATGGAGCTACAGAGAGCCCGGAGTCACCGCGTGGTGTTTGTGATGCTGGAGACAAAAACATTTGCCCGGGCTGTAAACGCAGACGAGTGTTTTCCATCCACACTAATGAATTTGTTCATTTCCCCAGTCGGTGTGAATTCAGTTGGTCAGTTTGTGCTCAGAGCTAAAGAAGAAATAAAACCTGTATTCAAACGATAAACACGCTCCACGTTTCCCCGCCGTGTTATATCGACACTGTTTGTGCTGTTTAGCAGTTCCAACTATTCCCAGACGGGATCAATCCATCCAAGAAATGCAATTAAATCTCGACGGAGCGGCGATTCGACCCACGTCTGCGAGAGATCGAGCTCTCTTTGTTTACTGCCGCCGCAACAGCATGGCCATTGATTAGAGATGGGATGGATAACAGAGCCGCACGAATCAAGTGAAGTAAAGCTGCTTTTATTGCCGCTCAGTCAGGCCGGGCGGTTTTACGTCCGTGCACATTAAATATTGTTGTTTTCTGTCGCTTACAACCAGAGAGAGTTCCAAAAAGCAGATCAAGATCTCAACCTGACCAAACCCCATCCAAGTGTTTTTCTTTTATTATCACGCAAGATTGAAAGGAAACTGATTTATTTTTCAACCTGGGTTCGATACAGAGCTGGATGAGTTGTGTTACAGCTGGTTAGTTTGATATTTAAAGGTTTACAGAAAAAAAACAACGTGTGAAGTCCTTGTCTCGACTTTGACACACTGCTGTGTGTGTGTGTGTGTGTGTGTGTGTGTGTGTGTGTCTGTGTGTGTGTGTGTGTGTGTGTGTGTGTGTGTGTGTGTGTGTTTGCAGTACAAAACCATGGTGACGCCCTGGGTGGGGCTCCGGAAAATCAACGTGTCGTACTGGTGCTGGGAGGACATGTCGCCCTTCACCAACACCACGCTGCAGTGGCTGCCCGGCGAGCCGAGCGACGCCGGGTTCTGCGGCTACCTGGCCGAGCCGGCGTCCAGCGGGCTGAAGGCACAGACCTGCATCAACCCGGTGAACGGCAGCCTGTGTGAACGACCGGGTGGGTTCACGATGACAGAATGTTATCTCACAATGTTGAATGTTATTTTCAGTCTCTGCACTACAAACTCACCTGAATACACGAGCACCAAACAGTAAGTACATTAAAGTGAAGGCCGGGATCAGTGACTTTCTAAACGAGCAGCATTTGTAATTATCTCCATTCGAGGCTTTCACAAACTTCTGACGCTGAGATCAAACTCCATTTCTGTCTTTGGATTTTGTCAGCGTCCGATTAGCTGATCTTAAATTCCTGCCTGGAGCTGGATCAGAGAAATGTCAGACTCCACTTTGAACGCTGCAAAATCTTTCACGACATGCAAAAGGTGACGCGGCAAAAGGAGCCGAAGACAGAAACAGAAAAATGTCCGACCGCGGCATCGTCGAGCGAAGAAGTAAAATGTTTAGACGTGTTCTGTCCCGACCTCGTGAGGAATTCTCTCTGCACAGTTTTCTGCTTGTTTCCACTGCTCGCTGATCTGATCTGAGGTCAGTTCAGTGAAGATTTGGCAGTCCATCAGTTTTAATGTAACAGTTTACAGCAGACACGTCTCTTCCTAATTCTGTGAAGTCTCTGTCATACAAACCATGTTTCCTCAGAAGGTTTAAGTCTGGGGCAGCTGAGGAGGCTCCACTCCTCCTGACAGACCGACGGCTGCTGGAAATCTGAGCGTTCGTACTTGGAAATGACTGAATGAATGTCGAATGTGTTCCTCAGCCAATCACAGCGCTAAGCAGTGCCGGACGCCGTGCGCCATGAGGAGCACCTGCAGCGAGTGCACCAGCAGCAGCTCCGAGTGCATGTGGTGCAGCAACATGAAGCAGTGCGTCGACTCCAACGCCTACGTCGCCTCCTTCCCCTTCGGACAGTGCATGGAGTGGTACACCATGAACACATGTCCACGTAAGACTTCTTACTCATTATCATCTCTATCCAAAACAACAGTCATTCAGCGCTTGCAGTCTCCTTCATATCTCGAGTGTGTAGATTTAAAAGTCCTGAGGCTCTACATGAAGACATGAGAGTTTATGGTTAGACAAGTGTTGCAATCTAAAGTTTGTGAGATGATCTCTGGGATCGCAGACCTTGAAAACCCAGAGAAACTTTTTCTGTTTCAGAGAGAATCTATAATTTGGTAATTTCAGGGAAAGCTGAGCCTGAGATTCGTTTCTATTTTTAGTCGGGGCCGCTGCACATAAAGTGAAACTTATCTTCATATATGGAGGATTAAGTTTCCAATAATGAAATGAAGCTTTTCTTTCAGGACGCGCTCTATAATTAGTACTAAATGATACACTCGCTTTCAAGGAAACTTCCTGGGAAGTTATGGAGCAGTAGAACAAGTCGTTTCCCTGATCTCTGGGATTCTTTCTTCTGAATCTATAATCACACCTTTCTGTTGAAACTCATTGATTATACATGAAATGTTGAGATTTGAGCGTGCACGGATCTCCTGCAGCGTTTCTCACGACACGTCGCCGATTTATTCCAAACAAATTGCTGCTGCCGCCGCAGAAAAACACTTTGTGCCTGAAAGTGTTGCAGCGTATTTTTAAACCTCTGAAGCTGCAGCAGCTCCGTTATCAACATCACACGACGGGTTCATCAGGATAAATCTGAAGTCGGCTCACGTCGCGCTCGAACACTTGGAGTGATCTTAAACCAGCAACATTTAAAATAAGTGATGAGAATCTTTAAACGTTTTTTTTTCTCCTCTTATTTAGCCGCGCGCGTTAAACTGCGGCCCTGCAGTAAATGAGCCTGGGATTAATAATCTGGTTTAGCAGTCTGATAACTCTCCGGCTGGTTCTTTGTTTTCGTGCGGCGCAGCAGAGAACAATTTTCATTTATTTAACCTGGCAGGTCAATTAAGTACAAATTGTTGCTTACAGCCATTCGCAGGGAAAACCCTCGAGGGGCTTTAAAATACAGACGAATATCTCCGGAGAGCAGGTGGAGACACCGAGGCTCAGGAACGAGCTGCTGAGGTTATTAATTAAAACGTTTGGACCTTAGTGACTAAAATCAAACTCACTCTTCAATATTTATGAATGTGCAGCATTTACATTTGTACAGTTTACTTGATTAATTGAAAAGTTTAGTTCCACGCGGGGAAACGCGTGTTTCTCACAGACGTGTAACAAGACGTAGATATGTTATAAAACATTACAGGTCACATGACGCAGATGGATAAAGAATAGTCTCCTTTGTTTCAATCATGCACAAACAGAAATGTTCTGTTTTTTTACCTGCTGCTTGTTCTGCTGCAGCGGAGAACTGCTCCGGGTACAGAACCTGTGGCCAGTGTCTGGACCAGCCCGGCTGCGGTTGGTGCACGGATCCCAGTAACACGGGCAAAGGCCAATGCATCGAGGGCTCGTACCGCGGGCCCTTCCAGACCTCCGTGCCGGCACCGTCCACCCTCCCCGGCCTGCCCGCCAGCCCCCAGCCGGCCCTCAATGCCAGCATGTGCCCCAGCGAGGCCAAATATAACTGGTCGTTCATCCACTGCCCAGGTAAGAGGAAGAATGAAACACAGGATGCTACACGAGAGCATCTCTGTCAAACACGTGTTAAGCTTCTTAATGCAGGATTTCATGAAACACAAAGTAAAATCTGAAACCTGAGCTGAGACGGCATGATGAGTGGATGCTCCTTCAGTCTGAATGTTTGCACACACACACACACACACACACACACGCTGATGACCTGCAGTTGTTTTGTTTAATAAGTCATCGTGGTGTCTCCAGAATATCAGACACGTGCGGCACCGACTCATCCTGATCCCAGAGCAAATCACTTCTTCTAAACTTGCAAATTAACAAATCCCTTCATGTTTGTGCCCGGGGCTGTTTTTCATTCAAACTAACGTTGTGTGCTCTTTGGCAGCTTGTCAGTGTAACGGTCACAGCCAGTGCGTCAACGACAGCGTGTGCGAGAAGTGCGAGGACCTGACGACCGGCCGACACTGCGAGAGCTGCATCTCCGGCTTCTACGGAGATCCCACCAACGGGGGCAACTGCCAGCGTGAGTGTCCGTTAAATCGAGCAGTCTGCGCACGGCTTCGTTTAACCCGTCCAGTGTTTTACAGTTCAGTTTTATATCGGCCATTTCCCTGATTCCTCGGTGCACAGTAAAGCTCCCCGTGGGATATTAAAGATTTACTTCACTCTCTGGCTGATACTGACAGTCAGTCAATCGGACGACAAATCAATCGTCCGTTCCTTCGACAGCTTCATTTAGTTTACCAATGTCTCCCAGCCACGCTGTATGTTCTGTGATACGTCTTCTTTTTTTATTCCACGTCTCCGTCTGAAATATATATTAACTCAGTTCTCCGTCAGTGACAGCCAATCAATAAAGCTGCTCTCTGCATATCTCCATCTTGTCAGTATTATGCATTTGTTGTTTATGCGTCTTATTTTCTGGCTGCACGGCAAAGTTCCCCCCGCGGGGACGTTAACGTGTTTCACGTCACAGCTGATCACGGCGTTCTTTAATTAATCAGTCAGACTCGGGAAGAATTATGAGCACGAGTGAGGAGAACAAATAATCGAGATAACTCACGTACAGAGTTTAAGTAAGAATATGACTCGTCGTTCCACCAGCTGTCCTCAAAAATCACCAACACTAACAGACGTTTAGCATCTGTCGACGGCCACAGAAACGCTCCCCGGGGACGTTAAAGTCACCTCTGCAGGGGGAAGGAGTCGCAGCCTGTGTGGGAGCTGCAGCATTAAAGCCGGGATCACGTCTGTGCACGGATCTGAGTCTGGAACTAAACTCCGGGACCTTTCCCTGGAGAACGAGCCCGTCGCCTTTGTGCGGTGACAGGATGCACTGAAGAGTCTTGATCTGACGTAGTCCACGTCCGAGCACAGGGCAGCTCACAAGTCCAACAACAACAGCTTTGTGTGTTTTGAACGGAGCAGTCAGCTCGTCACATCGTCACCACGCTGCAGTTTGATGAAGCAATAAGCCCAGATGTTTATGAGGTGAACGGGGAACATGTGAGACGTTCAGAGCTTCGGTCAGAAATGTGTCGGCGTGCACCAAAGTGTTGAATGTTGAATCAGATGTGCTCTGACATGTTTCATTATTGAAGATGGTGCTCCGTGATGTTCAAACACTTTATCCTTAAAGTTGTTCTGCACAGAGCGTCGCTCATCATCATCATCACTGTTTTTAACTGTTTTCATGTCTCTCGTCTTTCGTGCAGCCTGCAAGTGTAACGGCCACGCCAGCATGTGCAACCCCAACAACGGAAAGTGCTTCTGCACCACGAAAGGCATCAAAGGAGATCGCTGCCACCTGTGAGTCTCGCTGAACTCTGAACGCCTTGCTTGTTGCAGTCGCGCCTCAGCCTCCTACACTGAAGTTCTGTCGATTTATTGTTTATTTAGCAGAGACAATGCACAATGCATGTGTTGTACTAGACGGTGACATGCAGGTTACAGGGACAGAAGAGCAGCTGTAGTCAACCAAAATCTTAAGCTTGTAAAAAAAACAGACAACTCGTGTTTCGACCAGAAGAATGTTGTGTAGACTTTCTGAGATGAACCAGGAGTTACTGGAGTTAACCATGTGTCACTGACACAAGTCCTAATTCACTGTCCTCCTCCTCCTCCTCCTCCTCCTCCTCCTCCTCCTCCTCCTCCTCCTCCTCCCTCCCTCCCGACCGTGTCTCTCTTTTCAGGTGTGAAGTGGAGAACCGTTACCAAGGCAACCCCCTCAAAGGAACATGCTACTGTAAGTGAAATTCCAATTAACCAAACTTCAGTGAAAGTTCGGGGAGGGGGGGCTCGCGTTGAGAAACCACCGTGAGGCCTTCCTTCCTCTTCTCACTTGTTCGGGTCAATGCTGAGACGGTTACACGGCTTTTAAATCAAAGTGGGTCTCGAGTAGTTTGATGTTTTAAAGAAGTAACAGCCAGAGGAGGAACTGCTGCTTTTTTTTTTTTTTAACAAGTTGATAAAAGTAAATGTGGAAATAATGCAGCCGAGCTTCTGAAGGACGTCTTTCTCTTTTCCAGCTGCAGTGACGGTCCACCCCGAACATTCATCTCGACTCGTTATCACTCGTTTGAAATGTAATAACAGAGATCGGACTTCCTCGTTATTTTCTAATCCGATCATTGAAAGAATGTAAGAGGAGTCGTACACGATGGAGGACTGACTCGACTCGGGTCGACTCGTGTCGTCTTTGGCCATTAGAAAACATCGTCCCAGCCACGGCCAAACTAAATACTGCTGTGTCAGACATGAAGAACGTGTCTGAATTTAAAGACCAGGATCAGAGTTTATACTGAGGGTAGGCGGAGCCTGACCACATCTGATCCACATCAGGATACATCCTGGCAGAACTACTCCGAGACAGATGGAGCCCGTGGAGCAAACTGTGTCTGAATGTTTTCATCCGACCATGCTGTCTTTTCTGACGCGACATTCCTATTAACTGTCAATCACGTGTTATTAATGTTTAGCAGAGACGTACAGTAACGAAGTGGAACTACTTAAGTACTGTACTTAAGTACTAAAATGCAGTATCTGTCCTTTTTTGGAGTATTATTTTTTCCCTACTTCCACTTTTACTGCACTACATATTTTGATGAGTTTAATACTTTTACTCGGATACATGTTTCATGTGCTGAGTCGTTACTCGTTACTATTGTAGCGTCCAGCCGGACACGTGATGAATGACGAGGCGATATTGAACAAACTGCATTTATTGCTGAACGGTTTGGTTCCAGGACTCGGTGACTGTCGGCCGGAACCACGACAAAAAACCAACTGAACAGTCCCGGCCTCACATCAACCTCGCTCGTGCGCCGTACGTCACACACCTGACTCACCCAGGTGCGCTCTCTCACCTGCTGCCCCGCCCCCTCGCTCTGCATTCATTCAGACGCATTCACAGACCATGGGAAATCACAGAACTCTACCATGAACATTGTAACACTGTAACATTAGAAGCTGTGCCATAATAAATATTTGAAATAATATAAACAACAGTACTTGTACTTTTACTTTCAGTACTTGAGTAGCATTTTTTTACATACTTCTACTTGCAATACTTAAGTACAAAACATTTTGAATACTTTAGTACTTTTACTTAAGTATGGTGTTTAAAGAACACTTCAACTTCTACTCGAGTCAGTTTTTTGATACAGCACTTGTACTTCTACTCCTTTACTGCAGTACTTTATACATCTCTGGTGTTTAGTGCTGACACAGTTTTCTGACTAATTGGTCGACTGATTATCAGAAAATTAACGAGCAACAAGTTTTAAATCTCGGATTGTTCCAGTTTCTTAAATCTGAGCGTTTGCTGCTGTTGGTCCAAGTAAAACGTGTGAATTTTGTTTCATGCTTCGAATCCTCGGTTTGGTTTTCACGGTGCAGATCTAATGTGAATCTGTGCGACAGATCTGATCGCTTTCCAGTGACGTGCAGTTAGAAATCCACCTGTGAGCGTCACACAGCGGTTGGCAGGCGTTCTTGTGTGACTTTGAAACCAGACTAATCGAGCTGCTCTTCTTGTTCTTTTGTAATCCCCTCCGCACGCTCCCTCACACCGCCGGCTCCATCTCCTCAAACAGACACTCTCCTCATCGACTACCAGTTCACCTTCAGCCTGTCGCAGGAGGACGACCGCTACTACACCGCCATCAACTTCGTGGCCACACCTGAGGAGGTACGTCTGACTGCGAGCGCCCCGCCGTCTCAGCAGCTGTCACTTTTATTAGGATTAAAGATCGTACAGTCAGCGGCAGATGACGGCGGCTGTTGTCTCCTGAGGACTTTCCTCATCGCGCACACACAGAAACTCACAGTACACGATCTCCACACACGGTAAAGGAAACAATTAGAAGTGGCACTTAAAATGTTTCAGCGTTTTAAATCTTCAAACATAACGTGAAAGGAAAAACGAGCTGCAGCGGCTCTGTTAGAAACCGGAAGAGAAAGGAGAGGAGAGATTGTTCCTTTCTCCCCCCGTCAAAGCTTTTTTAACCACGATGCATCTTTGTATTTTAAATGTTCAGCCTCTTTCATTTATGAACGGACGCTCAGTCAGTCAGTAAACATTAATTAGGTTTTAATTGACACTATCAAAGCTGATAACACGTCCCAGCTGTACTTACACTGTTTTGATACATCTCATCTTCATCGTCGAGTCCTGTTCAAACATTTGTTTTGCCCGGTCAGCTTCCATTAGCTGTGCATGTTTGCTCCAGTCTGCAGTACAGTGACTGTTTGTACAGCTGCCAACTGGTTTAAGGCAGCGAGAGAGAAACACACACACACACACACACACACACACACACACACACACACACACACACACACACACACACACACACACACACACTATGATGTGTGGACTATAAAGCTGTGGATGCATAGACATGATGGTGACTGTCTCCGTCTCTCCGCAGCCAAACCGGGATCTCGACATGTTCATAAACGCCTCGAAGAACTTCAACCTGAACATAACCTGGGCCACGAGCTTCACTGGTACGTCCAGACACACACCGCGCTCTGCTGACACACTCAGAGAAGCTGATGAAGGTTTCACAGTCATGAAAAGAAACGTAACAGTGACACGAGGAGGCAGCAGGTGGCAGCTCTCACCCGTCCTGTCCTCAGACGTCCCGTCACGGCATCTTCACAGCAGAGACACGTGACACAAAGTTCATGTTGACTCTGTAATAACAGCGTTAATAAAGTTAGAAGTACTCGTCCTCCTGCTGGACTTTAATTGTTGGAGAATATCTTGGGTATCCTGAGCTAATCACACACAGCGAGCGCTGTCAGGTTTGATTTGTTTATCTCGTGTGGTTGAAAAATAATTCAGTTAAAAGCTTCTTAGAGTTCCTGTGAGATAAACCAATGAGCAGCGTGAAGTTCTGAAATGTATAATATAAAATCTTTCTCCCATTTCTGCTCCTTTATCTCCTCCTGCATTTTCTTTACTTGTCTCCATCTGTCCCTCCTCCTCTCCTCCTCCTCCTCCTCCTCCTCCTCCTCCTCCTCCTCCTGCTCTCTGTCATCCAGCAGGCACGCAGACCGGGGAGGAGATCCCCATCGTCTCTCGGAGCAACATCAAGGAGTTCAAGGACAGCTTCTCCAACGAGAACTTTGACTTCCGCAACAACCCGAACATAACATTCTTTGTCTATGTCAGCAACTTTACGTGGCCCATTAAGATCCAAGTAAGCTTCAGCGCTCCGCGCTCCGTTGGTTTCTGGGAATCGTTCAGCTCGTTCTTTCGGAGACGTCCGTTACTGCTTTAACCGATGATTGTACGCCGCGCTGAAATAAAGTCGCCTGCTTATATCCACACAGGACACGGCGCCGTTTAAACTGCTTCCTGCTCATGTTTTGTTTATCGTCCCATATTCATAATCTACAGCTCAGTTAACACCCCGAGCTGCTGTATGCTCGATGCACTTGTATAAAAATGAAACTACATTTTGTCTCATAAAATCCACAACAGAGGATCGACTCTTTCGTGGTCTTAGATTAATCTGGACTGTCCAAATCTAAACACACTCAGTGTTGATATGTTGAACAGTGGTTATAATAATCAATAACAATGATAACAGGTGTGTATTTGCACTACTCGGTGCCACTAACCTTGACATGAACTCGGTAAGTCATGCTGCTAATGAGCAAGACTTCAAATCTGTGTGATTGACTCGAGTACTAACTCCTGTTTACTAACCGCTTATGCTGAAAATGTGTGTATTCATACACTTTCAATAAAAGCATCACAAATATAGCACACCAGCTCCCCCAATGTGTTTTCATGTCAGACTTCCCGTCCAGCATTCAGCCTGTGTGTGCGAATGAATAAACACTTCCACATACGCTCGCAGAGCCGCGGTCAATTTTCACCGTGACTGGTCAGCTTGTCTGATTTAAAGGCCACTTTTCTGCTCCATAAACCGACGAGTTGGCCGGTGAAATGGCAAAATGTAAATGTTGGCTGTCACCAGTGAACTGCGGTCAGTGTTGGGGGGGAATAACAAAGTTTCCTCCAGTCGGTGCTGAGCAGCTTTTCTGCAGCGTTGATGTGGCTCTCCTGCAGCAGCAGTGAATGGAGCTCTGTGTCCGCTCGCCTGGTCGCCGGCTCTGTGTTTATGCAGCCCAGCTACAATCGGCGCTGCACCCGGTGAACCGCTGCCATGCGGACGCTCAATAGTGCTCTCAGTGTGCGGCGGCGGCAGAGTTGGTGTTTAACGCCTGTAATAGCTTCATTTGCAGCGCGATAAAAGTCGATTCATCGGAGCCGGGCCGGGTTCTTTCATCGGTAAAAGGCCTTTAATATGTAAAATACGTTTACAGCATGAACATACATCATTCATGCCACAGGACTCGTTTCTGATTGGCTGGCAGGTGTCCATAAAAACTACACAAAGATCTGTGCGACTCAGTTTATTAGACATGAGGCAGGATTTAAAGTCTGGTGCATCATGGACGTCAGATAGAAAGACGTCCAGTGTGTCAGATTTAGACAGTTTTCATTAATGTATATATAAAAAATAATAAATATGTTAGAATGAGCTTTCATATGTGGTCAGCCCAGGACAGTTTATCCTTCCCGTGATGGAGAGTGAGGCTTCATTAAATTCTATTTTCATTTTAAACATTGGGCAGTGAGAGGTCAGAGTCATGTGTAAGTAATGTGAGGTATTAGTGATGGACATAAAGGTGGTGTGACATGATTTAAATACAGGCATGTGTGCTAATACTCTGTACAGTCCTGTTACAGACGGTATTGGACTGCGCTGACGTGTCACAGACGTGTGTTAGAAACTGCCGCTCTCTGTAGGGGCTCTGAAAAATCACTGAGTGAAGAAATGTGACATTATGAAGAGTTTGGAGCCTGAACTACTCACAGCAGTCAGTAACTTCTGAGTTTTGATCATGTGTGTGTGCATGGTCAGTAGGCGTCTTTGCAGGACGGTGAAGGATAGTGTTATGACTGTGCTGACCGGACTGGCTGGTACTGGTTCGGGAGCGTGAGC
>CM014095.1:31770905-31788405 GCA_004119915.2 Collichthys lucidus
CTTCCCTCCCTTCCTCCCTCTCTCCCTCCTTCCCTCTGTCTCTCTCTCTCTCATCCTCTCTCCCTCTCATCCTCCCTCCCTCTCTCCCTCCTTCCCACTCTCCCTCTCATCCTCTCTCCCTCTCATCCTCTCTCCCTCCCTCTCATCCTCTCTCTCTCCCTCTCATCCTCTTTCCCTCTCATCCTCTCTCCCTCCCTCTCATCCTCTCTCTCTCCCTCTCTCCCTCCCTCTCATCCTCTCTCCCTCCCTCTCTCCCTCCCTCTCATCCTCCCTCTGTCTCTCTCTCCCTCCCTCCCTCCCATTGATAACGGCACTTTCCTTCAAACCTCTGCAGTTGGAGCGTCTGTCAGAATCCATTACAGACAGAATATTTCCCGTCTTAACACCCGGCGGCAGGCTGACAGGCCCTGCTGCGAGATGCTATGCAGCCCCTAAAGAGTCACCCTCTGCTGGGCACATAACGAGAGCGTGGCCCGCGGCCTCCCACAGCCTCCATCAGCCTCCATCAGCCTCCATCAGCCTGCCTCTGCCTCCATCAGCCACCATCAGCCACCATCAGCCTGCCTCTGCCTCTCGGTGACAAACACCGCACACGGCTGACAGTCGAGATTAGCCGCTACAGTGACTGTTATCGCACATCTTTGCGAGGCCGCCCGCGACCTGCAGCGATGACGCGGCGTCAGAGCTCCTGTCATTAGTTTCTCGTGTTGATGTGGTTAGCGCTGCTCTTGAAGGAGGCTGTTGTGATTAGAGGAGCTTCATGTGTCTGTGATCTGCTCCAGTTAAAGTACGGCTTTGTTCGGCTGCTGTCACAGAGCGAGCGGCTGACGAGGCTCCTCTGATGATGTTCAGCTTTGCTCTTAGAGACTCACACTTTGAATCCATCTCCTCCTCAGCGTCTCTCTCTTTCTTACCTTCCATTTACAAGGAAGCAAACATTCCCTCCAAGCCCATTTTCTCCTAATTGCGAGCACCTGATTGGTTCTTTTAGAAAGGTTTGAAATTGCTGCAGTGTATTTTAATCCTGCTTCAGATGGAAGCGAGCAGAGTCTGTAAAGTGGACCGGCTGCTTTGTTTTTGGATTTTAAAGAAAACCCCAAAATATCTCTCCGCTCTCTGTTAACGTCACGTTATTATCTCAGCTCTGTGCCCTGCAGTTAAGAATAGTGCTGAGCTGATTAATTGATTAGTTTCACTGAGTCATTTCAGTCATTTGCTGATTCCAGCCCCGTGAATGTGAAAATTTTCTGCATTTGCCTGTTTCATATCACTATGAACTGGACGTTAAATATTGGATATGTTTAAGTATTGAACTGTAAATCGGACAGAATGAGCAAATCTAAAAGTATCGACTTGAGAACTTGCACCGGCCAAGAAAGCAGCGATAAAACAGGATGAATCAGAGTCAAGGCTTTAAATCAGAGTTAAACGGACACGCAGCAGTATACTGACATGACACCTGATCGCTCGCGTTTCCGTTACCTCCTGAGATCCTCGTCGCTCACGTTTCCGTTTCCTCCTGAGATCCTCGTCGCTCACGTTTCCGTTACCTCCTGAGATCCTCGTCGCTCACGTTTCCGTTACCTCCTGAGATCCTCGTCGCTCACGTTTCCGTTTCCACCTGAGATCCTCGTCGCTCACGTTTCCGTTACCTCCTGAGATCCTCGTCGCTCACGTTTCCGTTTCCTCCTGAGATCCTCGTCGCTCACGTTTCCGTTACCTCCTGAGATCCTCGTCGCTCACGTTTCCGTTACCTCCTGAGATCCTCGTCGCTCACGGCTTTTAGAAAGTTTTCTCTGGCACCCTGAACTTCTTCACACAATGATCACACTGAGGATTCTGCGCTCAGCGGTAATCAACGGCAACACATTAGCGAGCCAGATGGTGCCGACTGCACAAGTAAAATTAGACCCGGGGCCGTACACACACACACACACACACACACACACACACACACACACACACACACACACACACACACACACACACACCGATGCCTTTGGCCTCTGCATTGTTCTTTTGTAAAGTCACCATTAATACTCCAGCGTGTCTTATGCAGGTATTGTACTTCTTTAACACGTATTAAGTATTCACAGACTGATCTCACATGCACAGCTGTTTTTGTTACATTTGTATTGTATGCAAATCATCTCAGCTTTGCAGAGGAATAATTATCAGGAGTGGTGAGAAGTTTTGGTCCAAGGTGTCATCTCAGAGAGATGTGAGGAGGTGCAGTGCTCTGCTGCTTCCAGAGTGAGGCAGTGTTGTGTCACTGCAGGAGTGTGTTCTCTTTTTTTTTTTTTTTTTTTGATGGGGGCATGAATGTAGGAGGAGGAGGCGGAGGAGGGGGTGGTGAGTTGGTACGACACTGCCAATGTTACCCCTGGCAACCTTGATTAAGACAGGACGTCGTTAGCACAATTGCTCTTGTCATGATTACATGGCGAATATTTCTGCCCACATGTGCAGGAATGATGTTCTGCGTGCAGGCTGTGGGCAGCTGAGCCGAGTCACTGTGACAGCCGTGCAGTCTCCAGCACTGATAAGCAGACAGACTGGGAACCTCCCAGTATCTGAGAGCGAGGAACTCCTGAGACTGCGATTTAACTTACGGAGCACAAGAGATATCTGCACGACAGTCTGTGTGGATTTAATACACATGTATAATCCACTGTACATGTGCGCTGCACAGGCTCCATCCTCTCTGCTGCCTTTAGTCAGATCTACAAGGTCGACTCTGCAGCGTGCATGTTCATGAGTGTTTAATGCTGACCTCTTGTTTTCAGATCTCCTCATTAAAGCAGATTTCTGACTGCCTCTCTTCTTTCCTCCCCCCTCACAGATCGCCTTCTCCCAGCACAGTAACTTCATGGATCTGGTGCAGTTCTTTGTCACGTTCTTCAGGTGAGCAGCTCTTCCCTTCCTTGATGCTTACAGATGTGTAGCTGTTTTTAAATGACGCAGTGTGAAAGCACAGCGATGGATCCACAGAGCTGCTCTGCTGCGTACGTGCACCACCAGCCGTTATTTTGAAGAATCGCTGCAGCTCATTGGCTTATAGCAGCCGGTCGGCGGTCGGCACGCCCAGACAAATGTACACACACTTATTTTACTCACACACATCATGTACACACAAAGCTCTGCAGAGAAAAACCAAACGTCTCCGACCCCATTGGCTGTCGTCTGATGATGATTTAGCCTCTCTGACTTCGTCTACAGTCCGATTAGACGCTTTTCTGTTCATGTCTATGAATAAATATCAGCATATGAATGCAGATAATAGCCACCGATGCATTCCACCTCTTTGGCTCTCCACAGGGACTTTTCTAACCGAAGCCTGCTCGCACATGATCTACAGATTCTGCCTTCATGTACAGATCTGTGCAAAGTTATAGCTACTTAAATATGAACATGTGCTGACTTAGCCCAGTGTCCTTTTGTAAAGCATCTCAGCTACCTGAGGCACCTATAACCCACTGACAGGTGCGTGACGTCATTCACCGGTTTCCAAAGAGCCGTGCTGCCTCGACCTGCTGATCTAAAAACCAGCTGTGGATCATCGGCGGTCCTGAGGCGATGATGACGCCTGGCTGCTCAATCAAAGCGTCCACGCTCTTAATTCTGCATAACTGAAATGTTCTGCAGCCGCGGAGGTTTCTGCCACGCCCATCAGTGACGTCACGCTGTACTGACGCACGCTTACATGTGCAGCGTGGAATATTCACAGCCCTGATCCCACATGACACGAAGGAGATGGAGAAATGTTTGTCTTGCATTACTCTGCGCACATTTCCCCCGTGATCCGCCCAACATACACTCCCTGGAATCTTCAGAGACCTTTTTAGATCGTGATGAGAGTTTAAAATAAATTCCTCCCGGCCGCTTCGTGCTGATGGAAACGCTGGTTCTGCTGCCGTGATGAATCCCCGCACCCTGAATTCTGCTTCTGCAGGAACCGCTGTAATGCGTTATCGATTTCAAAAAAATGAGGGAGTCCGAAAAAATTGGGTAGACAAGTGTGTTCCATGCATGCTCGACTGCACGTGTGTGTGTTTGTGTGTGCCTCCTGTGTATCTCGTACTGTGTGTGTGTGTGTGTGTGTGTGTGTACTTGCAGCCCAGGGGGAGAGCTGCAGGACTTTTTTCAGCTTGCTGTGCGCTCCACAACACTGTGGAAAAAAATTGCTGGCCGTTCCAAGTCCTGCTGCTTTTATTGATCCGGCGGCCGTGCACAGGCGGAGAGAGGTTTGATGGGGATTTTGAAAGATTCTTTTTTTTTTCTGCCGATACAGAGACTTTCAATAACCATGTGTTTCAACATGGAATAAATGGAGCTGCGTGTCGAGGTGCATGTCGGTTCCACCTCTCGCTCCCTCTGCAGTCAGTCTCTCGTGACGCTCCGATGTTTGTACACGTGCGTCAGCGTTTGAATATTTGCACGTCAGCGTTGGAAGCATCACAGCAGCATCTCTCCTTCTTTTATCACTTCCTCCTCCTTTCTTTCCTTTTGTCCCTCCTCATTTTTACACCCCCCTCCTTCCTCCTCCTCTCATTCTCCTTTCATCTCCATCTCCCCTTTCTCTTCTTTTCCCCTCCTCTCTTTCTCCCTCTGCCTCCTCTCCTCTGTCCCTTGCTTCCCTCTCTTCCTCCCTCCCCTCTGTTTTCTCCCAGCCTCCCACAGCTCCTTCAAACTTGTTCTTAATCCCACAGCTCAATCTTTTTTTTTCTTGATGTGTACTCTGCCACTGATTCAGCACAGAGACCTAAAGTTAGCGAGCTCGCAGCCGTGTCCCTGTTTCCTCCCACTTCTCTGGGCGCCACATTGTTTGTGTTGCGGGGGAGGAGAGGGATGCTAATTAACGCAGAAGTTGTTTGCTCTTCCTCACTCAGACTTTCTCTGTCTTAATCTCTCTCTCTCTGTGCCATGTTCCCTTTGGGGACAGATGAAGGTGGCGTCATTCTGTTATCTGCAGCGGCAGCAGAGATAACCCCCAGCAGCGTCTGCAGCCACGGAGGAGAAGCATGAAACACTGGCGTTAACAACAAGCCTCGCTCACACATTCCCGTCCAGCAGCTCGAGTCACGGCTTCAACGCCGCTCTCGTCTCAGTCAGAAACTTTCACGTGTGGAAAACTTTCCCGTGAATGTTTCACAAAGTGAACGTTGTCTCACGTCCTCGTCCAGGCCTGGGAAAGCTCCGCAGAATGTTTCCAAAACGTTTTTTTGGAAACGCAATAAAAATGTATTCTTGATCTGTTTTTTTTTTCACTGGAGCCGTCGTGTTTTTAATTTAAAACTTGGCTGCTGCTGCTGAAGCGAGCGGCCTTTGAAGTAACAGTGACCTGAATGACAAATTTCTTGGCTACATAAGAAGTCCAAGCGGCTGCGTGGAGGAAGCTGATGATCGTGAAATGCAACTTTTTGACTTCTTCAACATTGCGCGCTGAGACGTATTTGTCATGGAAATATTGCTGCGGCTATTTTTAAAGTCTGACTTTATCATCTAGCCTACATTCCTCTCTCTCACAAAGTTACGAGCTCCTTTAAAGTTAGTTTGTTTATGTGAGTCTGTGTTTGTGACGCCGGCGCTCCAGCATATGAAGGTTAACCCACAGAGGTTACATCTGTGTGCATCTTGGCGGAATTAATGATACTCGAATATATAATTAATGAAATTACATAATCTCTTTAATGTCCGGTTCAGTCAAGCGTTCGTGTTTCGGTGCAGAATATAGAAGTTTACAGCAGAGGCGTGATGTTTTGAAGGAGCTTGAATCCTGGAAGAAGATGGAGGTCGTTGCACGGCGATAAAACTGTCAGCAACGTTTCGGCTTCTCCGTCCTGCTGGGGGGCGTTCCATTCTCTTTGTCGTTGTGGGACTTATTTTTTATTTTTTGGACGGATGCATCAAAGTAGCAGAAGGACAGTTTGTGAGCCGCTGTTCTAGAACACTGAGCAGCACACGCTGGCCCGCTGTGGTGTTCGCGTCTTAAAAAACTCGACTTAACCCTGTAATCGTCGGCGTGGCACTGATGCCTGATGTCCCAGAAAATTCTCTTTCCCCTGAGCGTCTGCCTCCCGGGCATATCTGCGCCGCTCGACAGCTGATATTAAAATAACTCGTGCATCCTGGTGGGCACTTCGATCCAACGAGCGAACGCTTACATGTGTGTTTGTTTTTTTTAGTTCATGACTCGTCCCTGTGGGAACCGGAGCCTGATGTTTGCAGCGCTCTGCACCCAGAAGTGTCAGTTTCTTCTTCAGACTCTGTTTCAGGTTTATTTTAATTCAGGACTCCTGACATGTGCATGTGTGAGTTCTGCAGTGACGTCGTCCTCCTTCGTCCCCAAAGTTCACCTGAAGCAAACATGATGCTTCACTGGCTTAATATGATGAGGCACATTTCACTTTGTGCTGCAAACTAGCAGTGAGCGAGCACGTTAACAGACAACAGCTGAGAGTTTCAACAACAGCTGAAAATGAGTTACAGCAGAATACATTTAGCAGTTTTCAACACAACACGCCTTAGAAAATGTAGCCGAGTGAGAATTTCCTTCCCTGTGTAAAACACTGACACATCGAGGAAGCGTTCTTCACAAAATGTGAGAGTTTACAGCACATATCGGTTTCATACATCTTAAATTCGATATTTCAGAGGTTTTACACTGTTGATCAGACAACACACGTCATTTAAAGACGTCTGTGGAGCCCAGAACCCCAAACGTAATCAGTCAGAACTGAATGCATTCATAAAAAATACAGTTAAATATTCAAAATAAACTCTCCTTAAATCCCATGAACAGACCCAGACAGTCGTATTCAGTCTTTTTGGTCTTTCTCTAACGTCGCAGTCCGTCCACACAGAGCTCATGTGGATCAGCAGCAGGCTGCCTTTGGAAAAATGGAGATTAATTATTAAGATTTAAAACGCATTTAAAAATCATAATTCACCTCACTTTGTAGCGTGTTATCACGGCTGCGTGTTTAAAATGATTAGTGATTTATATTCCTCTGCCGGCTGTTTGAACAGAGGGGAGACGTAATTTGTTTGGGGCGGACGCATTAAACGAGCGGGTACCAGCAGGCGGCCCGCCCCGGGCCAAGTCTGGGTGGGTGAGTGGGTGGCTGGGATTTAATGATATGAATGAATCACCCTGCTGCCGTCAGGAAGGCTTCACTCTCTGTTCTGAGGAACAGACAGCTTCCACTGCGGCTTCTTCTGTTCTGATTGTTCTCCTGCATATGTTCAGACGTTATTTCAAGATATCCAAGTACTGTTATTAAAATCTACCCAATACTTCCTAATCACCGCCGGCGGCAGCGCGGCCGCCGTCAGCGTGCAGCAGCAGCAGAGAGTGGGCGGCAGAGTTATTCCACTCACCGACCTTTTTCTCAGCCATTTATCTCGTTAAAGCAGAGAGGTGATTAGTGCGCTCACTCCCAGGTCTCTTGAGTCAGCATGTTAGCCATGTATGTCACACTCCTCCTCTGCCCACCTCCCACCGTCAGCTCCCACAAACGCACACACCCCGGTGGGGCCTTTAACCCCTTCATGCTGAGGCTGCAGCAGCCTGTGCTCAGTGATTCTGCAGGAAGAAAATTGGTCACTAATCAGATGATCTGTGGTCGATTCCCAGCTCCTCGAGCAAAATCCTGCTGAGCTGTTCGGTGTGTGAATGGTTATCTCCCAAAAACTGATGAGCAGTGGAAGCTTGCACGGCAGCCAGTGAACGAGATACGTCGTGTTGAAGCGCCTCGAGTGGTCAGAAGACTAGAAAGGAGATGTATAAGTACAGTCCATCCAACGTTTACTAAAGGTGAACGCAGTTTCTCCTTCACTCTGAGGGGTGAGCTGCATTAGCTGCAAACACACACAAACACACACACACACACACACACACACAGGTCAGTGAAGTGTTTTCACATTCGGACTTTGCAGGCATCCGTCCTCCGCGTGCAGACGGGCGTCGTTTGCGTCAGAGCTTGAGTTTGATTGAAGAGTTGCTCATAATGTTGATTAATCATTCTGTTCGTTGGACATGTAATAATAGGTCGACCATCTGCTCTCAGACATGAAGGTGCAGACATCACACATGCCCACACACAGTTTGCATGCACTCATGCATCTCATGCAGCTGGAAGCGGCTCCTAACAGAACATAAATAATTCTGTTGTCGTGTTCATCGTCTCTCTGTTCAGCCTCTCAAACACACCTGCAGGTTCAGGACTTCTATTAAACACACAGAAACTCTCTTTATTCAAACACAGGAGGCAGCTGGCCTCTCAGCGGTGCTGTGTGATTGTCCTTCACACACACACACACACACACACACACACACTCTCCTCCTTCTCGTATGTATCTCTGAAGCTTGGCGTGCAGCCCGTGTGTGTGCACGTGTCGGGGTCGGCTCAATGCGATCAATTCCAAATGTCAATTTAAATCTCAGCCCGTTTAGTAACGACGGATCGTCCCGTCACTCCCCCGCGGAGTTTGTTCTCAGCAGCTTCATCATCGAGCGTCTCTGATCCCTGAACGTGGACAGAGATCCATCACTGTGATTGGTCGAGAAGAAAGTTGACATTGACCCCGACTGTGATCTGCACATGGAGCGCCGTTACCTCTGTCACACGCACACACACACACACACACACACACACACACACACGTTTATTTGTGTTTGCACACAAACATCAGCATCATCGACCGCAGAGGCGAGACGTGCGATGACAGTGATTGACAGCAGGACAGAGTGTGGAGGACGACACTAACCGTCGCTGTGAATCCATCCGACCGTCAGCCGAATGATTTTTGAAACGTTCGGTTGTGTAATCAGATATGAAACACGCGTCCTGCTTTTATTGTCTGCGCTGAGATTCGAGCTCTGTGGGCGGCAATTAGTCAACAATTGACTGGAATGGATTTTATGTGTTTGATTTGATTGACGTCTTTTCACTGGGATTTTCTCCACGAGCAAAACATGTCAACATAATAACCACAAACATTCTGATTACATATAATTAAAGTCTGAGCGTGGCTCTCAGCTGTTTGCCAGTTTCTGCTTTCAGATGCTGCAGCCAGTCGTTTGTATCTTTGTGAATTCTTTTTAGGGATTCAGACTTTTGGAGCTCGAGGGAAATGTGATTTCTTCTCGTTAAGTCGACTTTGATTAAACACACTTTGGGTCATTGCAAGCAGAGCGACGTCGCGGGTCAGAGGTGTGTGTTTGGATCTCCAGAGGACGCACCTGAGCTCCAGTTTGTTCCTGCTCCTCTTAGCGTCACAGCACAGGTGGAGGGGGATGTGGGTGGAGGCCGACAGTCCTTCACACAGTCTGAACAGTTTGGGGTGGAGATGAATCTTTGTTGGAGCTCCTGGACTCGCAGCGTGCAGTGACAGGTTGCGTCGTCGTTGTCAGGGGTCACCGGTTGCAGCTGGTTGAATAGTTGATTAGACATTTAGTTGCAGATCGTCTCGTTTCCCACCTTCACCCTCCGTCTCTAAATATTTGCACGGAAACCCAGCTGCTTTTTTCACACATTTCGCACATGATTTCACGCAAACACACACTCAGTGTGGTGTTTGCCCTCAGCTTGCTCCTTGTGGTGTTGACTGACAGCACACACACTCTCTCTCCCCCCGGGACATCTGGGAGAAGAGAGGAGGGGGAGTTAAGGGCAGAGAGACTCTCAGTGTATGTTGCCTTTCCTGAGGGACGTCCCCGGGCACTCAGCAGGGACTCCTCCTCCTCCTCCTCCTCTCTCAGCTCTCTGTGGGTCTCTGCCCCCTCTTACTCTCCATCGTCATCTGAACCTGCTGCAGCATCGCCGCCTGTCCGTTTAGCTCCCTGCCTCCGTGCGTCCTCTCATGTTTCTTCTTTTCCTCTCTGCTCCTCTCTTGCTCACTTTTTTCGTATTCCTCGCACATCTCCGAGCCTCTCTTCATCTCCCTCCCCTGCCTGCCTCCTCTTCTCGTGCTTTTTTCTTCTCCCCACCTCTTGCCCCGTCTCATTTTTTCTCCTTTGCTCTCCTCTCTTGCATTCTTTAACACTCTCTCTTTATATCTGACCTCATTGTCAGGTCATCAGAGAGGAGATACAAGTGGAAGATGGAGCAGATAGAGATAGAGTGCATGCAGCGCCTCACGACTAACCCACCTTCCCCCTAAGATAGGTCCGCGAGGGGCTGAGAGCCGCTCTGCGTCTGATTAATAATAAATGAATCGGATCAGAGCCTCCTCTCCTCCTCCTTCCTCTCCTCCTCCTTCCTCTCCTCCTCCTTCCTCCTGTTCACCTGTAATGAGCAGGGAGGAGCAGAGCAATGGGAACTGGGCCGTAACGCACTCAGAGGGGGAGTCCCGGGGGAAGTCTTCCATCTTCCCATCCCATCAGCTCCCTCCCACCACGCCTCACGTGTGCCTCGGGTTCATGCATGTTTGGACTCCTTCCTGCCTGAAACCGAGTCTGTTTGTTTTCGGTGTGGAGGCTCAGCTCGCCGTGTTTTTTCGAAGGAATCTGCTGCTTTTATCCAACAATCATTTTCTATATCCTCGTATTCCCTCGGCTGCTTCGGTGTCTGTTTCACTGCAGCTTCTTTTTGTTTTTATCTCCGCTGCTGCTGCTGCTTCCTCTAGATCACGCCTCAGACAGGCGGTGCACTCCTAACAGGTTTATATCAGCTCACACGTCGCAGCTCCAGCTGCTAAATACACAGTGTAATTCAGTGCATTAGTGCAGCTTGATGATTAATTGTTTTTTTACTCTGGGATTTTAAAAAAAGGCAGTTTTCACACCAAAAGAGCTGCAGCTTTAATCAGCTGTAGCATGTCGTCTTAACTAGTTTCAGGAGGGGAAATGATAACTGTCGGCGTCAAATTTAATTATCTGTAACTAAATAACATCCATGAGTTGGCAGTGAGGGCAGAGCTGTGTACGGCAGCCCGTCCACGCTGCAGCGGCATGCAGAGCTGCCATACCGCCTCTAAGAAGTTGCCAAATTTGATTTAGCTTCTTCTCTCCTCCACCAAACATAAAGGAGGGAGCGGAGTCACTTTCCTCGGCTCCCATTGTGCACAGAGCGAGCAAACAAACAGCACAAAGCTGAGCAGATTATACAGAAATCTGTATTCTGCCACATGCCAGCTCCTGCGTCTCTTTCAGGTGGGTTCGACTTATTGGAAGCGTCCCACCACCCATAGTGCTGCAGGGTTTAGTGCAGCGACAAGTGCCTGGTTAGTGTCTGCGGTTCAGCAGACAAACCTATCAGCCGTAGTGGAAATGAAAAGGCGCTTGGCTGCGGAGCAGGTTTAATTTCCCACCCCACAGTAAAAGCCAGCAGCAGCAGCTGGATGCTGGATGCTGGTTGCTGGATGCTGGGTGCTGGATGCTGGGTGCTGGATTAGTATTCAGCCGGCTGCAGACAACAGAGCCGGTCTGTTGGTGTTTGCCCCGTGGCTGTTGTCTCGCTGTCAGGTTAGCCAATGACACGTCAGAGCTCACCTCTCCGGCCTCAGCAGCTCGTGGCTATAATACACTCACTGTCCTACACACTGATACACTCTGATACACACTGATACACTCTGATACACTCTGATACACTCTGATACACACTGATACACACTGCTTTCATCATCGGTTTTCCTGTTTCAGGTCGACAAAGGTTTGCTCCACTCCATTTCTTTGTCCACACAGTCACAGTACTTGTACTTTGTGATACATTACCTGACTTTGAGCTGCCAGAGTGAAAACATTTCTCTGCATATTAGATTTTAAAGAGAAAATGAAGCCACTGATTTTAAAGGTCCCCTGCTGAGTTTCTTGTCCACTCTGGGTCACCGTAAGCAAATGCACATATATTAAGTCACCTCCAGCCGGCGTGCAGCACACAGACGGGGTTGACATGATATTTTGTGCAGAGGGAGTAACAGCAGTGTGGCAACAAAAACATGAAATGAAAAGCTTTGTGAGGTAAGAAGAGCATTCAGCACATTTTTCAGGCCTCGGGGATGCAGAGACGCTTCATGCAAACAAAGCTGAGCGTTTACAGCCAGGAGCTCCACAGGATGCCTTCGATTTAAAAAGTTCTTTATGAAGCAGAATGTTTTCACAGCTTATGAGGAGAAATACTCTCCATTAAAGAAAGAATCAATCCAAACGAAGCTCATATCAGGTGTCGTGTTGCTTCACCTCATCAGTCTTTGGAAATCGTTTTTTTATTTCTAACCCGTGCATCAGATAACATCGTCTGTCTGGCTCCATCACGTCACCGTCTGCGTTCAGTGGATGTGATGCTGTAAGCAGGGCCGGAGCTTCAGACTGCTGCATCATAGCAAAGCTGCAGTTACACGTCGCTTCAACTCGTGTGATTTGTTGAGTCATATCTGCCGCTGCAGATTCACTAAAGAATAAGATGAGCAGAATTCACAGTGCATGTTACACAACACACGTGTTTCTGCAGGTGAATTTTAAAAAATGCAAAAATTCAGTCGAATATGATTTGATAGATTTTTTTTTCTTCTTGATGGTCTGAGGACCAAAACGTTAAAGATGAGGCGGCTGCAGTTCAGAGACGTCCACTCGTTTCACATGACGCCTGCCTGAGCGCTCCCCCAAAATGAAAGTATGTTAAACTTTGGGTGGCAGAGCGGGAGTCTGTGCACAACAACCCGACAAAACCACGTCTGATGACTCTGAAATCAGAAATGTGTCAGCGCCGGGGTGAGAGCTCCATTACTGAAATTTTGGGAACGCAGTTTTTTTATTGGAAGGTAAAACTGATCATTTACCTTTGGGGGGGGTTTGATCCAGTTCTCTGATATCTGAGCTGAGGGGAAAAACTAAATCCCACTTCTCTGCGTCTTTTAAAAAAAAGATAGATTTTGTTTCGTCTGTCTGTGACGGGCTGAAGAAACATGAAATATCACAATCTGCTCAATTACAAGGTGGATTTCACCGGAGACGGATCTCTCTGCAGAGCGTTGAGTGTTGCCCTCCGGGCTACATGGAGCAGCTGGTATCTGGAACTGAATCTCTGTTGGAGCTGTAGGATCCAATAAACAGATCCATATTTATCCTCTGATGCTGGGCTTTTTCACCAGCATGGAAGGATTCAGTTTGTGGCTCGGACTCTTTGAAGCTTCTCCAGCGTTCCTTTCATTCATGCTGACGGCTGGGATCCACTGTCAGAGTCGAACAGTTGCTCTGTCTGTTTAAATCAGAGCTCTTTTGAACGCTCCGGTCGTATCAGGCTTCTGGTGTTTCAGTTAATGTGACGACGGCGCTTCAAACGACGGGCTGAAGTGTGATTGGTGCAGGTGATTTTCGGCGTTTCTGTTCCCTGTGAGCGCTGGACCTCGTCTCGGTGTGATGGAGCTGAAGCTCGACTAACTCGGCCGGCTTCCCTCGTGGAAGTCGAGCTGAAATGAAGCGCGGCGCTCTGTCTGTTTCCATCTGTGTCTTCCTCTCTTTGTGTTTGCGTCCGTCTCTCTGTTGTTGTTCCTTTCTCTACGTTTCTCTTTCAGTCTCCCTCTGTGTATTGAACCGCTCAGCTCATGCATGGATCTGTAAGAGCCGGGTTAGATCGGTGAGGGAGGAGAACAGATGATTTGTGCTTGCATGAATTACAAATTATACCGACAACCTGATGTCCCATCGTCGTCTCACTGAGGCAAACATGATGTGGGTAACAGGTGGGAGCATGGTGAGGACACAGAGGACGACACAGGTCGTCTGTTTAGATGAAGTCTATCATCTGATCCATAAAAATATGGTGAGATTTATTTTGTTGGAGGGTCACTAACTCACTAAACGCCTCACCTGATGGAGCGCTCAGCACTTCCCTCCCTTAATATTTATAAGTGGAATAAGATGATTAAAAATCCATATTTGAAATTTGTTTTGTTTTAATCTTTCGATTAATTTGTCTCTTTGTCCATTGTTCTGACTTTACGTCTCCGGCTTTAATGTCAGTTTTCTTTCGTCTCTGCTCCTCCTCCTCCTCCTTCCTTTGTCTCCCTCTCCTTCCTCCTCCCCCCTCCTGCTGAGCAGGGAGCCCTTTGGTGCGGCGCTGATATCTGCTCACGCGGGTCATTCATCAGCGCCGTGTCGCTCTTTAAGCAGCGAGCAGAAAAGCCAGATCAATAAGATGGCTGAACGGATGGATCGCTTAAGAGTCCTCTTCAGCCTGGAGTGATAAGGGAATTTTTTGAATGGCTGGCAGTTTAAAGAGTCACCGAGGGTGGGCCGGCGGTGGGCGGGCGGGGGGCGGCGGCGGCGTGGGAGTGATGAATAAAGATCAGAATGCATCACAGCCAGTATTAAAATGGGGAAAGGCGTTTAGATTGAAAAGGCAGTAAAAGTCTGGAGAAAAATCTGCGAGGGGTCTCGCTGGAAGGCCCATACGTCTGCAGAAGTTATGCTCCAACCTGAGTTTCTAATTAAATCCACTTCTAACCCCTGAAAGGGAATTCATGTGCATTATTCATGCGGCGTTGAACAAAAGACCAAAATCAGCCACGCTTGGAACAATAAAAGGAAACGGTAGACTTATTCATTTCTGTCAAACACTTCTCACTCAGCGTGTAAAGAACAGAGAGCTGCAAACTTAAAACAGAACTTTATATCCATCTGTAACACCTGTCAATCAAAGCGTCCTAATCCTGCATAACTTTCAGCCTTAATATAATGTGAACAGGTGAGGTGTATATAAATTCACCCTCAGTACAGTTGTCATGAACGGGGAAATTAGCTACAGAGACCAAAACTGTTTTTTGTACCAGGCTGTAAACATGTTTATTTCTGCTGTGAAACATGGGGACTTATGGAGACTGGCTCACTGCTGGAGCCACCCTCAGGTGGACGTTAGAGGAACTGCAGTTTCTGCAGACATAGAGGTTTCCTCCTTTGAGACTGTCACATTCACTCTTTGTGTGTGTTCAGTTCTGGAGCTCGTCCTCGATGACAAAAAGCTTAAATGTGCAAACGTCTATTTTTACAGCGGATTGTTTTCATGGAGCAGAATCTGACATGATGTTTGGATCGCTGCTGTTCAGGCGTGTTGCCATCGCGGCGCTGAATCGTCGCTTATCAGCATCCCGGTTGCCAACAGTGACATGAGCTTTTATAAAGGAAGCCCGGGCCAGAGAGTCACAGGAACAGGAACGCTGGCAGGAAATCAGCAAAAGACTCCGACAGTCAGGGAGTTCAGATCGCAGGAGATACACACACACACACACACACACACACACACACACACACACACACACACACACCGAGCGTTCCAACCTTCATCACTCAGGCACTCAGGATTTTTTGATTCTTTGTATATTTTATTTGTGCAAATGTGGAAAATGCCAGAAAATGGAGCAGAGATGGAAAAAACCCATTAAGTGCTCGAGCAGAAATAAAAATCCCACAGTGCTCCAAAAAAAAAAAATCACACATCCAAAGGAAAGAGAGTGCAGAGGAAATCACATCAACATGACAAAGGTGCTGCTTAATGTCAAAACCCAGAGGAGGAGAATCATCCAGAACTAAACACGGCACCAGAACCCGTCTTCATGCGATAATAAAAAGGTTTGAAGTTAAAGTGTGTTCGTGAATGGAGGCGCGCACGTGAGGAAAGTGTCTCATTTAAAGCCTCGCGGCTCCACGGCTGCTTCCTCTGTCTGACACATGCAGCTCGTGTCCTGTGAACCTGTGAATGACATCATCCTCAGGTGTTTTATACCCTGTGACTGCAGAGACGTTCAGACTCTGCTGAACTTTGTCCTCGTGGCTGCAGAGACGTTCAGACTCTGCTGAACTTTGTCCTCGTGGCTGCAGAGACGTTCAGACTCTGCTGAACTTTGTCCTCGTGGCTGCAGAGACGTTCAGACACTGCTGAACTTTGTCCTCGTGGCTGCAGAGACGTTCAGACACTGCTGAACTTTGTCCTCGTGGCTGCAGAGACGTTCAGACTCTGCTGAACTTTGTCCTCGTGGCTGCAGAGACGTTCAGACTCTGCTGAACTTTGTCCTCGTGGCTGCAGAGACGTTCAGACTCTGCTGAACTTTGTCCTCGTGGCTGCAGAGACGTTCAGACTCTGCTGAACTTTGTCCTCGTGGCTGCAGAGACGTTCAGACTCTGCTGAACTTTGTCCTCGTGGCTGTAGATGTTCGCCGTAAACGGGACAAAGTGACTTTTGTGTCGTAGCAGGGCGTGAGGTCATCGATGTGTTCTGACACGGCCTGGAAATCACAGCTCGTTAATAAATGTATGAACTCAAATGTTTCCTCTCCTCCGTCATCAGTCTGTTCCTCATGTTGACTCTTCTTCTTCTTCTTCAGCTGCTTCCTGTCCCTCCTCCTCGTGGCCGCCGTGGTTTGGAAGATCAAACAAAGCTGCTGGGCGTCACGGCGACGAGAGGTGAGTCCACACCGAGGCTCACACTGACGATAAATATTGATTTTGGCCACTCTGGTAGTTAATTAACAACCAGGAGCACTCGCTGTGTGTTCATGGTGGAGCTGCTGTTTTCTGTTTCTGGTCAGCGCTGCTTAAAAATGCAGATTAAGATGAAAACACTGGACGTGCCCTCTGTGAATGTGTCATACAAAGCTGCAGCATGCATCACATATGAGCTGCAGCATGGTGATATGCAGATGCTGATACGAGCTGATGAACCGGAAGTTTCATTTCAATGTTTTCTTTCTACTCTTCCACCCTCAAACTTCCACGGACACTTTTCTTCTTGCGGATAGAGAATCGCTCTCTGATTACTCATTTGACGGCTGTGAGGAATTATCAGCTTTGTCCAAATAAAACAGCACAAAGACATGTTTGTGTGTTTTCTGCCCTCGGGCTGTTACTCGTCTCCTCTCCCTGGAAAACTGTAACGCGAGCTGAGAGTGCGTGTTTGGTGATTGCAGGTTGGCTCGACGTCTCGAGGATTGTTGACGTGTGTGAAGTTTGAAACTGGTTTGAATCTTTCTCACTGTTGTCTAACGGCTCAGTGAGCGACGGCGACTGTGGCTGATCCAATAATCCACATCAAACATCCTGACAGACCTGCAGATCATTAAAACCTGCAGAGAGGAGACGTATGTTACATGTGAGCTATGTGTTCCTGTGCCAGAGCGCCAACCGATCCATCATTAGCAAACTTATTAATTAGTCATGCTGCCGTTTGCATGGAAAATGCTGAACTCAGATGAAGGTGGATGAACTTCATCACCACACTGAGGTGTGGCTCCGTGCTGAAACCTGGTGAAGCAGACGCTGAAGGAGGCATCACTCACATTTTTAATATTTGCTTCCTGGTTTTTGTCCAGTAAAATGATTATTTCCCATCCTAAGTTTTTTTCAAGATATAATATATAAATCACTTATAATTCAGATTATGCAGTGCACAGCAGCACAGACACACAGTGGCTTTCCTTCTTATCATTTTAAGGTTTTGTTATTAGGTTTGTTAAATCATTCAGCTAACGATACACAGACATCTGCAGATGTCACATATCTACAGTA
>CM014095.1:31793405-31868405 GCA_004119915.2 Collichthys lucidus
GATACAGGTTTCTAAAGAACGGGAGCGGATCAGAGCAGAGATCTGAGGCCGATCCGCCGTCTGATGCTCGACTGTTCACCGGCTTCACGCACATTAACCTGCAGCAAAGACACAATGCAGTGTCGCACGGTTCAGGATGTACAAGGAAGTTTAGTTGTTAACGGATTGTTCTTAGTTTGTCCAGCTGAGATGAGTTTGCAGTCCAGTTCTATTCGAGCTAATTACACACTTATACATTTAATTACAGCACTGATCCACCTACAAAGCCTCTGATTAACACTTATTTAGCATGACTGGAAAAAGTTTCAAGTGTTAAAATCCTTGAGGCTTCTATGAAGGATTGCGTAACCCCCTCCACATCATGTATATGCCAAGTTTTCATTAGCAAAATGGAATTTCAGTAATTAAGGTGGAGTACAGATACCTACACCACCCACAATCCTCTGGGAGATGTTTGTTTGGAGGTTTGTGCACGCTCTTCACTTCACAATAGACCGAGTGTTGGAACAAATCTGCATAATAATGCAGTGTAGTAGGGTCCTCTCCACCGGCTGATGCACAGATCAATAAATTAAATGTGAGCGTAAAGCTCCTGCAGGAGCTTCTGCTGTCGTCTCGTTCAGAGCGTGAGGATGAATCAGAACTGGCGATAAAGTTGCTGAGCGGCTCCACGGCTGCGTCCTTGTGTTCGCGCCCCACGCTGCCGCAAACCGCTGACCCTGGCGTTCGTGAGGGCGGACGGCCGTGTCACCGAGCCTCCTCGTCTCGTGCCGTCCTCTCCCCGCCTGTCCGCCCACCTCCGCTGATGAGCGACCTCTGACCCGTACCGTCGCTGACCCTGTCGGCAGGTTTCAGCGGTGCAGACTGTTCCTGCTGCTCGGCAGCACGTGTGCGTAAACACGTGCACGTCCTCCTCTTCGAGTATGAAACCTTCAGTAGAACTTTATTTAACCACAGAGGTCCCTCAGTGGATTTCAAACCGTTGTGCTGTGACTAATGTTGATAACGCAATAATCAACAATAATGATAAAATCAGGGGCTGATGTAAAACTGATGAATAATTCATTAGATTTTATTCAGGATGTTGTTTAATGTCAGACAGAACAAATGAATAAACCTCGTTATGCTCCATGCTCGTGGAGGAAGTTCCAGGTTTCCCAGATTAATTTGATATTATTGGAATATTGTTAATTAAAGAGCCGCCAGGATCATTCCAACTCACTTCACATTCCTCGTAAAATCCAGTGTGGCTCAGCTTTCGACTAATATTTGTACGTAACCCTCCTGATAAATCACGGAAACTAAAGATTCTGTGAAGTTTTCATTCAGTTGCTGTGAGCGCTTCTTCCACAGGTGAGCAGGCTGCAGAGCTGAACTGTTTTTCCATGTGCACAGGGTGTTTTATTTTGAAAATCACCCTTCTCTGCTTGACGTGTGTGATCGCGGCATCTTTCAAAAATAGACCCGCTGCGTTCCTCCGGGTGCAGAGAGCTGGTTCTGATCAGCTGCGGCGCCGCCGACACGTCGCCACGTCGCAGCCACGCCAGGTGGAATTTCATTTTGCTCCATGGTCCTGAAACCTGCATGAGCTGATGGTCAGCGTGGGCTGTAATGAGAATCTGCGACCTGAATGTTTATTACGTTGCTATTTGCTGATAAAAAGAGCAGGGATGGAAAATCCAAAGCTGAAAATGGGATGCTCAGTATTCAGAAAATGCCTCGGCCTCGCAGCAGAACAAATCTGGATATTTTGCAAAGCTAAAAGCAGAAATGTGAAGTGAGCCGCGCTGAGAGAACACGGTGATGGGAGCGAGCAGGCGCGGAGGTGAAGTGACATCTTCAGAAGCATTCACAGCAACTTATTCCCATAAACACAATCACACAGGCCAGTGCTTTCAGACGGGCATTAAACATTCACCGACTTCACTCGCGCTCTCATCGACTCGTGCAGCAGCAGATGGTTCAGTGTGAGAGCAGCACAGCAGAGTGGGAGAGATTGGCAGCGGCATCCTGAATAAGCAGAGTCCTGGAATACAATGAAGATATCAGCGAGCACGTAGGGCTCCCCATCAAATTAGTTTCTGGAATCATCCGTAATGATAAGGAGGATCCTCTCACCGGCGTGTCTGCTCCCACCCTGCACACTCCAGTCCCAGCAGCAGATGGCTGCATGTGGAGGCGCTTCACACATGAGCAGGGACGAGAAGAAAAGACGATCCTTCCACCTTTTACTCTGCAGCTGTTCCCCCTTACCAAGCACTTCTCCATGATCCTCCAACGATCCTGATACGTTCGATTTTTACAATCGTGGGAATACCCCGCGGCTCCGCGCCGCTCCACTTCTGCTCGCCAACACAAATCCAGAGGCTGAATATCTGTGTGCATCCCCTGATAGTGGCATAAACCTGAAACGCGAATGGATGAAGAGATGACCAATATAACCAAACTCAGCGTGCGGGAAAATCCATTCATGACAACCTAATTACAAGGAGAAGAAATGAAGGAAGTGTCAACGAGCTGCAGCGCCGCCATCGCCCGCAGTTCAGTCTAAATAAAATCCAATACCAGTGCCACGACAGTCAGAGCTGCTATCGACGCTTCATTCTCGCGTCCACACAAGCAGAGCGATGGCATTTATAGATGCTACACACTGTTAGCTGTGTAAAGCTCCTCCGTGCAAAGATTCAGCCTGAAGGGCTTTACAGAAACTAAAAGTGTAGCCGGAATAAACTGATTACCAAACATAACAAGGTTGGATTACCCCAAATTAAAAAGTCGAGTCGAGGGAGTTCGATGTTCTAAGATCCAAAGGGAGGATCGTCCACGGTTTACGGCCCTAAAAAACAGAAGCATCGGCCTCCGAGACGTCTGAAAGAAAGACAGCGAGAGATCTGAGAGATGAAACACGGCCAACAGTTATAATAATCACAAAAAACGCAGCATGTGGTGAAACCCAGGAGATGTTTGTAGACGGTGAGCATGGTGAGACGGGTCAAACCCAACTTAACCTGCCTTCACTGTTGTAAAGTGATTTAATCGATGGGAGGAGAGACCGTGACTCGAGTCCATCTCGCCGACGTCAAGCCGCGTGTTTGTGTCGAACCGATCAGCGTCCTGTGGTGAACTGCTGAACGCATTGACGTGAGCTTCGTTTAACGCCGTGTGTCGTGACGCGTCCGAGAAGGGACTGAGGTCAGCGAGTTCCTGTGTCGTTGATGTATGGAGCAGGTGACTGTCGAGTTTACATACGGCATCACCTTTTTCCATTGTGGGGAAATCAGTGAACATGATGTAGCTGTCTGCCTCCTCCAGGTGAAGCCTGCATGGATCCTTCATATCTATTTATATGTAACTTGTGATTTACCAAAAAAGAAATCTAGAGTTTCAGCAACATGTCGACTTATCTAATGTGACAGCAGGGTTAGCGGCGCGGGGGCAGCGTGTTCACGGTGTGCAGGCGTGATCAGACTTCAGAATGACACCGAGCACAGACGAGTTTGATCCCACTAAACCTGATCGTAGCCTCATTTGCTTAGGACTGACACAGCCCGGGGACATCCAGTCACTTTAAAGAACAATGTACAAAGGGAGGAACAAATAATGAAGAAGCAGAGCTTTAAAAATCCAATAAACATCAGCTCCATGTGTTGTGATGACATTGCTGAGGACGGCAGCAGGTGAGCTCAGGTGTGTTGGATGGTTCCAGGCACAGCGCCTGTCCATCACGTCCCTGAGACTGACAGATCAGCTTCACCCCGTTAATCTCAGCGGCCTGGTCGATAACATGGTTTAAGGGATTTCTGCGTTTAATTGGAGTCAGAATCTGCTGCTGTAGTTTCAGAGCTTGATATTCCAGTGCAGCCTCCTGCCTGCGGTCTTTGGGGACGGGCGGGAAAATAAATCCAGCTGCAGGTTGTTTTTCTTTGCGTCATCGTGGACTTCAGCTGAATGCAACTGTCCCGGTCGTGAATTTATTAAACCACACTTCGTCTTTCCAGTAAACGTTCTTGAACCTCCTTTTGTTTCCTGAAGATGGAGGTGGATCACCGCTTCCACTCTGTACCCTTGAACATGGATTGAACTCTGGCCGCCCTCAGTAAGAGTGATTGCACCCTTGAAGGCAGACCGTTGAGCCAGTGGTCGTCCTTGTGGCTCGGTGGCTCAGTACTGCGGTACCGTACTGGGATTCCATTATTTATGAATCTTAACCCGGGACACTCAGCGCTGTCGGGGACATCCCCAGCACTTTGTAACTGTCACTTATGGGTTAACATGGTCAGTTCTTGGCTCTGTGGTGTGAGCACGGTACAGAAATAGCCTTCCTCTCCTCTGCGACTGACAGTGCCACAGAACGCCACGTGGCCTGAAATGTTGAGACCTATGCGGGTGATGAGTTTACTCTTCATTAAAGAGCTCGTTCTGCTGCAGGGGTCGATCCTTCGTCTGCTCACAGGAAATAAAAGAAAGGAATCAAGTACAGTCGTCCCTCAATATAACACGGTTTACTTTTCACTGACTCGCTGTTGTGTAATTTTGCATGCTTTAAAGTATGTACACTGTACAGTATGAACGCGCATTGTGTTCTGTTCACCGTCAGAGGAAACTGTGAAATATGAGTTACTAATAATAATTTCTAATGTGTCAAACCTCGTAGATTGATCATTAAAATGAAATTTGTAAAAAAATGTTTGAGCATAAAAAACGGGTATTGATCTTTTGTTTCATTTACTGATAAAGTATCGTACTTATTTCTGTCAAATCTGCGAAAGTTTGAACTTTGAGAGTTTAAATAAGAGAAATGTGAGAAATGTTAATAAAGTGTGTGGTTAGGGGGTTTACGGCCTTAAAACATGTAGAATAATTGTAAAACTTCGCGGATTTCATTTATTGCGAGTTATTTTTAGAACGTATCCTCAATGATAAACGACGGACCACTGTGTAACGAAACAAAAGTGCCGCTCATTAAACATGAAGGTTCGTTAGAGCTTCTCTCAGCTGTCAGGACGTTTCTCCTGTCACCAGTCCAGCTGTGGCTGCAGACGAGAGGGAGAGCCCCTCACCTTATCTCACCCTCTGCAGAGCTATCAAGCAGGAGGAAACAGATTCTCCTCCCGCCTTGCTGCTTCGGTCTCCCTCCCTGCTGGAGGTGGGAGATGGATCGGTCAAGGTGACCTCAGCCCGGCTCTGTCTGCTCGGCCCGCCTACGCTCACGCCACCTTCCCTGACACTCCTTCTGTTCTGTCGCTCCCCTGGAGAGACGTCAGCGGCGCCTCCAGCAGCTTCCCGGGTGTCAGACTCCCTGCAGCTCGCTGCCGGGTGGCCGGCGTGTGACGTCTCACAGACTCAAGATTCAAGATTCAAGTTTTTATTTGTCACATGCCTAAAAGTACAGGTACAGTGGCAGTGAAATGAAGGTGACTGTCGCGACTGTGCAAAAAAACACTCAAAAGGATAAAAAGAAAATAAGATAGAAAAGAAGAATAAATAAAATGTAAGATAGAAATAGCAAAACTAGAAAAATAAATAAACTAGAAAAAAGATATACACTACTATGTTACTATAACTCGCCTCCTTTGTTAAACTGGGTCAGAGCTCCAGTGATAAAACACGCTAATATAATATAATGTAACATATAATATAATGTAACAGCTCATACAATAACATCTCCTGACGTTTTATGATCGTTTGATCGTCCCTGTAATGTAACGATGTGTGAGATTATCAGGGAATATTTTATCACAGGATCAGGCTCACACACTTTGACTCATTCAGAGCGACGTTTTATTAAACGCTGTATTTCATTCGCTCATAACTCTAAAAGCTGTCCATTAAGAGCAGCACTGCACTGATTCTCTGCAGGGTTTAGCTGCATAAAATGCTTGAATTATCATTTAAATTTAACAAAGTCCTGTGCAGCAGCATTTAGTTGATCGAACAGTAAAACTCTCCCTTGGAACCACTAATGAAATTCAGACCATGCGAGTCATAAAGTCCTGAAAACTGAAACGAGTTTTAATGAAACTCAAAACAGTTTGAAATTCAACTTTTTCAGGCCTTTAGTCAATAAAATATTCTAATTGCAATTCATTTTTATTAGTGAGCTGGTGGTTAATCCGACCGTGATTAATATTCCAGCGAGGAAGTTATCGACTTTGTGTCGGCTCCAGATTATGATGCAAATGAAGCGAGGCGAGCGGGAAATGTTTCCTCTGTCCGAAGGCGGCAGCATCAACTGTGTTCTTTAAAGCTGTGCGAGGCCCCTGCAGATTAACTAGAGCGAGATGCTTTAAGATTCTGTGAGAGCTGCCTTCCATCTCCTCCGCTCTCCTGAGGTCAGCGCTCGCTGCACCGCCGCTCAGAACAAAAGGCCTACTTCTGAGGTGATCAATCCTGGAGTGAGAGGTGAAGAGAGGGGGGTTAAGATGACGAGAGAGGAGAGAGGAGCGAGCAGCCGGCACTGAAGGTCACTCACACTCTGGAAAACGTGCATCCTGCATAAAGGGGAGCTCTTGTTAACGGTGTCCTCCGCGTGCTGGAGTTAACGAGGGTCTCCGCGGAGCTGACAGGATGCGGATTCATCAAAATCTGATGAAAAAGAATCGGGAGTCGCTGCAGCACTGGCAGCAGAGTTGGAGGACGAGCTCACGCCAACTGTGCAGCAAACGTTGTAAACTTTGGATTTAAACGGAAAGAACCGGCATGCAAATAACGTCACCGTGTGTGTGTGTGTCTGTGAACAAACAGTGAAATTAGCTGTGTGTGTGCGTAGTTGTGTTATTTTCTTTGTTCCCGAGACTCTTCGAAACCCTCCTAATCTTAACTCTCCAGAGATGATGTGTATAATTAGAATCTGGATCGGTGCCCGTGTCTTGTAGTTCACAATAAGACACGGGCTGGTTTGCACTGTGGTGACCCCTGTTCGGCCTCCACCCTCCACACACCCCACCCGTCCATCACGGTGCTGGTTCGGCTCATCACGAGCCCAGAACAGCTGTCAAAGCATCGCTCCTGTACTTTTTGATTCTGTTTCATCTCGCCTCAGCCTGCCTTCACTTTTCTTTGACTTTTATTCATCCGACTCATCTCAGCCATCTTTGTTCCAACCTTCCAATTACCTGACTTCACTTCTAAAGTCAAACAGCTCCGTCTCCTCCGACTTAAACTCGCTGTTTCTGGTTCATTCATAACAAGCGAACACACAGGTTGACGTTCCTGTTCCTGCATGACACGGCGTCGTGATGTGCAGCAGAACGCTCGGGCGTGTTTTCATGTCTGCACCGTGTGTGCGTGTGTGTGTCTCCTCTGTGCAGTGTCTGCGGTGCCACAGGTGTCACAACGAGCCCGGTGCTGCCCGTAACAGATTTACCTGTTTGTCAGGATCACAGCAGTTTTATTTTTCTGCAGCTCAATAAAACTCTGAGATCTGAGATGGTCGATCTTTTTGGTGCTCTTATCGTTGGCTTTCAAAGTTATATAATGAAACTCTGCGACTCTCTTTCATGTTGAGGTCGACGGTTCATTCTGGACCCTGCAAACATTTTGTCAGCTGATGTTGCAAAGTTAATGAGTGATAAACTTGTAAATCTAAAGCTGCAGAACGAGCGAGTGAGCCGCCGTCAGCTCCGGTTTCTGCAGCCGACGCTCGGCCTCGCGTTAAATCATTGATTCCATCATTGCCGCCTCTTAAACTAAAACATAAACTCCTTTCAGCACTTTGAGTTTAACTGCCACTTTAACTTTTATCAACGCCTCAACTTCATGTCCTTTTTAATGTCTGCTGCCATACGCAGACGTTTTAAACTGCAGCAGCATAGAACTGAATTTAAAACCACAGATGACAAGTCGGACTAACACAGCGGCAGTTATGGACAGAGAATTACATAAAAACACATGATGATGATTGATTTGATCTGCTGTTAGTGAGTATGAGGACTGGCGTTTGAAACAGGTGCACGTCACGGAGCTTCAGTTATTCACGTTAGCTTTGCTCGGCTCCTCATGCTGGATTTCACTTCAGTCAGTGCATCAGATGTCAAACTCTGACTCCTCGTACCTGATACTTTGTGTTTGAAGGCTCTCACCTCACACCGCAGTTCACTCCATCAGGAGGAAAGCTGCCGTCGCTCTGTCCATCGGTTAAACGCTCTTCCACTGAATCCGACCACCTTCTCTCCACTCTTTCAAAAGTTTCTTTACTTTTCAATGTTTCATTTCCTGTGTCTGCTCCTCTTTGATGGAGGACGGATTAGCATTGTGGGCGAGGTGAGACAGGTGGAGAGGGTTGTATGGCACAGACGGCAGGAGGCCGGCGGTGAGGAAGAGGCAGAGTCGGGGAGTGATGGAGGTAGAAAAAAAGAGGGAGGAGAGACAAAAAGGAAAAGGGAGAGAGGGAGGGATCAAAGCCTGCTCCCTTGTCAGTATTCACAGTGTGCGTCCACCTCATCGCCGGAGAGATGGAGAGATGAAGCAGGCGAAGCAGCGAGCAGCTAACGCAGCTTCACAGACAAAGATCCCTCCCTCCCTCCATCCCTCCCTCCCTCCCTCCCTCCCTCCCTCCCTCCATCCCTCTCCGTGCATCTCACTCTGCAGTTTTCCTCCAGTGATGCAGAAGTATGATTGAGAGCTCTCCCACCGACAGCATTTTTAAACAGACGCATCAATAAATAAACGCTGTGATGTAGTGCAGAGAGTGTGTGTGTGTGTGTCCGTGTGTGTGTGTGTGTGTGTGTGTGTGTGTGTGTCCGTGTGTGTGTGTTCTCCACGCCCAGGCGATCTGCCGCTGCATCCCTTCTTCTTCCCAGAGGCAAACTCTTTGAACGCATTCGTCTTTCTCTCTGCTCCCACTTCTTTTTCTCTTTGCTGATTTTTTTTCCCCTCCTCATAATTCTCTTTATTCTCATTTCTTTCGTCTTCTGTTTCTTTCCTGCGTCTTGCTTTTTTCCTCCCTTCCTTCCTCCTCTCCTCTCCTCCCTCCTTCCCTCCCCTCCGCTCTGCTGACGCACTCCATCTCTTTGGCACACCGCTGCTCACTTTGAGAATGCTCAAACAGCTTCTGTGAGTCTGTGTGCAGGAGAGTGGAAGCAGGCCATGCAGCTAATTACTGTCATTATTTATCAATCCGTGCATGTTTTTATAGCTGCCATGATCAATATTTCATATATTTAACAAGCACTTTACACGATGTGTTTGGAATTATCGGCTGAATCTGCATTTCAGAGCGTTTCCTCGCTCCCGCTCGTCGTTTTGCTCGTCGTATACTTTCCTGTTGGAGTTTAGTCCCGCTGCTCTCAGCATCCAGATGCTGTTTCAGCTGATGAACCCGCCGCCTGCGACCTGCTCAGCACCAATGTCAGGAGAACAAAGTTAGCAGCTCGCTAGTGAAGAGATCGGAGCATTTAGATCTCAAAGAAGCTCAAATATATCCAGAATCAATGAAGCTGAAACTACGCAACATATATAAATGATCTAATAAACGCTCACTGTGCATGTTCGTGAATGGATTTATTATGTTCAGGTTTTTACCCGCGGGCTCGTTCGTTTATTTTTCCACTCTGAGAAAATTAATTCGCCTTTTCTGAAAACACATGACTGCTCATGTGCAGGTGTCTCCAAACCACCTGCCCGCATCCATATGTGTTAATGCATGCTCATAATCTACATCTATGCACACGCCTCATAATTAGATTTATATATGCACAGTTGGCTCTGCTGCACACACACACACACACACACACACACTACACACTGCAGAAAACCAAAAGCTAATTTAAGAAGTGGGCGGTTTGCAGTGTGCCTCCTCTGGCGTCTGGTTATCTTTGGGGTGCAAGACGGTTGTCCTGAGAATTCTTACACCTCCGTAAGCTGATGATAGCTGTCCATACGTTAGAGAGGAGCACTGAGGACTTAGAGAAACCCACCTATGAACTGTGCAGTGCTTTGCAGTTTGATGGCAAACATTCAGTATTGGACTTTTTTGCTGCAGCTTTTGCCAGAAGTCAGCCACAGTAAAATTTCTACTCGAGGGGAAGCAGCAGCAGCTTGTTTGATCGTCTGACTGCTTGTTTGTTGTCCTGTTGGACTTTTGTGGCTCAGACCTCAGAAGGCGGTCCTGCAGGTGAAACATCATAACCAAAAGGAATAAGTCCGGATTCCCAAAAAGGAAAAATAATACATTTCCTTTGAGACAGCGACAGAAGGGGCAGGCGGCTTATTTCTGGCTCTCTGTTGCAGAAGATGGTGCCGATGTGACCAGTCCTTAAATGTTTGTTCGGCCTCGTCAACTCATTTCCAGCGGCCGGAGACGGCTGTTGAAGCTTTGTTAGACGCTGCCAAGCCAAACTCCGCACAGACAGATCCAGCGGCATCCTGGTTAGATAACATGTTCGGTTTAGTTACGTGTTTGCGGCTCGTTCTGCCTCACAGTTGAGGTAAATCATGAGATCTGAAAAATTCTGAATATTTCAGAAGATGAAATACACAAACACATTTGTCAGCAGTCGCATACATCCGGTCTCATCTTTTATTCTAATTTGAAAGTGAAATGTTTCCAGCCCACGTCGATGAAACTTGCAGATCAACTTTTATCCCCGCTGTCACGCCGACATGAATACAAAACAGATGCATAATAGATACATAATGGATTGTAGATGGCGCGGGGTTGCACAGCAGAAATAATTGTTAACCTGTCAAAAAATTAGCATATGAGTTGAGCCAAGTGTCAGTGTGGGAACAAAGGTTAGCTGTATGTTAGACAAGAGAGCAGGCCGTCTGCAGGGAGGGAGGCTGGAGCTCTAACGTTTGTTTACTGCAACACTCAGGTGCTGCTCCATCTGCTCTTTATCCACTAAATCAATTCTGTTGCTTTGTGCCGTTCACGGAGCTGCGCTCATGAAAGAGGGCGCCGCCTGCATGCAGATCCTCTGCTGCACGCCGTGCGTACATCCAGACCGAGGCTCGGCCTGTTGCGTCATTATGAAGAAGCTTAATTCTGCCAGAACTTCTTTAAGTTCATTATCCTGAAACCTGATTGGTAGCAGGAGTATTGAGTTTCGGTTTGTTGGCCAGAAAGTCAGAGATTTGATTAGTGCTGAGGAGTCGGTGTTGATAGATTGAGATTTGAAACCAGACGCGGTGCGAGGTGGCAGAGTGCTGAGTGTGGGGCAGTCCTCACACTCACATGCTGCATGTTTTGGCTTCACACTGTGCGGTTTCCAATCATGACAAATCGGGACTCGGCACAACAAGTTGCTCATTTGTGTTTTCATTTGTTTCTGCGTGATGAATGCGGCGGCGGCACAAAGAGCGTGCAGCATGAAGACATCAGCCTGGGCGTGCTCCATTGTGTTTGGTCTCATTCATACTTCACGGCTGTTGTTGTTCTGCATCGAGTTCTTTCTATTTATAGCTGCAGCTCGTCGTGAATGCTGTGAGAGCTTCTCACCCTCTCAAACACTGCATCTCCTCCACTCTCGGTAACATTCAGACTCTTTTATCGCAGACTTTATTCAGCACTTTTTATGTTTTATTAACTTGCACGTTTGCTAATGAACCTCGTACAGAAATGTGAGGAGACGAGTTAACGAAGCCTTTTTGGAGAGCGGGAAGCTGCAGGAACACGCCGTGCCACCTAAAGTCTGAGAGTTGCTGCTTATTTTAGGTCACCTAATTAAAGTGTGCAGTGTTAACCTTAATGGTGCCGAGGAACGGGCACGAGCTGTGAGCTGGTTCAGGTCTGTTTGTGTTGGTGAATGTCAGAGAAATTAATAAATAAAAGCATAATTATGATGTTTAGTAAAGGATAATACACTGATAGCTGTGAACTATGATACATATTCATTTCAAAATAAAGGTTTGCTCCCTGCAGCCGTCCACAGGTGACTGCAGGAAAACAATGAGTGGACATTTTTCCCCTTGAGGCGTTTCTGTAAGCCTTAACAAGGGAGTGATTATAATTGACATTATAACATGTCAATAGCCACATTGACGGGAACACTCAGCAGATTAATTGCAAGCTGTCAAACTGAGCCGGAGACCTCTTGCTAAAGCCTTGACCTCCGACATGCATGTGCATCGACACGCAAATGCCACCTGATTTCCAGCATGTGTGCTTTCACATTGAGTTTCAGCTCTGCCCTTTACTCACATTTATTCACAGTAATGAGACAGAGGGCGAGAGATCGCGTCCGTTATCTTTCTACGTACGTGCCCATGGCGGGGTTTTCCTGCTCACGTAGAAGCTGCAGGTGTTTTTATTTTGAAGGGCTCGCTGCTCGTATTCACGTCCTGCTGTCTCGACAGTTCCTCCTCCCTCTTCCTCCTTTCTCCTCCTCCCCCTTCCCTCATAATCACCTCCCTCCTCCTCCTCCTCCCTTCCGCTCCTTCTCCTCCTCCCTTCTCCTCTCCATCGTTCACATCATTACAATGCTCATCTTCCTCTATTCCTTTTTTCCTCCTTTACTTCAGATTCTCCTTATTCCTTCTCTTCTCTCCCTCCTCCTCCTTCCCAGGCGCGCAGATAGGTTTGAGAAACTGGGGGGGGCGAAGCTGCCCCCCCCCCGGGACGGAGATTTTCTCGTGCGCCCCTGGATGCGCCGTGCGCCCTGATCCACGGGGGCGCCCGCTCCGCTGTCTTAATGAGCGGTATCGAACATTCGCGAGGTCATTGTCGGGCGCTTATGGCGCCCCCCACGAAATGGCGCCCCGGGCGGCTGCCCTGTCCGCCCGTACCTAAAACCGCTACTGGCACACACCTCAGTAAACCAAATATTATGTTAATTCATATTTTGGTTTCCTCGTGATGCTTGAATCAGAAGATTTGAAGAAGACAAAGTTTAAAAAAACAAACAAAAAACAAACAAACGTTAACCTACATAAAAGTGGGTGGGACGGATCTACGGTCATTCAAAAGTGGGTGTGTCATGATGACACACCTGACACACCCACTATTTGCACCCCTGCTCCTTCCCTCATAATCACCTCCCTCCTCCTCCTCCTCCTCCTCCTCCTCCTCCTCCTCCTCCTCTTGCTGGCCCAGGTCCATGTTATAAATCAGAGCAAAATGAGACTGTGCCTTCGTCTTGCAGTGGTAGAAAGTTGCTTTTAAAGTACATTTACTCAAGTACAGATTAAAATATATTTAATATCTGTATATATTGAATAGTGATGAAAGCTTCAGTCTTCATTATTAAAGCATTATAAGCTCTGTTCTTCATAATTAAAGCTGCACTGATTCATATGTAAATGTGTAAAAAGTTTCTGTTGTCAGTAACTTCTCGTTGTTTTTCGTCTCACGGAGCTCGAGAACATTTTCCTGACACTTTGTTCTCTGACTGGTTTTGATGCAGCCCTCGCTCCGTCGCTTTAACACGGCGTACCTGCTGTTACCTGCCGTGTATCATGTCGTGTTTGAACCAGTCCTTTGAAAAGCAGCTCAACAGTTTGATGAATTCTTCTCAGTAACTAAAGATGAAGCACGTCGACGTCACGCCGGCCGCTTGATTTGAGAGCAGAAAACAGACAGTCTGTGTTTACCGGTCACTGACCTTCACACTCCTCTTCTTCCTTCTCCTCCCTAGCAACTGCTTCGAGAGATGCAGCAGATGGCCAGCCGGCCTTTCGCCACCATCAACGTCGCCTTGGAGACGGACGAGGAGCCACCGGACCTGATAGGAGGAAACGTCAAGGTGAGCGCAACCTTTTCTCGAGCAGGCCGCCGCCGCCAAACCCCAGAGAGCTACCTGTAGTCTGACAGGAAGAAGGATGATGCTCCATCCATCATCGGGGTCGTCGCTCATCCTCCCTCGAGCGGGGGAGCTCAAGTCTTTGGGGCCGTCGACTGCGGGTTTGTGATTACAGTCAGGCCACATTCCTCACACCATCTGTTTGACGTCATTGTTGAGTCCTTAAGATGATTCCATTAGTTTCCAACAGTCTGAGGAGGCTAAATCGAGCTCACTCAGGAGGAAGAGTTTGAAGTGTAGTGCACAGCTAGTGGACCTAATCAGGGTCAGTGTGCGCTGTATGCTGGGACGAGGATGGAAGTGGCTGCAGATGAGTAACAGTGCATTATGCCGGTTATAGCCGGTTACTGTGGATAGACTGTGAATCGTAATGAGAATGAATCGAGTTAACCCCGGAGTTAAACACATGCAGATGAGAGCAAGGTGCGGCAGATTAAGACTATACTTATAAATGAGATAAGAGCTTCGTTCCAGTGTGGAGATATTCTTCATTTGGGGAAAAAAACAATTAAAGCATCGTCTCAGGAAACGTTTGCTGGCAAGAAAAAGAAAGTCCATTAGAGGAGGAGTCCATTAAAGCAGGCTGCTTCATCGAGCCAGCTGTGTAACCGAGGACTGTCCGTCTGTACGCATGGATCATATTTTCAGCATCTGGATCGAAATTCAAATCTAATCACGACTCGGCAGCTCACGGGTCGGTCCGAGCTCTCGATGGCGGTCCACTGAAGGTTTCTGATTTCCAGCTACAGAAACTAAAAGTAAATAATGAATAATCAACGTTTGGGTACTGAATGCAAACTCAGACGACTTCATTACTTTGGTTGTTTGGTTGGAGATGATACAGATGTTTTCCTCGTTTAAACACTTTTGATTTTCCACAAACACATTTCCTCACTAATAATCGTATCCGGCCACACGGAGGTTCGGAGATAAGTTTCTCTGACCAGCAGACTTTTTGTCCGAGTCACTGTGGACGGTCGGACAGAGAATTCTCCTCTCTCAGCCGAGATAATGAAACATATTCATGTAGACGGAGCGAAGAGTCATGCAGCTTAAATATTACGAGCCCCCTGATGTAGAAACGAGGCATCGGATCTGTGTGGTGGAGTAAACAAGACACAGTTTGGTGTAGACACACTCCCCTGCATGAGGGAGTGCAGGAGGAAGCTGCCTCATGTGACATCACTGAAGGCATTCATCAGTCAGTGCATGAGAACAGATCATCAGTTTTGTTCATGCAGCAGCAGCAGCAGCGTTTAAAAGTGGAAGCTGTGCAGAGTTGTAGAAAGCTGGAGCACGGAGCTGCTCCACCTGTGACTGTGCACTTTGTGATGAACGACCTCTGAATGCAGATGTGGTGCAGGATCATGGGGCTGTTTGAGCGGGGTGACTCGGGGGGGCCCGCTGCTCTGACAGGGGCCATGCATCTCGAGGGGGCTCAGCTCCCCGGGCACGAGGTTACTGCGGGGCCCCTGGGGAAGATCAGCAGCTGATCGAATCCCCGTCCCACCTCCTCACTTCGCTCTGTGTCCTCCGTTCTTCTCTTCTTCTCCAGTTTTTACCTTTTTCCTTTTGTCTTCACTTTTGTTCTCGTTCCCTCCTCTCTTCTTTTTCTCTTCAGTTCTTTCTTGTGTTTTTGCTCTCTTCCTTCAATTTATCTTTTTTTTACCTCTTTTGTAACTTTTCTTCTGTTTCCTCCTGTTTTTACCTTGATTTTGTTTTTTTTTCTCTTCCGTCTTTTTCTTTTCACGCATCCTGTTTGTCCCCTTTTCAGGATTTCTCTTTTCAGTTTTATGGTCCTTGTTTTTTCTCTGTCTCTCTTCCTCCTCCATCTTCTGCTCTCTTGTCCTTTTGTCTTCCTTTCTTTTCTCGTATCTTTTGTCTCTCTCTCTCCTCTCCGTTCTTTACCGCTGTGTTTTCCTCTCGTTTCCTGATCCTATCTGCCGTCTGCTCTTATCTGCATACACGTTTGTGTCCGTGTTGGCGTCTGTGCCGCTACGTCGAAAGAAGAAAATGCAGCTTTGTGGAGCTCGGACACCTTCCACCCCCCTCCTCAATCTCTGCTTTACCTTTTCTTCCACTCTTCTTTTCTTCCATTCTTCCTGGGCTGCTCTTCTCCTCTCCATCAGGGCAGGAGCAGCCCAGGAGCAGAGATCCAATTTAGATCTTCCTCCTCAACTTCCTCTGCCTTCACCGGCTCAAACAGTGAGCGCACACTATCCTATCTCCTCCCAGCTCAGATTGAGCGACTCGGAGCAGGTTCTTCCCTTGTTTCCACGCTGTTTTATCAGGATGCTACAGTAGTGTATTAAGACCAGCCATCGGAGTGTATGGGGGGCCGGGCCGGCACAGTAGGCTGAAGATCATTAAAGTTGTTTATAGCCTCGGTGGGAAGTCCAAACTTGCACTGCAGATGAGATATATTCACTCTGCTTCTGCCAAATGGAGCTCGTGGCCCCGGCATCACGGGCAGATGATTACCTTTGTGACGCCTCCTGCTCTGCTTTTATTTATAGATACCACGGGACGGGAGGAAATCGGGACATGCCATGCAAGAAAAAAACAGAAAGAAACAGGGGCCAGCATAGAAACCGCTGTGACTTATCTGACGTGACTGTGGTGCACCTTTACCTCCACCCCTGCTCATTGTGATCTGCATTGAAGTAACAGGCTTCAGCTGATCTTTGTGATTTTTGCATCTTTATCAGGCAAGAAAAAAAAGGTTAAAGGTCAGAACAGCAGAGGAAGTTTCAATTATGATTTATTCTGGAAAAAAACCCACAATGACCCATCATTTGGTTGAGATGCACATGCAGGAGGAGGCGACAGCTTTTCTATATGACGAGTTCAGCAGGTGACACGATTATGAAGAGTTATTTCTACGTAAACTTCCTGGGATGTTTTTTATAGCTGCTGTCCTGTTTTCTACAGTTTGTATCTGTGCAGGTTCACGTGTTTGTGTGTCTGAAAACTTAAAATCTCGGATGTTTCCTCCAGTGACTCAAACTTTGTTTTCATGAATAATTTTCACTTGAACCGACGAGTGGAGATGAAGTGAGAGAAAGACGAGGCAGCGCTAAAGACCGAAGGTGTTTTCATTTGTTTGCAGTAATCAGACATTTCTTCTTCTCGCCCGTGTGAGCAGAAGCTGCACATTAACTTTAACACGTCTCTGTCTACAAACAAATCCTCTGCCTCCGTCCTCCCACTGAGAGGAGCTCGGTCTGAACACCGCTAACTTAGTTTTCATTAGTTTGTAGGACGTTATATAATTAAAGCTGCTGTACTGTACGTTCAGCTCCGGGTCAGGGAAGAGTTCCCGTCCACGGCAGATGTCCTCTGATGTTTCTGAGTTCACCCAAGCTTCATCTCGGTGTTTAGTTGAAATAGATTCCAGCATGCTGCTGTCGGCACAAGCTGACAGAACTTTCTCTCTGTAAACAGAAGTGAACTGAATGAAACTCATCGAAGTCGGCGCTGTGGAAGTGGCTGTACCTGGTGAGTCATAGCAACAGGGTGTATGAGTCGCTGTCGTCGCATCCCCAGCTGCTGCTAAAGTAGAGATGAATGCAGCGGATGAAAGCCGAGCAGCATGCAGCTGCAGAGTGTGTGTGTGTGTGTGTGTGTGTGTGTGTGTGTGTGTGTGTGTGTGTGTGCGCGTGTGTGTGTGTGCGTGTGTGTGTGTGTGTGTGTGTGTGTGTGTGTGTGTGTGTGTGTGTGTGCGTGCGTGCATGCGTGTGTGTGGGCTCGGCATTGATCTACGTGCTGGGCTAATTACTGGAGGTAATTTAACAAAACCTTTCGCCGCTCTGCCTGGCCGGTCTAGATAACTCTCCGGAGCAGTCCTGGTGGGGGAGGGGAGGCCTTCAGCACTATAAAACAAAAGCGTCTGCTGGGGATGTTATTAACACAGAGCCTCTGAAGCAGACCACAGGAAAAGAGACACTACCTTTAGGGAACAACTCAGGAAAAAAGAAAAATCACATGCACAAAGGGTTTAAAAGGAGGATAATTGAATTTTCGAAGGTGTTTTGTTTTGTTTTTCCTCCTTAATTTCCACTCAGGACAAAATAAAGTGGACGCGTGTGTTGAAGCAGATAAATGTTCTGTTTTATTTCTGTCAGAATTGGGCAGTGAAGAACCTGCCTCTGCGACCTGGGCTTGAAACCGAGGGTGCACATCAGATACAGCGGCTGTACAGACACACCCGGTTGAAATCGAAATGATCCCACGTCGGTCTGATGTGTGTGAGATGATGCGAGCACGTCAAACGAGCGAGGACCTAAAATCTGCTGCCAAATCAAAAGCTGCCAGTCTTTCATTGGTTAGTTTCACGTTCACGCGGTACAGATGTGTCCGGGTCGTCACGGCAGCCCTCATTTCTCCAATTGTAAACACGCTGCATGACAAATCCACTCTGCCCGAGGCGGACCTGTGGACTGCAGCAAACTGCAGCCCGGCTGGATTCTGCTTCTGGCGAGGCCAAAAATAATAGTTTCATCTTTTCCTGCACCGAGGGATCGAGGAGCAGAATTAGCCGAGTGTGATATTGCACCATCTAATGTTGTCCTGGAATAGTTAGTCAGTACTTTTATTTCCGTTCCTCAGCAATCCATGTAAGCCGCACATAATGACGTTCTAGCACCGTGATTTTGGAAATGGAAAGAAATGAGCCTGAGAGCTCGGTTGTCTTCTCTAGTTATTGAGTCATCACTCATTTATCACACGTTGCCATATAAGTGGTATTAATGTTTTATCGCCCCGCGGGACAATATTGTCTTTCACTGCAATCAAGTGGAAAAGCAGATTGCAGTTCGCTCTCTGTCTGCGTTTAATTAGTATGTTTGTATCCGGTTGACTCCAAACCTCTCCTGAGTTTTTTAAAGAAGTTCTGCGATAGATGACGAGTTCCCTCCGGGTCCAAATTAATAGAAGCTGGATTTTTAATGTTGTTTTCCTTTTTGCAAAGTTGTCCAAATTAAAGACAGTCTAACAAAAAAAACACACACACGCTTTGTGCACACACACACACACACACACACACACACACACACACACACACACACACACACATACACTCTGACATGTCTAAGCATTAGGATATAAAACAGTAGCAGTTTGTGGTTCTGCTGAACTTTGCTCTAAAACACAACAGGTGCAGATTAAAGTTTCTTTTTATGAAACCAAATGTTTGATACGTTCTTTAAACTGCTGAGCTCTTCAGTGTGCGACCTGCCAGTGGACATCAGCATATTTTACGTAATATTAAAGGCTGGACGGTTAAACCAGGACTGACTCCATGGAGGCTGGTTTCAGTGACTCGCTCCGGCTGGTGGGTGGAGTGATGCACTGACGGCGTTTGGCTGCGTTTAGTCTGACTCTTCTGTTTTTTTTTATATATTCCAGCTCAACAGTTCACGGCAATGCAGGAACAGAGTTTCATATTCGATCCGGACTGCGTAGTTTGACGGTTTGATCTGGTTCAGGAAGTCGGCGTTGCACCTGCTGACAGCAGCCCGTCCAGGCACTTCACTCTGGCGTCACGCTGCCATTGACTTTGGGGTGAAAGCAGTTCCTGTAATTTGATGCAAAATCTGATGCAAAAAATCCTTATTATTCTAAAACTATTGGAAGCAAACAAACACGTGGTGTCATTGCTGATCAACAGTCCGTGTCATTATATGGTAGAAATGTGGATTTCTGAGTCAGTGGATGGAGCTGACGTATATATATAATAATAATAATAATATATATTATCTGCTCCTGCTTCCTAAGTTACTTTATGCTGTTTACGAGCAGCTTGATTCATGTGAATTATTCAGGCCTGAGTGCTCTCTGAGTTGTAAAAGCAGGTCGTTGATGGTAGATCAGCAAACACACGAGTCATCTGCTCAATAACATCATTAACTAACGAGCTGTGATGACGTTCACGTACCGGGTCCCACACCTTATCTTTCATCCTCTCTATACACATACAAATCTTTCCAAGCTTCATGACAAACCTTTGTTCATTTAACTGCAGATCAGATGATCTATAGCTCATCTCTCACCCCGGCGGTGCTGTTGGTTCTCGTGTTCCTCATAATTAAAACCACATTATTCATAATAACCCGTCTGACTGTTGTGCAGGTTGTTGCTGCTCGTCCCTCTCGGCTCTTCCTGTGTTTTTCTTCACTAAGGAGGATGAATAGATCCGTGTGGACGGCTGGTTGTCGGAGGCTGCCAGTCTTCTCAGCGGTGGTCTCCTTTGCACTTCTGAAAGATTTCAAATAGTAAGCAAGATATGGAAGACAGAGGAAATAAGGAAAGAGTGAAAACCAAGGTTGTTAGGACAGAGCACGTCGTGCTGTACTGATTAAAAGCCCCTTAGAGACCAACTTGTCTTAATTCTGCCCTCGTTAAATAAATGCGACTTGACAAAAGAAAGAAAGATAATCAAGGGGAGGGAGCTGAAGATGGAGTGGAAATAAAACAAAGCAGTGACCCCGTTTTCCTCTCGTGGTTTGTTTATGTTAATCACATTAATTTCTCAAAGTCAAAGCACCACATCCGTGATTTATCGTTGAGTTTCCAGCGTGTCGGAGTTGATTCTGACGACCAAACGCGTCTGAGTTTGTTATTTTCTGGGTTGTTGATGCTGCTGGTTTTGAGTGCAGCGTTTCCAGCCGGCGAGTCCGTCCCACTACGAGCCCATTTGTCTGCATCTGAACTATTCCCCCCGTCAGTTCTCAGGGGGCCTGCAGCGCTGCGTGTGCGCGTGAGAGCGCAGCAACAACACGGCTGAAAATCGCTGCCGGCTCAGAGGCATGCACGGAAAAGCACACACTCCTAATGACCTTCTCTGTCCAAAGATGCATGAACGCAGCAAGTTCTCGGCTACATGGAACAACATTAATGCAATTACACAAAGAGTGGGGTCCAGGAGTCCTGGAAATAATCGGATCATTTCTTTGCATCGTCGTGTTGTTGTTCTAAGCAGAGCTACAAAGTCAGTCAAATCATGGAGGTTAGTCACGGCCAGAAAGATCAGGAGTGCACAGCATCAGAGGATCGATACATGAAGGTTTGTTCCCTGAGAGATTGGAAAGCAACTTCATCACAGATAGAGAATTTATTAAATCCAATCAGCCACGAGAAGATGTTTCAATGTTAGCAGGGAAACAAAGCCAAGCACTCGGAGCATTTCACCAAAGATCTGTCCAAGTTTGAAGATTTGAGGTGAACAGTAGAGAACGATACCTCAGGGAATCAAACCCGCGGTGAAACATGGGGGTCTGGGTGGGTGTTTTTGCTGACCCAGGAGTTGGACACCTGCACTAAATTGACTCCACCCTGACCCAGGAGAAGCAGCACAGGGACATGCTGCACCCTCTGGTCTGCATCTTTTATGGAGGAGTGCAGCAGGATAATGAGCCCAAACAAACAAACAAACCTGGAAGCTTTGCAAGAACTATTGATCAACCCGCTGTGATGCATGTTATCATCGAGCTGCACCGTGTACCTGCAGCAGCTCGCATTAGATTCACATCTGTAATGCTGATTCAAACAAAAATCCAAACTCTTCTGTCTGTGGAACGTCCTACCAGCTCCTACAGATCAGGGGCGTCCCTCTAGACCTTCACAGACCTCCTGAAGACCTCCAGCTCTGCAGAGAGGACCTCCTCTACAACACTACCAACAGCTGGACACCTCTACCAACAGCTGGACACCTCTGTCCTCTACAGCTGGACATGATACATCTGTCCTCTACAGCTGGACATGATACGTCTGTCCTCTACAACTGGACATGACACATCTGTCCTCTACGACACATCTGTCCTCTACGACACATCTGTCCTCTACAGCTGGACATGACACATCTGTCCTCTACAGCTGGACATGACACATCTGTCCTCTACAACTGGACATGACACATCTGTCCTCTATGACACATCTGTCCTCTACGACACATCTGTCCTCTACAGCTGGACATGACACATCTGTCCTCTACAGCTGGACATGATACATCTGTCCTCTATGACACATCTGTCCTCTACAGCTGGACATGACACATCTGTCCTCTATGACACATCTGTCCTCTACAGCTGGACATGACACATCTGTCCTCTATGACACATCTGTCCTCTATGACACATCTGTCCTCTACAACTGGACATGACACATCTGTCCTCTATGACACATCTGTCCTCTACAGCTGGACATGATACATCTGTCCTCTACAGCTGGACGTGACACATCTGTCCTCTACAGCTGGACATGACACATCTGTCCTCTACAACTGGACATGACACATCTGTCCTCTACAGCTGGACATGACACATCTGTCCTCTACAGCTGGACATGACACATCTGTCCTCTATGACACATCTGTCCTCTACAGCTGGACATGACACATCTGTCCTCTACAGCTGGACATGACACATCTGTCCCTCTAATGACTGAATGTAAATGTTCTTGAAAACTAAAGAAGACAAACTGATCCTGGCTGTCACGGACTTTCCTCCAAGGTCACTTCAACCTGATACAACATTTATGGAGGCACTGAGAGAGCGCGGCGTGTTCTGTAACATCAGGAAGCTCTTTGGAACATTGTCAAGTCCCGCTCGGATCACACGGGTCACCGGGTTTTACACAAACCTGCAGAGTCCACGAAGCTCCAATGCAGATCATTAAACTGTCAGCGGTTTGAAGCAGAGACAAAATGGAAATCTCTTAATATCTTGTGGCCTCCGCATTGATTAGCAGCCGGTAACAGTGACTGACAGACAGAGCTGTTTGCCATCACTTCACTAGTCTACTCATCCCTGTAGATTCCCTTATAAATTTTCTGATTAATCACTTATCAGATGTAAAATCCTGCTCCTGGCTCTCGTATGTGAAGCGTTCTGTCAGATAATCACGCTGGAAGCGGTCGGCGTCGCTGAGAGTCGAATGTGCAGAAACGTTTTTTTACTTTCTGTCCTTCCTGCATATGAAACACTTTGAATATGAGAAATCTCTCTGCAGGTCGTATGTGGAGCGTCCCTGCTGTGTCTTTCACGCTCCAGCTTTAAGTGTGCGTTCACTGCAAATCCCCACGATGCCGATGTTGTCTCGTTTTGGAGCGCTCCTCCGTGACCTGCAGTTACCCATGACGCTCTTCTCTGCGCAGCCACAAAGGCTTGGTCTATCTTCAGAGAAGCAGAACTCCAGCCTTTGAAAGCTGCACAGCTGTGATGCGGCGTCCGCCTCAGGACTGCAGGAAACTGTTTCAGGGTCGTGTTAGTGTGTAAAGACGCTGAGTGAAGTGCACGCTGAGGTTATCCACTCACCTGCAGAACAGAACGCTCTGCATGGTCAGACGTGAAAACACATTTGCTATACATGAGCAGAGCACATCTGTACGGGCAGAAACAAACACAGAGTCCCCTTCTGCTCCAACATCAGCTGCTCTGAATCCACACACACACACACACACACACACACACACACACACACACACACACACACACACACACACACACACACACAGGCATTCAGGTCTTTGTGCCACCTCCCCAGCTACCTGTGTGACAGCCTGTATATCCTGCTGGTATGAAAGGTAAGCCTCAGAGAGATGGAGCAGAGAATAATTGTGTAAAATGGGTCAGAGCCTGAATATCATTACTGCCCCACGTGTGTGTGTGTGTGTGTACACTTACACTGTGTGTGTGTGTGTGTGTGTGTGTGTGAGAGAGACAAGCTGTGTGAATTTATGCGTGAAAAGGCGACAAGTGTGTGTGTATATAAACTTGCATATGTGTGTGTGTCACACTCCAGCGGCATTTCCACTCGGGGCATTGAGCTCGACTCCCCGGAGTATAAAGACCAGCGTGGGAAGGGACTGAACTTGTGTGTGTGTGTGTGTGTATGTCAGGAGTGTGTGTGTGTGAATCCATGCCATGGCCCAGTTTCCTGTTCGGCTCAGGAATTCGAAATCAGAGCGAGAGAGAGAGAGGACGTTATCTGTATGCGGCCGAGGTGGCGGCATCGTCCATATCCATATCCTCCGTCGTGGTAAACCCATGAATATTGTACGAGCGGCAGCAGAATCGGCCCGTGTTTACAGGCGGGAAAACTCATCCCCACATATGGATGAGTTGCTGATAAACAGGAGATATTGGTATTAGAGAGTCAGGTGTGTCAGGCAGCCTGCGGCGCCGGCAGCGCACCGCCGGTGCCGCCGACACAAATCTCTTCTCCCAGCGTCGCCTCTTGATATCCAGCCGCGGCCCGCGCTGCACACAGGCGGCATTGTCATGAAATTGTGCACAGTAGGGGATTTTGGGAGGGGCCGGGGATCCAATTTGTGTCTGCAGATCAGTGTGTGCATCTCTACAGGGGATGGAAGAGGTTTTTCATCCTGCTTCCCTCGGTGCATGTTGCTGACACAAACAAGAAGCAGTAACAGCAAAGCCTGTGTTTCGGGTCTTTGAAAGGGACGCGTGTTCACCAGGATTCTGGAGGCTTGTGATGTCTAATGTTTTTTTCCTTTTCCCTTCCACAGTCTGTCCCGAAGCCCATCGCCCTCGAGCCCTGCTTTGGAAACAAAGCCGCCGTGCTCTCCATCTTTGTGCGGTTACCCAGGGGCACCGGCGGCATCCCACCTCCAGGACAGTCTGGTAAGACGCAGCCGAATCCGTCACTCTTTGTACGATGGTTGCTCCACCCGCCGCCTCCCTCTGTCTCTGTTATAGTTAAAGGCAGATTCACGCCCCACACTCGCCTCTTCTACCTTCCTTCATTAAATTGCGCGCCATGCCCACGGTAAGGTGGAGAAAACAAACCTCCACCCTGAAACACCAAACGGCACTCACGGTCTGATGAGGACAGCATGGATGGAGTCTCAGTGCTTCTCCACCAGCTGAAGTGGTTTCAACTTAACAATTTAGTTGTTGTGATTCACATCATCTGTCTGACAAACAGCCATAAACATAAATCAGTGACTTGATTGCGTCTCATAAACGCTCCCCTTTAACCAGGTAAACAGTCATTTCTGTGCCGCAGCTGCAGCCCAACAAATACATACATATCATATCTGTTATTATCAGTATCTGTATTAACACTGAGCGATCTCAGAGAGAGTTGAAGATGACAGGAAGCTGAATAATTCTGCATCTCACATCCAGCCACTCCTGAGAGCCAATCAGACGAAATAATGCTGAACTCGGGGTCAGAGGTGAACGCGGTAACAAAAATGAAATCCAACGATGATTCAGCTCAACGTATCTGCGTCCAAATCGAGTCTGAAGATGTTCATATTCTGTGCATTCCAAGTAATCAGATTACTGTAAAGTAACTGACTGTGTGTGAGCACATAATGAAGCTGCTGCACACAATCATGAGTGCGGGCGGTCAGAGGGCCCAATCAGCTGTTTGTACCCCGAAGGTCCGAACTGGTTAATCCAGCCGTGCACAAAGCGCGGGACGTCAAACAGCAGAGAAAGAATTCTGAAATATATATTTTCTTCTTTTCATGTCGCAGTGAAATGGAGAGACGAGCCTCAGAGAAGAATCTAGGATTATGGGATATGTGGTCTTAGCGTTCAGAGACTATGAATCACCTCGACCACGCTCTCGTTCCTTCACAGTGATTATTTCATGCTTGCATCATTAATGTGACAGGGTCGCGGTGATCGTGGAGGATGCTGCGGTGCCGTTTCCTCTCGTCTCTGCTCCGTCGTCATCTCTTCCTGTTCGCCTCCTCACGTCTCTGCTGCAGCTCTGTTCTCTTTCATTCTCGTCTGTGAGGTCTGAGGTTAAACAGCAGCCTTGTCTGTCATTGTGTTTCCTCCTCGTGCTCTCTCCTCCTTCTTTCTCTTCCCTTTTTCTTCCTTTCTTGACCGTCTGATAACGCTGAGAATTGAACCCGTTAGTGCTTTCGTCCTCCGCTCTGTCACTCTCTCTTTTACATTCCCGCCTGTCCTTCATCTGTTTTCCTTATCTTTCCTTTTCAAGACAGTCCGATAGTACTCAGGACTGAGCGCTTCACTTTCTTTTTATTTCCCTTTTTCTGTTTCTTCCACCGTCTCCTTCAAGGACTCAAACAAGAACTGGACTTGATTTCTCTCGGCTGTTTTTTTCTGAGCCTCTTTGCCTCCCACAGTTGCCGTCCCTGGACCATCAGTGAGCCCCGGGCCCTTATTAATTACCACACAGTCCTTTTGTCGTAACCAAACTGCCTCTGCTCTCCGTGGAGCTTCCCCTCGGGCGGCTTTTGTTGAGGCCGCGTTAGCTGCGTTCCCGCGATCTCCTCGTGCCCGCGAGCGTCTCCCGTTACAAAACCTTCAACTCGTCTCCCGTCCGGCGTGCGTGCACGTGGAATCCTCAAGCCGACATCCAGCGTCAGAGTCAGGACGTCACAGTGCATCTGTTTTAAAATGGCCGCCCTCTGCAAACAGCCATGAGGAGGTCGGCGCTGCAGATCATCTCTGATGGATCTGAAGCTCGTCTGCTCCCGCCGCTGGATCAGGAACCGAGCTAATAGCTGCAGCCTGTTACCGGCGAGGACGATCAGACTGAGGACGTGATCCCAGCAGCTGCTGCTCCCCGAAGAATTCAGATCTCGCCGCTGGCTGTGTGCATTCGATCAGGAGGCTAAACGCATCCATCACTGGATGTTTATAGGAATTTCATGGCTCAGAGAGTAATCATAAATGTTAATGAAGTGTGCTATGAGCTAATGATTGCCTGCACTGCCAGTCTGTGATCTCATCCCTGTGTACGTCAAGCTGTGTGTGTGTGTGTGCCGATTTTACACTGCATGCTAACTCTAAGAGCTCTTTGTGCAACTAGGGTGTTTAAAGCGAAACGTGACCGTGCTGATGGAGGTTATTTACCCACAATGCCTATAGGAAAGGAGGTGGACAAAGAAAATCGAGAAAAAAATAGAAAAAAAAGTCACACATATTTTAACATCTTTACCTCACTCTAATATTTGTGTGTGTGTGTGTGTGTGTGTGTGTGTGTGTGTGTGTGTGTGTGTGTGTGTGTGTAGGTCTGGCAGTAGCCAGTGCGCTGGTGGACGTCTCTCAGCAGATGTGCGTGGGCTACAAGGAGAAGTCCGGAGGCCTGAGGAACCGCAAGCAGCAGCCCACCGCACAGCCCTCCACCTGTATCTGACCCCGCCCCCGCCCCGCCGCCCTCTTCTACCGCCCCGCCCACCCGATGCTCTCCCATCAGCGCCCTCCCCGCCTCGGCCCCGTCCTTCAGAGACTTCTGCCAGCTCCGCTCTGGCAGGGAGAGGTGCATGCTGGGACACAGAACTGTTATATTTTTGGTGCGGTGCCGAGTCGTCCGACTCGGTCTGGAGGCACAGCGGGCTTCCCCTCCCTCTCCTCCTGCTGGAGCTACGGCTTCCCCACGAACTGAACGACAGAAACTGGACACAAAGAGGGGGAGGGAGGGAGCGAGCGAGGGAGGGAGGGGGTGCTGACTTCACCCTTTCCTCTCGAAAAAAGAAAAAAACATTTCACATTTGTCGACACCGCCTCGTTAGAGTCGAGGCGGCCACGGCTTGCTGCTAGAAGAGATCCTCGTCTCGTAGTTTCTAAAAAAATCTTTGAGACTTTGCAACCCTCTATATTCTCCTTTTACTTAAGTTATTGTTGTTCTTTGTTCTGTATTGTTTTATTTTGAAGGCAGGAACAAACTGGACATGTTCCACTGCGCATGCACACACACACACACACCACACACACACACACACACACAGGTCCAAAAACTTTCCAGGCTCTTGTACCTATTTGTAGCCCATTGTCGCCTGCTGTCATGTTCACAGCTCAGCACTGAGGGCCGGTGTCACCGGAGTCCCGCGCAGTCCGGCCTCCGAGCGAGCGAACAGCATGTTGAGTCTCCCTTTAATGAGGATCCGCTGCAGGAGGCCGGCCGTGCAGCCGAAGCCCATCCAAAGAGTCTGTGACATTTCTAATCGGCTCTGTGACTTCTGCCGCTGCCTCCTCTGTCTGGAGCTTTGTCTCCACCCGTCTCTCTCTCTCTCTCTCTCTCTCTCTCTCTCTCTCTCTCTCTCTCTGTCTCTCTCTCTGTCTCTCTCTCTCTCTGTCTCTCTCTCTCTGTCTCTGTCTCTGTCTCTCTGTCTCTGTCTCTCTCGTCTCTCTCTCTCTGTCTCTCTCTGTCTCTCTCTCTCTCTCTCTCTCTCTCTGGCCTTCCCAGCTTCTGTGGTCGAGGGAACAAGACCACAGCGACATCTCATTCTGGCTGGCTGGATTGTAAAGCCAGCTCCAATTGAAACTTTTCCAGCTAATTCCTCAGCCAGTTGCAGTGAAAGCCGGTGACTGTGCACACACACACACACACACACACAGGTGCTCGCAGGCCGTGGTGTTTAACGATTGTCCCTTTGGCAGCGCTGCACCCTGAGCTCGTGTGAAACAGGCCTTCCTATAGATCTCCTGACTCTGATTGACTGAAGTGATTAGGCTGATCTGCGTGAGCGGAGCCGGGCGACGGCTCAGCATCCTCTGTGATCGTTGCCTAAGAAATCCATAGCTTCTAATTGCTGCTCCTGAACCCCCCAAAAAATGCAACACAACACATCTCCGCCTCAGAGCCAGAAAGCGCGTTGCTCCGTTCGATGGCGACTGTTCCGTGTCCCTGAGCGATCTACGGCTGCTCAATTAGCTCCTGCAGCCGTGACGTCTGTGTTCATATTGATGCAATGCTTAAACAGCACCGGGGACGACAGCACACACACACACACACACACACACACACACACACATTAGCAGTGTGAGCAGAATTTATTTCCTTATTTGCACCTTTTCCTAAATGGGACCTTTGAATCGACGGCGTCTCATGGAAGACCTTGGCTATTGATTCAGACGAGAAAGAAAAAGACGTGTTTTGCTTTTTCGGAAAATTGTCTCTTGAAAGTCTCGGTGCCTCGGCTCTCGGGCTTACTCTGTTTTTGTGTCGGGTCGCTCTAAGCCAGTGCTTTTTTATTTTTCCCTTTCATATCCGCTCTTACCTGCTCTTTCCACGGGTCTTATCTGAAATCACTGGTCCATTTTTAAAGCAACATTACTGCTTTTTGTGAACCGGGGGAAAATGAGGGAAAACACAGAGAATGAAAAACACAAGAAAAGAAACACAGGAAGAAAAACTTGTTTCTTTGAAACATCATTCTGTGCTTCGTAAGGGCATCGAGGGGTCACGGCAACTTTATTCAGAGCTGAATATTAGAGCCGGCTTTAATTAATGCACATTGGTCATCTTAGTAAAATATAAGTACAGCTGCAGGTCTCTGACTGGCGGCAGCACCGATATAGCAAATATATCTCCCGTCTCACAAAGTTATTAACTCGCCACCCTCAGAGAAGAACCCTAATAGAACAATTTAATAACTTGCATTTGGCCCTAAAGAAGGTGTTGTATTTAGTCGGGGGCCCTCACGTGTGTTCGGCACACTGGAACCGCTCGGCGCCTCGTTAAAGGGCACACTCTTAGCACTGGGAAAAGGTCAGAGCGGAAAGCATGAACGAAGTTGACATTCTGTAATTATAGAGAGCTGGATGTGCTCACAACTCCACTCTGTGACCCGGCGAGCGCCGCGATGTTAAGGAGTCAGCTCTGTTCAAACTCTAAGCACTTCACTTCTCCTCGGTTTTGCTCTTTTCCTCTTCTCACTCCTGCAGGCAGGTTGGCCCGGGCTGGCAGAATGAAGCACCTGGTTACAAATTGCCAAAAAAAATTCCATGAAATGTTTTTTTAACGTTTTAGTCCATGTGAACGCAGAGAGTGAGGACGGGCTGTCTCTGCCTCTTCACTCTCTGTTCATCAACACTACCAGGCTGTTTTGCAGGTAACCACCATCATGCAGAGGTGCTGTTCAGTGCATGCACTAACCTGCAGCATCAGCATCAGCTCTGAGCTCAGTCAGCGTCTCATGAGATGTATAATTCCTTCTCCATTAAACAACACTACCTGTTCATGACGCTCACTGTTAGCAGATCACGTTAATGCGTTCTCTGGTAACAATATTCAGCGACAAAATGTAAAACCGCTGATGTCTTCAGTTGCAAATTTTAATTAGTTTCCCACAAAGCAGAGATCTCATTTCTCATCTTCTATGAATCTGTTTCAGATGTACTGTAGTAATATTTTTACACAGAATGAAGATTGTTTTCTTTTTGTAAATGAATGTAAAATGAAAATTCACCCGTGCAGCCACGGTGGATCTGTAAACTGGAGCTGGCTGGGCATGGAGGCAGCCTGCTGTCATCGCTTCCTCTCTGGCCTGAGGTTAACACAGACAGCACAGTACCTGAGAGGTCACGGGTCACACCTTGTAAGAGCTGGTTTCGCCTTGCTGAAGATGTATCGAGAAAGACACTGGACTTGTAAAGAAGGTGTGAGGCCTGTGACCTGCCTCGCAAAACATTTCTGCTTGATGGTTCACAGAAGCAGATCCTGGGTCTGCGTTTAGTTTCTTCCTCATCTATTTTGATTTGGCCTGTCTGACCCATTTCAAGCTGCAATACCAGCAGACCGATGGAAAGACGAAGTCCATCATCTGTAAACGCTGTTTGACCCAGATCTGTTGTCAGCAGCCTCACACTGGGTTCCTACACATGTCTGCAGAGTCTCAAACGTGATTAGGAATATTGAGTATAAAAAAAAAACATCTGCATTTCATTTGAGCGGTTTCTCCACCTGGTCCACCCACGCACGCGGTTATTTATTTTTGGCTGATCTTTTCAGGTGCGTTCTTTTTTAATCTGGTTCCACCTGCTCTGCACAGTCACGTCTACGATGGGGCTGGACCAACATGTTCCCAGATTCTTTTGGTCTAATTATTCACTGAATGGTTGAACTTGACAAATGTTATTGGTTGCTGTTGTTTTTTTAATCAATAATTATGTGAGATTAGGTAAATTAATTGAATGTGAAATGAGGTCATTCGCACACATTTGGTTGGTCGGTGTTAGGGATGGGAATTGGTAAGATTTTTACAATTCCGTTATCGATTCTGCTTAACGATTCGATTCTTTGTCGATTCTGCTTAACGATTCGATTCTTTGTCGATTCTGCTTAACGATTCGATTCTTTGTCGATTCTGCTTAACGATTCGATTCTTTGACGATTCTGCTTAACAATTCGATTCTTTGACGATTCTGCTTAACGATTCGATTCTTTGACGATTCTGCTTAACGATTCGATTCTTTGACGATTCTGCTTAACGATTCGATTCTTTGACGATTCTGCTTAACGATTCGATTCTTTGTCGATTCTGCTTAACGATTCGATTCTTTGTCGATTCTGCTTAACGATTCGATTCTTTGACGATTCTGCTTAACGATTCGATTCTTTGTCGATTCTGCTTAACGATTCGATTCTTTGACGATTCTGCTTAACGATTCGATTCTTTGTCGATTCTGCTTAACGATTCGATTCTTTGTCGATTCTGCTTAACGATTCGATTCTTTGACGATTCTGCTTAACGATTCGATTCTTTGTCGATTCTGCTTAACGATTCGATTCTTTGACGATTCTGCTTAACGATTCGATTCTTTGTCGATTCTGCTTAACGATTCGATTCTTTGACGATTCTGCTTAACGATTCGATTCTTTGTCGATTCTGCTTAACGATTCGATTCTTTGACGATTCTGCTTAACGATTCGATTCTTTGACTATTCTGCTTAACAATTCGATTCTCTTATCGATTCTCAACAGTTTGATCATCATCATCTAGAGGAGGTAGTGAACTGGAGCGAGTACTAGTACAGCTGCAGACTCTCTCTCTCGTCATGGTCATCTTCTAAATGTAATGCAGAAGGCATTCGTTTAATGTTAACAGTTCTGGCATGTTTTACAAAGCAGCACATGGCGCTAACATGGTAGGCAGTGTGTTATTTACCTTCTGTAGTAACCACAGAGGTCAGAGGTCATAGCCTGGCTACTGCCGCTGCTGCGAAGTTGAGATTCATCTCCAGTCTGAAGCGTGTCAAAAACACGACGTTCATTTAAAAATATTACATGTTGTGTGCGCAGATGTTTCATTGTTTACTACTGATTGCACTGCACGTGCCAAACTTGCAGAAGTTACGTGGTGTAATTTGTCGCGCTTGCTGGAATCGAGCGTGTGTAACTTTTTGCGAAAGTTACGTGACGTACGTGCTTTCTGGAATCCATAAGACAATCGTCGGATGAACTGCCAAACGAATCCATGAAACTGAAACACACGAAACCGGTTCTCGATTCCCATCCCTAGTCGGTGTCCAGCCCATGCTGGTTTGGTGTCGTCAGCACATCCTGTAAAGACCTCATTTTGAAGATCAAATTTTTTTTTTATATTAAAATAGATTTTAAATCCGGCATTGTTTAAATCAGTGTTTACTTGTAAATCAGAGGAATGGTGTGAAATCAGTGGCAGGATGTTTCCCCTCACCACCGTGCACACTACTGGTCAAAACCTCCTGCTGCTGCTTCGCGTTAGATGTTTTCCACCAGCTAACCAGTGGGGTGCTTTTATTGTGAAGCAATAGGAACAAAATAAGGAACATAAATTGTTCTGCAGTTTGAACTAGTACTAACACATGATGGGTGGCTTTTATGCTGTTATGTGTCGGGGAAACACTTCCACTGTGCCAGTATGTCCTTGAACGGTCAGATTAGTGCAGCCCTGTCAAAAAACAGCTAATTCGAAAAGTTCCGACTTTAAATGAAAAAATGTTTTCTAGTTGCAATAGAGCGGCATGTTCCAGCCTTCTGAACTGTGACCCCACAGAAGTGACGAATAGAAACTTAAGAGCACAACACAAACCTGCACTCTGTCCGGACGAGGCTGGGCTCACGAACGTTAACTCGTTTTAATCGTCCCTGTTAGATACTTGCATTACAGAGTGTCCTAAAGTTCAGATATTCCACACTTCTACCGCTCGCCACTATTTGTGTGAAGCGTCCCCCGAGCTGCTTAAAATATCCGAGATGGAGCGTGGAAGATGGCGTAGAGAAATGTGTAGGAACCCTGTACGCTCATTCAGATGAGTTTGGATCCACTCCTTCGATCTCACCCGCTTTCCAAGCCTCAAACTTACCGACCGGGTAACACTTTAACTTTACAGTGGCCTTATTCCAGCTTATTAATCTCTGTATTAACTGATAGACATGTACAGCAAATACATATTTATAAAGTGTGATCAGTTACTGGAAACCTCCCTAATATTCACATTACAAGTAGACACAAACACTGGCAGCATTAATATGTATCTAAAACGCTTTGATACGCAGGTTAAAGCATCAGAATAAGGTCATTGTAAAACGTGGCATTACCCTCTCTCTCTTTCTTTGTCTCTCTTTGTATAGCGGCATTATATATACTGAGGAAGTAGTTTGTTAATATGTATAATTTAGCAGTTCCTGTTTTTTCTTTGTAAATAATGAGAAAGTATTGTGAATGACCTTTGTTGAATGGTTTTAAAAATCATTTATGGCAAACCTCTCCAGGCTTTTATAAATGTGACTGCAGTACATAGCATATTTTGTATGTAAGGCAGCAGTGTAAAGACGAACAAGCATTACTAGAAGCTGATGAAACTACGTGTAAACTTGAGGATGATAGCTTACCGAACTTGTAATTACTGATGTACATAAAAAGAATGACAGAACATTTTTGTCTATTATTAAATGTGAAAATCCACCTGTTGCTGCGTTTTATCTCATTTCAAACTGTAGAACTTGTTTGTATCTGCCGTTGAGCCGGAGGCCTGTTGTCTGTTGTCTGGATGCATGCACAGTGTCTGGTTGGTTGGAGACTTTAAAGTAAGTACAGTAACTGTTATTATTTACTGTCCACATGCTGATTACTCTGACGTTTTCCAGGAGTTTCAGCACGCTACTTCTCCCTCAGTTTTGGTCGCACATACACAAAAAAGGTATGAAATCGACCGGCTCAGCCGGGAATGGTGAGCTGTGACTTTTCTCAGAGTTTCACCAAATGGTTTTGCCAAAAATCACCAAAAACCACAGCAAAGTTTACAATGGGTGTGTATTAGTAGAACGTTCCAGAGCTAGAGAAACAAAAAATACAAACAGCTCTCGTGGCCACAAATGTCACTCTACAGAAATGAAACGTAGGAAAATTTGTGGGCTACGCAGCGATATCACTGCTGAGGCTGTCGGACTTATAGTTTTGGCGGGAGACGCACTGATGCTCCAGGATCACCCACCGACAGCCCCATCTACTCCCATGTAAACTGGAGAGGAGAAATGTCCCAGAGGAGCACGGGGCACCTGTTCTTTCTCTCTCTGCCCAGGTCACAGTTTGTAACTTCACACACTGAAATTCAGCATCCACATGGTCGACAAGATGAGGATGCTCACGCTCATTTGGGCTTTTTGATACCACCTACCGTTTGGCATTAGCGTCCACTAGTTGGAGGGGCTTCATTTAGAGATTTTCTGTGTCTCTCAGCAGTCACTCACACACAGACAGAGCACAGCTGCAGTTAACTGCTCTGACCTGCAGCTGACCCTGGTTGCTTGGCAAGTCTCTGTGCGTGTGTGTGAGTATTGTAATGTAGTAAAAAATGGTTATTCCTCAGGGGAGCATGAATGTACTCAAGTGTTCATGGTATTCTCCTGTTGATGTTTTTTTTTTTGTAGGGGTTGAACTATCTACAGAGACGAGGTGTGAAGGTGGCTGAAATCATTAGGGTTCATCCTCTGGGGATCACTTGGACCTGATGGTGACGCTGTAGGAAAAGGCCTCAGGATCTTTTCGATCATCCTCATCGTAAACATCTGAGTCGACTTTCACGTCAGTCTGCTCAGCGGCTGTCATGAGGTCTCGCTCAGGGATTAAAAGTGAAAGTTTTCTCCCACGTTCCGTCGTCACATTGTGACACATCGTCTCCGAGTTAGCGTGAAACAAACGTTGAGAGTTATTGTCGGTAAATCCGCGTCTCCCCGGGCGTCGTTTCAAATAATCGCTGCTATTTTTAATGCAGCTGTTGATGTTTGGGAGCCTGGAGCGAAGCGGCAGGAGAAGGCTGAGTGTCGCTATGTTCTCACCAGCAATTATTCATCACCAGTCATCCTGCATCTCTCTTTCATTCTTTCTCTCCCTTTAATCTCTCTGTCTCCCACCTCTCCCTCCCTCTCTTTGTTCCTCTCTTCACCTCCTTTCACTCCTTGTCTCTCTTTTGCCTCTGAGCTCTCGTTTCCTCCCCCCTCACCTCCCTTCTTCTTCACTTTCTCCTGCTCGGTCTGGCACCCTCTTCACTTCCGTCTCTTGTTCCTCCTCCGTTCTTGGCTCCGTCGTTTTTCCTCCCCACCATCTCTCGTTTCTCCCACTCACCCCATCCTTCTCTGTTTATCTCTCCATTTCTTTTCTAATCTTCCTCTCTCTTCTGTCTCTTCATGTCCTTGTGATTGGTCTTCCACCTCTCACCTCTTCATCTTTTTCTACTTTTTGTCAAGCTCTCTCCTCGTCTCCTCCCTCCCTCCCTCCCTCCCTCCCTCCTTTCCTCTCCCTTTCCCGATCTTCCATCCTCACCGCTCACATCAATCATTCCTTCATTAGCTTCCTCCTACGTTTTCCTTCCTGTATTTTTCCTCCTTTCCCTGCTTTTCCATCATCACTCCATCCACCCGTCTTTCTCTGTCATCCATTAAAACTTTCTCTTCTTTTCCTGCCTCCTGCCATCCTTCCATCCTTCACTTCTTTTGCCTCTGTTCCCTCCTGTCTGTTTTTCCTTTTGTCCTCTATATACACCACATCCATCCATCCTATCTTCCTCTGTTTCTTTCTCACTTTCCTTCCTGTTTCTTTCTTTCTCATTTTTCATCACTTCTTCGCATTGTTACTCCATTCTTCTCTCTCTTTCCTTCTTTCTCCTTCTCCTGGTATGTTATCCTCTTTATTCTCTTTCTTTCCGTCTCCTCCATCATTTCTTCCCCCCCTTTTCTTCTCCTGTCTCTGTTATCACTTGGTGAATCTTCTTTCTTTTACCCGTCTCCATCATTCTCCTTCATCCTTTCTTTCCCCTTTTCTACCTTATCTGACCTTCTTTCTTTTTCTCTCTCTCATTTGTCCTCCTCTGTTTTTTATCTCACTATCTTCCTCCACTCCATCCCTCCTTTTCTCATCTCAGCTTTTCTTTTTGTTCTCTCGCCCACTCACTTTTCTTTGCTGATCCCTCTAGCGTCTCTCTCCCTTCCTCCCACACCTCTCTTTATCTATCTGTACTTTCTCCCCTCTTTAAACCTTCTCCATAATTTTTTCTCTCCCCTTTTTCACCTCCTGTCCCTCCATCCTCCCACCTTTACTTTCACCCCCTCCTTCTCCTTCTTCCTCCACTACCTCCTTTTCTCTCCCTCTCGCCTCAGGAGCTCCTCTGCAGTGTAAACAGATGATCAGGTTCTGCCCTTTGATTCCAAGTCCAAGACTAAATCCATCCTGATCATCCTGACAGCCGCACACTGCTGCTCTGATAATGAGGCTCTTATTTTTCCTCCCCTCCTTCACATTATGGCCAGGCTGTTTATGAAATCACTCCTCCTCCTCCTCCTCCTCCTCCTCCTCCTCCTCCTCCTCCTCCTCCTCCTCCTCCTCCTCCTCCTCCTCCTCCTCATCATAAGCAGAGATTGTTTGCAGAGTTTACATGCGTCTGCCCGTTTTCAGGTCATCTGGTTTTTATTGCTTTCACCAAACAGTCTAATATAATTATGTCTCCTCAGCTTTGATTCGCAGAGCTGTCAGGGGCAATAACGTCTGTAAAAAAAAAAAAAAATGTCCCCCGTCGTTTTTCAAATGTGCTGAACAAAGGTTACACGCTGAAATGTAATTCTCTGAAATGCTGCATTCGTGTTTTCCTGTCGCGGTTGTTTCTTTGTGTGTGTGTGTGTGTGTGTGTGTGTGTGTGTGTGTGTGTGTCTCTCGTCTTGCTTGACAGCATTAGACACATTATCACAATTAGTGAACGTTTCTCAGAGGACTCGCTCGTATCCGTCCGCCTTCGCTTCATCCTGCTGTCAGATTCTGACTTATGATGATGTTTTTTTTTTTCCTCTCAGTACTTGTTACGTTGAAGCCTTTCACTCATAAATAATCTGCCGTGAATCCATATTGGGGAAAGAAATCCCGTCTGCTGATGTGCAGGAGCTGCTCCAAAACAAACGCAGGTGTCGACTAAAATTACAGACATCATCCGAGACGATGGGAAGAAATTTGTCTGGAAGACAAAGCGTCGTTTTTCTTGGGACAATTAATTCTTTTTTTTGAGGAGCTTCGACGTCTGGCTCTCAAAACTCACTCCACTGTTAGAGATCCCACCACAAGGCCCATCGAGTGATCACGGCATGATCTTCATCCTGACAGACTGATTCTGAGATGTCAGTGTTTTGGTTTGATTTTAGTCTTTAATTAAAATCATCTGCTTTATTTAACCAGAAGTAAAAGCTCCCTTCAGATTTCAGCTTGTGAAGAAAAGAAACGAGCTGGAAGCTGCTTTAAGAGAAAAGTTGATCAGATTGTGACGTCAGCGTTTGTAAATCAGGTTCAACTTCAGCAACATAAAATATTCTTCTTCCTTATTAATATGAATTAACGAGACAAACACGGTGCGACCCTGTGAGCTCCGGGCGTCTGCATTCTCCACATTTTCTAAAAAGAATTAATTATGCAGACATGTGGCAGCACGTTCACAGATTAAATGTCACTTTGACAGGAGGTATTAACACTTTTTTTAATGCGTTTCATGATTTCCTCCCCTCTGCTGTGTGGAGGATGTTCTCACACTTGCAGCACAGTAAGAATCATTTTGCCTTTTTCCTCCTTTTAGCTGCACGAAGCGAAGACGACGGCGGCTGCAGCTGCTCTCACCTGTCTATCAGTGTCGCCTGCTGTAGTGAGTATTTATGCCAAATTTACATTATTATTGCTAATGATCCCAGATCAGACAAACTATGAACTGAATAAAGACTGATGGCTCTTTAAATCTAGATTTTAGCATGAACAAAATCACCTTCAATCATGAGCGAGTAAAGAAATGTCAAATGTACAGAGCAGAGACACGAGCTGCTAACAGCTGCACTGAGTGAAGGCAGGAGCAGACTTATGACAATCCAATAACAGTTTGAGATGTTTCAATTAACAGATCATTTCATGATCAGACATTAAGTAAACTCTGATGTTTCAAAATGAACATGAGCTTCAGTTTCAACAATAACGGCAATAAAGAAAAATCCATAATTCTGCCAAATGGATCGAAATGAACGGCTCACAGTAAGTTTGATGTTTGTGCTCTGCAGGCTCATGTGGCTAAACGTTTCTTTTCTTCTACTGAAATAAAACGTTGGCTTCTTTATGTCATCCAGTTAGTTCTAAAGGTGCAATCGTAGATTTTTGAGACACGTTTTGTGTTTACAACTGCAAATATAGATCTGTCACTGATGTACACAAACCACATGAAGAAGTGAAAGCAGCTGTAGGACACCTCCACTTGTGTTGATTGTGGCGGACCCCGCCATGTTTCCACCTCCATGTTTCCACCTCCATGTTTCCACCTCCTTGTTTCGGCTGTTTCAAGGGTAATCTGACTGAATCCGACCCGCTGGCAGGTGTTAAGAATAACTAGGCCTATATAGAAATAACCAATTATCTTGCTGATGGTCTAGTTTGTTTATGTAGGTCACATGCAGGCATCTGTATTAAACTGATGCTGTTTCATAACAGGTAAAAAACTTCTAGCCGCAAGTTGAAGTTATGAATTTATAATATTTAGTTTTAGCGTCAGACGTGAGGAGGTTGTTGAGTTTCATCTTTTCAGCACGTACAGTATGAGCTTCAAACTTTAATATTTCATTGATGGAGACCTGAAAATGTCCCAGGTTCAGGAACCCTGTTACGGATGTTTAAAAGCCTGCATCACTCGTTAGTTTCAGATCTCAGACTGTTGGTCAGAGTCTTTATTCTTTGTCCTGTCAGAATCAGCAGCTACAGTATGTGGGACAGCAGGAGGTCTGTCCCACATAGCTGCTGACCCAAAGCCTGGACCACTTACAGCCGCCATATGCAGAGCACAGGTAGCACACGGGCAGCTGGAGTCTCACTCTGTGAACGGATGACTGGCTCTGTGTCAGTGAGATGAGATGACGCAGTGATTTATTTAGCGGAGAGAGAGAGACGGGGAATGACATGCAGGTCGGACTCGAACCCTCGGCTTCCACAGCGTGGACCGAGCCTTCACACATGATGTTTGAATTACATCAGGTTCCTTCCAGGTTCTATTCTGAATCTATTTTTTGCAAAGAACTACGACTCCAATAACATCTTCACTGTGTTTTTATGGCTCCACGCCTTTATTGCCCTCTACAGATTCTCCAGCTGCGGCGTGCTCTACCTCAGCCGCCTCACACGTGCACCCCTGCACCGTAGCCTTGAGGTGTACAGCAGAAGAAACACAAATCTGTTCTGGGTTTGTTTACACCAGGGGTCTCGTTTATTAAAGTTTCTGACGCTCAGAGTTGTGCTTTGTAAAGTTTTGATGCCGGAATCTGTGATTTTCTGTCTGACATCAAAAACCAAACTTTAGATAAATCCCTTTTTATTATTCAATGTATGAATGTTATAGACATCATATATGTGGTATACACTGTGCAGTATACACTATACGATAATATCTTTACAAATCACTCCGTGTGGGATGACACAGTGATTTCTAACTTGATGCCAGTGGTGCTGCTGGAGGGAGGAGGAGGCAGAGTGCTGAACTTTAACGAGTCTCAGGGTCCAGAGAGAGACCAAACATTTCTACACAGGTGGAATAAAAAGTGCCTCCCCTCAGAAACCTGCTCAGGATTCATTTTTCTTTTTTTTTTTTACAGTGGTCTTTATTTGCAGGAAGTGACGCGTGTCACATCTGAGACCAGCAGGGACCTCGGAGCTGCTGACGGATAAATCACAGGACCAATCAAAACGCTCGGCTGGTGTCACGTCGTGATAAGAGCGGCGGCTTCGTGAAACCCGAGGTATCACTCACAGAAACACACACGACTGCTTATTTGAAAATTTAAAGAATCAGTTCACCAAAATCACAAAACAATATCGCTCATGTAGATCTGTCTGGAAAAAGACATTTAAGTTCATGTGCCCGAGCTTGGAGACATTTCTCTTCTTCTGCTGCCGCCCTGCAAAACTGATCGTACCGGGGACAGTGTCTTTTAAATTCACCTTCACCACGTGAATCTGTGTCTCTACCAGCTGCAGCAGAGGTGAGACAAACAGAACTTAAAGGAGAAACTGGACCTGCATATGCTGGGTGCTAGAAAAAGACTTAAAACACGTTTGCATGTAAGTCTGAGACATGCGTGACTAAGAGCAACACATGTGACGTTTAGTCCAGATGCTAGCACTGAAAATGCAACACAGCCTAAAATGCTGGACTGTGAGTACAGAGGTCTAGTCACTGATCCAAAAACAGGATCCTTCAAGTTCAGCTATCCGAATCAGGAACGGAACGGTACCAGAACACAGTAGAAAACTTCATGTGATAACTTCATGTGGAAACTGTCACGATCAGTCTTAGTCTCAACTGGTCTGTCGCCTCCACCCACCCTCTTCACATGCACTCCAGGAAAGTGGATGTAGAAGACGGAGAAGAAGCTGCAGCTGTCTGCGAGGAGACAAAAACTGGCTCCATGAACCACAAAGATTCATGTGTTGGTGAAATCTGGCTAAAGTAGGATTTTTAGTGTCTGGTCTTGGACAGGACCTGGTCTCTTTGTTTTATGTGGAACTACCACACATCGAGCTTTAGTATTAAAACGTAGTTCAAAAAAAAATCTTCTTTATTGTACTTGAATGGCAGCAGCATTTTCAGAACAACGCCTCAAATCCTGCATGACTAGATGAGGAGAAACATTATTTTGTGATTTGAGTGAACTTCTTGAACTCGAACTTGTTTTTCGGGTAAAATCCAACAACTATTGTGCCGCTCTGACATTCTGAACTCTTTTAGATCCGACATGAATGTGACATCTTCATCGCGTTTCCTGTCTCTGTGTTCAAATCAGCATGTGTTTAATGTGTCGTTTAATAATGTGCTGAGACGAACGGGTGTTTCTTCAGAGATCTGAATTCAATGGCAGTATCGACGGCGCCTCTCGAGCTCGACAGTTTTCCGCAGAGCAGAGCTGTGCTGCTACAGTACATATTGTAAATCCTGCGGCGTCTCATGTTGAGTGAAGAGTCCCGGCAGATAGCGAGGAGCCAACACGGGTCACCACCTTCATCTCACGACTCTCCAGAAGGACGGATGCATCCGTTCATGCATCAAAATCTGCCCCTTCTGTTTCCCACCGGAAAAACATGATTGGTCACAAACTTGTCGATAGATTTCTGTTTTCTCCACATACATTTAAAAAATATAAACTTGTCTCCATCTCTTGTTGCTTCACCATAACCACAGGATATTTTTTTTATACATTTCTGAAGAGGAACAAACTCAAAGGCCTCACACTTAAAGCTAAATGAATGTGTGTATGAAGAGTTCCCTTCCAATGAAATCTACTCATACAAAGTGACTTATAGATTTAAAATGAAAACAAATCACCATACATTAATAAGTAGTGATGTAGGTCCTTGTTTGACAAAATGAAACACGTTCACAGACTTTGGGAGCGCTTCTAAATTTCAATGTTTCAATTAACAACTTAAGTTTGTCTATATATATTTTCTTTATTTGGAAATGAACTCTTCATCCCGCCACTTCAAACACAACAACAAACAGTCAGAGGATCCCACCGTGACTCGACTCGGTTAGAACGTGTGCAGAATTCAAATCATAGAAATGTGGCATCAACATAAAGAGCAAAGCTGAGCGAGCAGAGCGCCGCATGTGGACAAACACACACATCCACCTTAAATCTCGTGTAACACTTCATCACAGTTCATCTGAGAGAAAAGTCTTAACATTTAATATTTTTCTTTTACACCGAGGAATGTTCAGGGACAAAAAAATCTTTTTTTTTTTTTTGATGTTTTTAGATTTTTCTTGGAGTTTTCTGGCACTGTGTGTTCAGTGTCTCGTCACTGTACACCTTCTGAACCCACGGGCCCGGTCCTGGAGCTTGGACGTTGTTTTCGGATGAGCAGAGTCTGCGTGGTGTGTGTCATGTTGGTGTTTGGGCAGGCGTGAAGCGAGAAATGAGGTGTGTGTACTTCCTGTTTTTTTTTTCTCCAGCGGTCTTTCTCACGGGCGTGGGCTGCACGACACATCTGCTGAGTCATGATTCACAAAAAAGAGATTGAGTGTGATTTTTGTGACGGAGAGGGGAGTCGACCCGTTCCCCCGCCGTCATTTGACACATAAAAATGGCTCTTTCTCTCGCTCTCACACACCCACCCTCCCCTCGTCGGGTCTGGAGGTTTGTCCGTGGAGGCCAGGTGAGCGAGGCCTCCTATTGGTCGGCGAGCAGCAGCAGGAGCAGCCAGCCGAGGCCCAGGAGCAGGGATGCACGGACGGGCTCAGGTCCACGGTCCGAAAGGCCCGGAGAGGGCAGAGTGGAGTCTCCCTCGTCGCCCCACAATCTGTCATTCTCATTTACCTGAGAGAAAACAAACACGTTAGGATTTTTGGTAGAATAAAAACTTTGAATATATTTTCAGCAGGAGCAGCGAGCAGGAAAAAAACAGTGAGTGAATTCATGTAATGGCCAAATTTTCCACATCCACAGCTGGAAAATAAGACAAGTGACGGCGAGGACACAGACACTTATCAGCCAGACACAATTTCACAGCGAGAGATGCTTCGGCTGCGAACATATTCAGCATGAACGCTTCAATCAGCTGAGCTCCATCTCTGCATTATGCCCGCTCCATCCTCCATCACGCGTCCATTACACTTTATTTCATTCAGCTCCCCTCAGCCGCCTTTACTCCAGGGTCCAGTGTCGACAGGTAAACTTCAGACAAACATATGTACAGTATGTGTATATACAGGAAGGTTCATGTTATCTTCTTAACACTGACAGATTTGCACACTCATCTCCTAAAATGATTTTCCAACATGAAAGTCCTAAAATCTTGTTTGTAATGTGACAATAAAGAAATGTTGAACCGTCATCTCTGTGTTTATGTTGAAGAACCCACGGTGGCAACAGCTAGTGCCACATTTTTATCTACTACTATTATCTATTTTCTCTCAAAATTCTGACTTAAAAAAACAAAATATCTGACTTTCTCAACCCAAATTCTGACTTTTTTCTAAAAAATCTGACTTTTTTCTAAAACTTCTGACTTTTTTCAGAAAATTCTGAAAACTAAATATCTGACTTTTTCCTCTCAAATTCAGATTTTCTTCCTCGAAATTCAGACTTTTTTCTCAAAGTTCTGACCTTTTCTCACAATTCTGACTTTAAAAAACAAAATATCTGACTTTTACCCTCAAATTCAGATTTTTTTTTCCTTGAAATTACGGCTATTTTTCTGAAAATTCTGACTTTTTTTCTCAAAATTCAGACTTTTTTTCCTCAAAATTTTGACTTTTTTTTCTCAAAATTCTAACTTTAAAAACAAAATATCTGACTTTTTCCTCAATTTTTTTTCTTTTTTTCAGAAAATTCTGACTTTTTTTTCTAAAAAATCTGACTTTTTTCCCCTCAAATTCAGATTTTCTTCATTTTCCCCTCAAAGTTCTAACCTTTTCTCACAATTCTGACTTTAAAAAACAAAATATCGGACTTTTACCCTCAAATTCAGATTTTTTTCCTCGAATTTACGGCTTTTTTCTGAAAATTCTGACTTTAAAAACAAAATATCTGACTTTTTTCTAAAAAATCTGACTTTTTTCTAAAACTTCTGACTTTTTTCAGAAAATTCTGAAAACTAAATATCTGACTTTTTCCCCTCAAATTCAGATTTTCTTCCTCGAAATTCAGACTTTTTTCTCAAAGTTCTGACCTTTTCTCACAATTCTGACTTTAAAAAACAAAATATCTGACTTTTACCCTCAAATTCAGATTTTTTTACTTGAAATTACAGCTATTTTTCTGAAAATTCTGACTTTTTTTCTAAAAATTCTGACTTTTTTTTCTCAAAATTTGGACTTTTTTCAAAAATTCTAACTTTAAAAACAAAATATCTGACTTTTTCCTCAATTTTTTTTTCTTTTTTTCAGAAAATTCTGACTTTTTTTCTAAAAAAATCTGACTTTTTCCCCTCAAATTCAGATTTTCTTCCTTTTCCCCTCAAAGTTCTGACCTTTTTTCACAATTCTGACTTTTAAAAAACAATATGTGACTTTTTCCTCGAATTTTTTTCTTTTTTTCTGAAAATTATTTTCTTTCCTCCAAATTCTGCCTTTTTTTACCCTCACAATTCAGAATTTTGACTTTTTTTCTAAAAATTCGGACTTTGAAAAAACATTTTTCTCACATCTTTTTTTCTGAAAATTCTTTTTAAATTCTGACTTTTCCCCCTCAAATTTGTTTTTTTTCCTCAAAATTCTGACTTTTTCTCTAAAATTCTGACTTTTTTTCTCAAAATTGACCCAGGAGAGGTGATTATTATCATTATTAGCACACCTGCATCCAGTTGTCTAATCACGCTGCTCTTTCACAGCAGCATAATGAACTTGAGGGTTAGGCTTTTTTTTTGACTTTTAAACTCAAAAGTCAGAATCTAAAAAGAAAATATTTTATTATTACTTTAGAAGAAAATACATTTTCACATGTGGCCTGGTAATCCTCTGCCGTATGTTCACCACGCAATGTGTGTCCATGTGTTTTTGTGTTTTGCTGCTCACAGTTAGGTGACCGGCCTTTGCAGAGGTGACTGGAATGCACAGCGATATCTGGAGTGTTAATATGATTTCTGTTGAATCATCAGTGGCAGTTATTTCAGTGTGTGTGTTGAAGAGTTGTACATGTGATGAGACTCTGAGGCAGCCGTCCAAAGCTCATTTACTGGATTCATTAACTCTGACTGGCGGCGACTCGCTGACACTTTCTATCGGGTGAAGAAATGTCCACATGTCCCTGTTTGCTGACGCAGTCTGAGGATGATAAAGACTGCTGGAACGATCATGGTGTGGGTCAGGGGGCTTCTGAGGACCCCAGGCAACAATGTGTCATTTGGGCGTTTGGCCTAGTTATACATTTAGCTCGTGAAGTTTATTAATATCTGTCGGCTGATTGGCAGCAGTGTTGGGTATCGTTACTTTTGAAAGTAATTAGGTTACAGTGTTACCATCAATTAAAAGTAATCCGTTACGTTACAGCATCACCTATGATTAAAAGTAATACATTAGAGTACTTATGCATTACCACAAATGAAAAGCTGTTTGCAGCCTCGCACATGCTGCAGCTGAACTGACACAGACACACAGTCAGCTTTAAACGCACGAGACGTCCTGATAATGAAGAACGTCAACCTGACTCTGCAGGACAACAAGAAGAGGAAAGACCGTCTGCTTGGAAAAGATGTTTTTGTTTTTTTAATTAAATGTTTTTAAAGCTTTTCACCAACGCAGACTGCATTTCACCGTTATGTTGTTCTTGTTCTTTTGCTGGGGAATTGAAAATAATGTGCGAACCTCTACGATTTAGAAGCTGTCCTCTCCGCCATCTTGCCGGCGGTTTGAAAACACACACACACACACACACATACACACACACACACACACGCTCACACGCTCACACACTCACACACACACACACACACACACACACACACACACACACACACACACACACACACTCACTCACACACACACTGTGCTGCAGTCACTGATTGTCAGTGACGTTCTCTTTCCTCATTAATGCATGCAGCACGTTTCCTCAGCCTGCAGTGAATTGTTCATCATCTTCTCCTCGTTATTAAAATGAAGTATGTTCAATATGTTTAATGTCCATATTAATATTTATGCTTGTTTACTTAACTGCTTCGTTGTCAGGGCGACATTAACGATGTTTACAGAAGCAGTTCATGGTGTTGATGCAGCGTTTATGAAAATCATCTGATTGTGTGAGACGTGTGATATCAACACCGCTGGCTGCTCATAATGAGACTGATACTTTTATTTACTTTATTTTCTGATGTATATATTTAGAAGCCAGCCATGATGTATTGAACTGCTCCATCCTCTGCAGTTACGTGTTTAAACTTATATAACACACATTTGTTCACATGCTGTTTGGCAGCTTCTCTTAATTGTCTTCACTCCTTCATTCTCATTATGCTGTTTGTTTTATGCTGCACTCTGTGTTCCGCTGAGATCTAATGATCCCTCTGGGATCAATAAAGTTGCATCCAGTCTTAAAGCTTCATTCACTCACTTCACTTCTCTCCATGATAAACACTCAGTGTGTTAGTCTATAGTGAGCAGCCGAGCCGGAGCAATGCACCGACTCCATCAGTCGATACTCGTGCGTCAGTCGGCCGCATACAAAGAGCAAAGAGTGAATGTTTCATCTGTGTTTACCTCGTTTGCACTCAGACTCATTTTCTAATTTTATTTCATTTTTAAATTTGATAAGTGTGATTTAAAATATTCAACATATCTCAGCTTTTTGCTAATAAAGTTTTGTTGCCACACTTTTGTTTAAACTGTGTGAGAGGCTCCAGTGATGGAATATAATATTCATGTTTTCATTAGTGAATATTGTGTTTTCATTTCCCTACACTGAGCCTTTTACAGTACACCATGTCACAGCGCTGTGTTTCTACATTAGTCCTGATGTATCATTTGTTTTTGTCCTTACTGAGTAACTAAATACTTCTGTGTTACACACCTTTACAGAGAGGAGAAGCACTGCGTTGCATCTGGATAGCTTCTCTTTGGATTGTCTCTTTGGACAAAAGCATCTGCCAGATAAACGTAAATATGCACAATTAAAATTTAAATTACGTAGTGCAAACATCTCTCACTGGGAATTTGGCGTGAAGTGAATTTCGTTCGAATGGACACGGCTTCTCGAGTTCTCTTCATCTCGGTTATTGTGTGACTGACTTTGTACCTGATGCTGTCTGAATTATGCAGATAATGTAAACCCCGCCCGTCTGCTGCTCCCTGCAGGATGAAACAAACACCCCAAGTCATCTGCGTGACCCAGTTCTGAGCGAGGCCGTCTCCATTAGTGCCTCTCTGTTTGCAAAAGGCTGCACTTCACATTTTCAGTCTTAGTCCGTCTCGTCTCACCTGAGTAGGTATCTGTGCTCTCAGAATGTTCTGCTCTGTTTCCATGGAGACGCCTGGGGCGGTGGTTGCCAAGTGCGGGCTCTGGTTGTCCGTCGCTGGACTCGGCATCCCGGGCTGACCGGCGTCCGTTTTCACGTCCGACCCGTTCCCGAAGGCCACGATGGCATTTTCTGGAACACAAGAAACAGCAGCGACGCGTCGTGACTGGAACCGTCCACGTCGTTCTCATTATCTGACGGCCTAATGGAAATGAAGCCACATGCTAATTTTCACATCAGCCATCACCTTCACTGCATGGCTCGCTGTAATGTGATTGGTCACTTTATAATTATGGACTGGGGACTGCAATTATGATGCGGTCATGGCATGAGAGGACAAGACAACCTTTCAGAGTGAGTCACCGGGCTGCTGAAAGAGCGCCTGTACTGTCAGTCATTTCAAACTGCATTCAACAGAAATGAAACATGCACATTTGTGTGATGCATCAGGAATTAAAGAGTACTAACCATCCCTGAAACAAGCAGCAAAGCTCATCCGCAGACAGAAAGCAGATTCCTGAATAATAGAAGCTCAGATTTTTCAAATTCATATTCATCTTGTTGCCTTTCTGGGCCTAAAATGAGTAACATATGTTATTCATATGCCTGGGGGATACGTTTAAATCTGTTTTTCCTAAGGCAGTCTTGAACATTGCCCGCCGTTACACAAGAGAGGAAGCAGCGTCACATGAGCAGGGATTCAGTCCTGAACTGTGAATGTGCATTGGACAAACAGACGTAATGCAAAACTGAATGTCAAAAGGTGAACACGGGTCATCATACCGAATAATAAACGATAATGAAGCGCGGTGCGCGACCAGGCTCACTGACCGGCTCACCTGAACAGCTGCAGGGCAGCATGACAAGACAGAGGTGAACATCTCCCAGACACACAGTCGATCCCCCTCACTTCTGACCTTTCAGCTGGTTTTCAACACTAACACTGCGTCCAAACGCAGCGCCCCCATTCACTATTCATGTGTATGTATGATTTATATAAGAAATCCTGTAAGTTCTATGTGCAGTTGCCAGATTATGCAGTACAATACACCTGTACTACACCTGAGATGTCTGAGATGAAAAAGTTGTTTTGTATAAGTGAGACTGACAGTGTTTTATAATTAGTGTTCTGGTGAAAGCAGAGAGAAGGTGAGAATAGTAACGTGTGAGAAACAGAAGGCCGAGTGTTTGTCTGCTCTGAACGTGTGATTCTCATCTCGTCACATCTCAGCTTGTCCAGGTAAGTTTGCAAGTTACTGGCAGGAAACACAAACTGCAGCTACCGTGCGTCTGTACTGGAGACATGCTACGTAGTTAATTAGTTTCACCTTTTTCTGTTTGCACAGGGTGTTTTATTTTGAAAATCCAGTGGATTCTCTATCTGATTCTGTGTTTGGCTTCGCTGTGGTGGCCGTGGCGTGCACACACAGCGCGGTGTGTCGGTGCCCAGTGGATTTTAGTGGTTAGGTTTTATCTTGGGAGCTGGTTGAAGAAATAAAAGATAATGTTACGTGCATCTCTACAGCTCGAATCGATCTGAGGATATCTGCTTCTCTGATAAAGACTTTAAGATGTACAAAGAAAATAATACGACTCATAAAGTGCACCCAGGCACCATGCTTGTAAATGATGTGAGGAGCCAGAGTTTACAGTCCCGGGGTCTGCAGCTTAAATCTTTTGAAGTTGAGTCATTTTTGGATGAAGCGGGCGACTTTTTGTTTTTGAGCTGCGACGCTTTGAATTCACGCAGCTTTGATTTGCACCGCAGCGTTTCTGTGACGAGCCACAGAAAGGTGAGAATGAACAGTACGTTTGGTTTAACGAGTGAATGAAGAGGAGAAGCTTCTCCGTGTTTGAGGTTATTAACTCGCGTAGTTTAAAGAATTACGGAGCATTCCATTAAACGTGATTACACCTCGCCGGGAGCTAAATTTGATCAACACGTGTTGAGAAAGTTGAGAAAATGTTGTTTAACCACAGATTGTTCATTTTATTCTATTTAAATCAGCTGCATGATCTGAATACAATTAAAGTATTTAACAACACACACAGTAACACACACACATTGCTTCCAACATGCCAAATATACCAGCGCTTTCATTCACTCAGTGAAAACCAAGGACACCCGCTCTCAACCTGCCGAGATTAGATCGCAGGCAGCGGAGCCTCGGTGCACTCGAACCACTAATGCAACCTCCAGTGCATTATTAGAAGTGAAATATTAAAAAGTAAATCTAATTATGAAATGCTCAGTGAGAGGAAAACTTGTAGGACACCTGTCACATGACGATAACAGCACAAACGTGCCTCTTGGATGTTGCTGCAGTATCTAGAGTTCAGATATATAATGACATGCCCGACGTGTAGGAAAATGTGATTGTGTGGCCTGTAGGTTTCTCTTCCTCCGTTAACACCTGAGACATCGCTGACAGGTCATAGGTGCTATACAGAGCCCACTCCACAGGAAAGCTGTAAACACCAGCACTCTAATAAATACAGCACTACAGTAGCTGAGTCATAACATCCAATCACCAAACAATGGAGACGTTAAATAGATTTTTGATTTGATTTGGTCTCATTCTGCAGCTTTGTGAAATCACAACCTATATTTCTGCTGTTTGTTCACTCACGGAGCTGATTTCATTTATATTCCAACGCGTTGCACACGGTGTTAGAGTTTAACTCTTGGAGCATGTTTGATGGATGGCATGTGAAGGAGGTGGTAAAGGCTCTGAAAGGCAATGCAAATACAGCAGGTGGGATCCACCGCGTCGTTCATCACTCATGTGTGTGAAAAAAATAGAAAATGTGTCATCTATTAAAGGAAAGTTTCTGTTCCTGATTGTTGCTTCTCAAGCTACACTGCATAATGTCACATACAGTGTTCACATATAAAGAAGGGCGTTTATTATTTCCATTTCATTTTACTTTAGAAGACAAAATATACAGAGCACATCTGACCTCAGTACGCTGATGTGACTCGTGCGCTGCATGAAGATTATAAAATGAATAGAAATACACATTAAAGTATCTGAATGTGAAGCTTTTAAAGTAACTCCACTGCAACCAGCGACAGTGTCAAACGTCTGCCCACAGTGTCATTGTAATAATAATAAAAACAACATTTAATAATAATTTAACAATAAATATTCATGCTTAATCTAGTCACTGTGCTTCATATTTAAATACATCTGCTTCTTCTTCTGCAAAAATTATTTAAATGCAATAACTTTTTGGCCACTTGGGGGCAGCAGAACAAAGTTGCAAACACAATATATATATATATATATATATATATATATATATATATATATATATATATATATATATATATATATATATATATATATATATTCAAGGTTTAATTTCCTGAATGGTATGCCATTATATATATATATATATATATATATATATATATATATATATATATATATATATATATATATATATATATAGTTAGAGGAAAAATGCTAACTTGCTAACACTATCTGCGATCAATGAGCTGAAAGACGCTTAAAGCTCCGTAAAACTACAAAGTCATATTGTAATTATCAGGATGAGCCACAACCCATAATCATATAAGTTAATATAAATACATTGATTAGAGCTGCTTAAAGGACACTGTACAGTTCTTCCAACAGGCTGCACTTGCTGTTCTACAAATAAACTCTTCCCAGAACTAAACGGCCGAGCATTTAGAGATTAAATGCACACAATGGAACATTCAGAGGTTCAGGAGTTAATGTTGTTTTCAGCTTCCTCTGCCGCCCCACGGTGCGAGCAAGACTTTTTAATATATGATGTTTGCTTGTATGTTTACACAGCACCCTGTTAGCACTGCTTATGCATTATCACAACAGTCAACATTGACTCAAGGCCTTGGAACAGTTGCATATTTACAATAAAGACTGGAGGAGTGTGAATCTTTGGAGACCTTGCTCCTTGTTTCGCAGGTGTTAAAGGAACAGATGTTCAAGTTTGGATGTAATTCAATTAAAATAAACAGACGCTTTCGATGTTTCGGGTTTGAATCCTCAGCTGACTGAAACAGATAATGGTTTTACGCCTTTGCTGTGTGCGCTGAAAACACATTTATAACAAAGATGATGAAGCAAACAAGCCGGCTTCTCTTTTCAGCACTGACATGGTGAAATTATCACGGTGTGGAAAAAGCCACAACTTTAACCCCAATTTGCAGAAAAGTAAAGTAAGATTGGAAACATCAGACAGACTCCACTCTTCATCTGTCAGATGTCTGTAATGGTGCGATATAATGATCATGGTCAATATTTAAACGGCCTCTCACAGTAAGTAGGTTGTGACTGGGAGGAATAATATATTATGTACATTCTGTACTATGTATAATTTGCACTCGGCTGGATTTATATGGTTTCATACACCCCAGAGGACACCCGTTCCATCAAGTACAACCAGAATGACTTATAATCACACCGTAATTAATATTCCATAAGCATTCATTTTCATTCAGCTAATGGGCTACTCGGCAGCAATTACGTTTGCATGAAAGTCGCTTCAATTAAAATATGTTCAGATGAAGACATGCAATGAGAGATTCATCAATTAATATCCGCAGCTTATACTGTGAGATGGATGCGGCTGCTCGGAAATGAAAATCGCACCATTATTCCGTCGGTTCCGAGCGAAAACCTTCGATTTCCAGGAACGTCTCGCTGGTTATTAGTGATGGGTTTTAAAAAAAGCCTTCAGCGGAGAATCAGCGTGTGACACACAAACATTGATTTCTCACAGGATCATAACAGATTGATCCATCCTTCCTCCTGAGGTAGGTTACCTCTGCAAACACAGTTCTGCAGAAATCAATGCAGGGCCTTGATTCGACACCCTCCACTGGTGCAATGCTGAGCTTCAACTACGAGACAGAGATGGAGGCGGCGGATGGGTAACCCGCATGCTCCTTGCCAGCTCTGCAGCTAATTAGGGAATCTGCAAGTTGCAACAGAACAGCGACGAGTCAATAGTGAGGGAAACAGATTGAGCCGGGCTGATGGTGTGTATACATCAGCACCTCGCAGGAGAGGCTGTGGACCAGCTAATGGCGCTGTGGGCCATTAGCGTCGGTGGGACAGGTGGGGAAGTGTGCTGCGGCGCTCAGAGGGCGCAGTTAGCCGCGCTGGCGAGCTGACGGATGAGAGAAGCGAGGGGTGCAACTCCAGCTGCTCGCCACCGTGCCGTGCCACCCACCGTCACGCAAAGATGAAGTTCCAGTTGATGTGTTCAGCGGTAAGCTGCGGTGACAGTTCCTTTGTAAATGTTTGGACACGGCTGTTTAAGCACCGCCACCTCGCATCTCTTTGACTTTTAAGTTTCTCCCCGGGGGCTTATTTTTCTTTCTCTTACTGACTTCATAGGTTCATAGGAAGCTGCACTGCAGAGCACATCCTGTCCCAACCTCCCTGACACGTTTGCCGGTTCCCCTCACTTCTTTTCTTGTTTCGCTGCTAATTTAACTGCCAGAAAAATGTGAAATAATTGCAGAAATAAATTAGCTTCACCTCCATCTGTCCTCTTATATTTTTCCCTGACACACTCAGCTTTCAAAGAACGAAGAAAAGTCCAGAGCTGCTGCTCAGCATGGTGATGGGATTATTATCGCCGTGATGAAGAGGTAAGTTAGGGTGACAGCTGTTTTTAAAACCTGAGCGTGCTCGCTCCGGAGAGGCTTTCTCCCTCCCCCTATCTGCAAACGACTGGATTCTTCCCTGCCACTATTCTCTCTGTCCACCTCATTAGTTCAGAGGCAGGAAACCAAATTACTTTCAATTACAAAGTCATCAAAGGCCATCTGAAGTCCTGTCTCAGCAAGCCGGCCCCAGCGCAGCAGCACAGTGGGAGGCTGGCATGCTGTACAATGCTGAAAAAGAGATGTTAGCAGCAAAAGACACCGCGAGGATTCATTTAATTGACGACGGTGATGTCCACTTGTGAAACAGAACCATCACCGGCAGAGAGGAGAGACTTTTGACTGGAGTCAGGATGAAAAACAATTCATTTGCTGTGCAGTGTGATTACACGACGCTCAGCGGCTCCCAGGGTGGATTCATTTCCCCAATTATTGGCTCGAGCCCAGACTCTCCTTGCCAAATCATTACGCACACTTTCTCCCCAAAATAGAACTGTGAGTCTGAACAGGACTGAACTCCAATTGAGATGAGAGCCCGACGTGCACCGTTGGACCATGAACCGCCTTTCCCATTAGAAACTTGCTCATCCTTATTATCACGTACTGTAGGCGCCGTTTGGCTTCAGCCGTTCGCTCAGGCAGGAGGAAAGAAGCTTTTTCTTTTTGCTTAGATGGAGGAAATGAGGCCAGTGAGTCTGAGGTTTGTTTTTCTGGGTCTCTAAGGAGCTTACAGTAAACAGCACACAGGAGTCGGAGAGTTCTGGCTGCACACGAGAAGTTTCGTTGAAAAACAAGACATCCATCAAGCAGCTTTAAAACATATGTGAGGTTTAACTCTCTGCAGGATAATGCACATTTTATGACTATTACACAGAAATGTCATTATCTCATTGTGCGATGCATGTCAGGTGGCAGCTACCTTAAAATGGATGCACACATTGTAATCGCTCTGTAAATAGAGAGCACTTTCTGTCCCCAGATAAATTAGTCATTTGGCTGTGTCTGCTGTTAGTCATGTCAGATCTTTGTTGTTCATGTATTTAGGTCTTCATCTGTCCAGATTTAACATATCTGTGGATTTATACCCTGCATGTTTTCTACAGTGAAGGCAGGACTCTTCTGAAAGGACGCATGACGTGTCCTCAGTCAACGAGCAGTTTCAAATGGACGTCGAAGGCCGGACCAACTTCCAGTGTCACGATGGCCGTCGTGACTGTGGTTTCCCCATCCTTGTGTTGTGTTTACTTGTCTGTCTGTGTTGTGGGCGTGGCCTCCTGGTTAATCATCAGATGAAGCTCACCTGCCGTTCCTCAGCTCACCTGCCTTCCATCTACTCATCACTCCACCTGCATATAAACCCTGGCCTTCCTCCCACTCCTCGTCAGATCGTTTGTTCAGCCTCCGTGGTATTTAACTACTTGTTCCTTGTTGTTTTCCTGAACTCTAACCACCGTTCTCTTGTGCTCAGGTCCACCACCATCGTCACCTCCTGCCACCTGCTCTCCATCCACCACCTTCAGACAGTCCAGACTCCGTGCCACCTCCGTTCCCACTACTGCTTCATCTCACCTCGTATCGGACCCTCTCCTTCCCCTCTTCTCCCACTTCTCAATAAATCCCCTTCTCTCACTAACCGTTCTCCGAGCCTGCATCCTGAGTCAACCTGTGCAACCATGACATCCTGTTTCTTTATGCTCCATCATAGTAACTCCCTGAACCCTCTGCAAACATTCTCTGTATCTTTAAAGCCTCGACTCTTGACTTTAAAGCATTCTTAGTGTTGCACTGTGACAGATACAGGTGAAGAACGAACGCTGTACAAAAATGTTCAAGTGCAGCGTCTCTGACTCCGACTCGACAACAACAGCTGAGTTTGAATCACACAGATCTAACCTGTAGTGAAGTTATCAGACTTCAGTTGGTCGATGGAATAACTGTGATGTGTGACATGAAAAACAAGTCCTCCAAAAAAAACCAGTTTGTAACAACAGCTCGAAGCGTTCTCTGACCCGACACCGTCATTAGTCTGCGTCTTTCTAAAATCATTACAAATCACTGCTGATAAATAAACCACCTCTGTTCCTTCAAGCAGCTTCCAGAGTGTTTCCTATTTGAGGTGCAATATTTGATTTTGTTTAGTTGTATATGTGTCTTAATAAATTATATAATATCAGATGGTTACGGTTTAATTAGGGGCAAGTATGAATTTGTTGGATTAATGAAACATGACGTGCACTTAGGGAATATCGTAGTTTTGGTTTAAATGACTCATTTCATGAAGGTTTGTCATCACTTGGATATGATTGGGAATAGATCGTGGTTAACACGACTTAGTCCAGACAGTCATAATCCAGCGTCTGCCAGGAGATCTTGAATCTTGAAGGACGACCTCTTACAGTGTTTAAAGTTTCCAGCCTCAGCTCTGAGCTGTGAAGCATTCTCAGTCAGAGATAGGAAAACTTTCCATGAGGGATTGATGCTGTGGCAACTGGGAGCAGCCAGTTTAAATCACTGATTAACTCAATAAAACCCATTACAGCACGTCGTCAGTGATTCCCTTTGTGCAGCACAATTAATACAAGTGATTTACTGTACAGAGAGTTTTGTCACTGGAGAAGCAGATAAAGCTTCTAATGAGTAATATTGAAATCTTCTCTGTCTGTTATTGGTGCTGCTGCTCCAGATGGTTGTTTTTATGCTTTTGTCTCCGTCTTTAAAGCTGAAGACTTGTCGCTGCTTACTGGATTATTACGCGTATTACTGGATTAACCACCGAGCTGGTGAACGTTGTTTCTGTTTCCATACGCACAAATATTTTTTGGTCTTTACACTCGACGAGTTCTCGACGCGGTCGATCATGTCGTGTCACGTTCACGGTCTATTGACGAGCACATTAAATCCACTTCTCAGTTATGATCAATGTGGCGACACCTTGTGCAGGTTTATATCTGTATTTTCAGAATCGAGCTGACAATGGATATCAGCATTTATATAGAAACACCAGTGAATTTAATGAGAGATATTTATGAAACACTGTCCCTACAATATCTATACTGAGACACATAAAAAAAAAGAGATGGTGTTAGGGAATAAATTAAATTCAGTTCAGTAGATAAATCATTTCTGCCTATAGATAGTACTTACTGTGTTAGAGGATAATAAAACTATACTGCACAGACACTTTGGCAGTTTGTAACAAGAAGGAAACATAAAAAAGAAAATGGATAATAGTTCTGTTATTGCTATTAAATTAGTTATGGTATCATAAATAGAAAATTATGATACTTGTGAAAATATTACTTTGGGAAAGTACATTGTAAAAAGTTTTTAGAGAGGGAGTACTTATTCTTTAAATATGTGTTCATCTTTGTTGCTCGAGGACAAAAACATTTGGCTGAACTTTAAATCTGCAGCTATGAAACAGTTTTAAAATGACGATGAGGGACGGTTATGTTGGAGACATCTGATTATGAAACTGTGCTGTGGACCCTGTGGTGTCGTGTGTGAATTTCAACTGAAGCTTCATTTTATTTTCATTTTTCAGAACCGTACAATCAGCTCAGTGGATTCTGTTTTGTCAGCGCCTGACAGCAGCTGCAGGTAGCTTTGTACTGTCACCGTGTCATTGCTTTGTGAGAACTTGTCTTCTTTTCTAATAACCCAGAATAAACTTCAGTGTCTTCGGTTTGTATTACTTTGTCACCGGTGTCATTCTGATGTCACCGGTGCGATCGCTCAGCCGCAGCGACGATCCGTCATCGCGGCGGTTTTGTCGTCGTAAATAAAAGCTACAACAAAAAGGTGAAAGCTGACAGAGGGTTGGTGGATAATCCTCATCAGCTGCAGTCTGTGTCACTCATGTGACTGATTTATTTATTAATTATGCTTCACCGAGAGAAAAAAAACACGTTTCTGTTATCACTGATTTTTCTGCATAATCCAAACAAACGATACTAGCTGTGGTAACCCGTCACTGCGTGCTCAGTCACTTAGTCTGCAAACACATGAATCTACATGGACTAGAGTGAACACATGGTGTTTGAGTGGCTGCAGTCTTTACTGTCACCGATGTGTCGTGAAGGCCATCGCTCCACAGCCACACTGAGAAATGCAACAGAGCGTCGGTTACGAGGGATCTGTGCGTCAGACGAGTGAAGGACTTTGACGTCTTTCTCTCTGGTGAAGAGGACGGTGGCTACGGTTTGATAACACATAGAATAAAATGTCCTTAACCTGCGACCTTGTGTTAATCTGTGCACAGATGAACCACATGCAGAGCTACAGATCAGCAGTCTGAGTCTGAGCTGACTCTGCAGCATGGACGCATCATCCATTACACACTGTTAACTGTCACACTTGTCCTGGCTGTTATGAGCTCTCTCTCTCTGCAGCTGTTACTCACTCAGGCAGATGTTGTCGTGGAAAAAAAACAGGAAGTCGTTGCATTGCTCCCTGTGGTTGCCGCTCGCTGCACAGGAGCACCACGGCCCCACGTTGGATGTGGAGTTGTCCAGGTAGTTGGGAGTTATTGTGCTTCCTGCAGAGAGACGGAGAGATCACAGATCACATGTCTGCAGGCACAGGGATGTTTCCAGGTTCACGATGGTGAATCTGAATATACAATCTCATGAATAAAAGTTTTTTAATTTAGCTGCATTAAACTTTTTTTGTACAGACTAAAGCGTTTAATGCCCCAACAAATTGAACATTTCAGCACAATTCCGGCTGATTTAATCTCGTTATCTAAGCCTGATTATGACCTTACCCTGATTATGATAATCACATAAAGGCGTTTACATGGCAATTTCTATCATCACAACATCGCCTAATTAGGCTAAGACTGGGTTATTAGTTTGCACGTAAATGGATTCACCGAGAGAAGCTGAGAGGAATCTCTGAAAACAGGAGACTGAGGTGAACAGAGACACAGACACAGACTGGCAGGTTATTTAAGCCGGTGATCAAATGTTAGAGCGCTTCAATCCCGCTTCCTGACAGGGCTCCACATTACCGAGCCAATAAAGTTGCACTGTATGTGTGCAGGATCGGAAAGCAGCTTATTTGCTTAAGATACTCTGATCTTTTGTGACGGGCTGTTATTCTGAAATTAGATTTGGTTTGTGGATGTATTTATCATATAAATGTATTTTTTTTAAAGAGCTGATTGCTTACACAGCATCTTGATCTCTCACTGAGTCTCATTCGGTGCTACAACAGATCGAGTGCAGCAGCGGTTGTTTTGCAGCTTTTCTAACATACGTATCCAGCAGGGCAGGCGGCTCGCTGGACTCTGATAAGTGCAGTGGCACCAGCACAGAGGTCTCACATCTATTCTTCTTATTCTTTTCTGTCTTCAGAGCTCTTCAGCAGGAAATGATTGGGAAGTTATTCTTCAGGAAGGGTAATACGGCCGTGTGGCTTGTGATTTTAAAAGAGGAGGGGGACAGAATTGCTGCACTTTGAGGCAGTGTGAAGAAAAAGTTCTGATTTAGCTCCATCGATTTTCTAGGACCCAGACTTCCAAACAACAACACCTCGGTGTCTCACTTCTACTTCAGTCGCCGATCACTGCTGCACGGCTCTCTGTCTGTGTCTCCCTCAGTTCCTCACAAACTAAAGAAGCTTTCTGCAGCAGCGGCGGCTAAATGTGGTATTGTTGTCCCATAATGACACGTTTAGACTGAGTGCTTTTTAACAAGCGTCTGTGCATTACGGGATCTGTTTTTTATCTTAAGTACAATAAGCTGTGTTGTGCGCCTCGGCTCGCTCCCTCTCATCGTCACGTCAGGGATAATTCTCTCAAAACAGCGGTCAATAGTTGTAATTGTGCTACTTATAATGCCGACGACTTGGCCGGGCGGGCTGCAGCGGCATTAATCATCGCCCCATCGATCGTTGAACCGAGCTTCTCATCGCAATCCTTGATTCATTCTTTTGAGTCCTGTTCGGTGCACCTGTGCGCTCTCCGCCTTCCTCCCTCTAAAACCTTTTTGTCCCTGATCCATCACAGAGGGGGTGTGAGCCGGAGCCGGCACAGAAAGATTTAGTTCTTACCCATCAGGCCGGTGTACGCAAGCAGACATGCTCCGTAGTTCTCCTGCTTGCAGCCACTGGCGCTCTGCTCGGAAGGTTGGCAATCATACTGGAACTGTGCCCAGCGAGACCTGTGGGGGCAATAACATGCCATCCATCATTTACTCGTGCTTGGCTGCTGCACGCTTCCTGTCACTGAGGGGCGGCCGGCTCAGTGACAGGATGTGCACGTGAAACCCACAACACTCATCAACACACCCACCTACACTCCTACATCAACTCCCTGCATCCTTTGCAGCACTTCAACCTCGACTCGAGTCACCCATGGTGACATTCATCCCTCTTTTTCTTCCCTCCCCACTCCCTCCAGTGATCTGTCTTGTGGACGGCTGCCAGGCTGTAGAGAGTCAATAAGGGGCAGAGATAGGCCTCGGCTGTGCTCTCTAAATACCGTGGGCAGCGGCTGGCAGGCCTGGCCGCGAGGAGATTAGACAAATATGGATCTTCCATATAAATACTTCCTCCCACAGCCGGTCTGACTTCCCTCCTTCACCTTTCCTGCCAGCCGCTAAGACATCCAGCCTCATCGCCGTCATCACAGTACAAGGCTATCGTAGCCATCATATCGCATCATCGGCCCCCATTGACTGGCATTTGCAACGGGATCCCCTCAGGGCACCACAGCTCCCTGCTCTCCCCTCATTTGTCATGTCATTATAATGATGTGTGCAGAACTCATAGGCTGTGCGTTTAGTGAAGGCTTCCTCTGCAGCCTGCCGCCTAATGCCGGCTGACTGGTGCAGGATTGGAGGGCCGTGCAGGGGCCTTGAGATGCTCCATTCACCGAGGCGGCGCTGGAGAATAATGCCTGATCGATAGCCGTGACAGATGGAGCCCTTTGTCTTCCTGACATTTGAAGAGGAACTAGATTAAACGCTGGCGACTCTTTGCTGTCAGAGCGAGGAGGACGACTGGATGAGTATGAGAACTCCATGTTTCCAGTCTCCAGTGACTCACGCTGCATTTCAATGACTTCATAAGACATTATGATTGATTGGACGTTTACAATCAATTGAAATTTGAATAAAATCTTTGTGTTGATGAACAAATGTGCTGATCCTGAGCAGAAGGTCGGTTTTCTGCGACGTCTCGGCTCTAAATATTTTCGGAGCCATGTGTGAATCCCGAATGACAAAAGCTGCTCGAATAATGACTGAATCTCACACGGATGCTTGGTGCCATGAGAAAATGAATGCAGAATTTAATTGAACTAATTAAACACAGTTAATGAGGATAACAGCTGAATTAATTAAATCTAAATGAACATATCATACCAGCCAGACCTATCTTCCGAGATACACAATGCGGTTTATTGTCCTGAGGGTGTGCATGGTTACCACATCAACAAAGCACTTCATAGTGTTGAAGGCAGCGCCACACTTTGCTTTTATCACTAATTAATTTTCTGCCAACGGAAATGAATATACGTGGAGAGTGTGCGCTGCTTTGCAACACAAGTTGCAAAATATGACACTTGAGAATAAATTCCTGATTCCAGATGATGCTGCGGCGAGTCCATGAACCATCCTGGGGGGTCGTTGTTGAGGTTGGTAACTCTCAGAGACTCACAGTCTGCATCCGGGAAGTTAGCAAACTATTTCCACCTGTGCCAATTGTTTGCGAGCTAAATTGCTCAAATGAAAGGTGTCCTCAGGTTATTGATTTCTGTCTACAGTGTCTTCGGTGGAGCGCTTAATACTCTGAGAAAAGAGGTTAAATGAAGGTGAATCGACGAGACAGCTGAGCAGCAACGGCTTCCTCACCTTTCCCTCAAAGTTCAGCACCGTGTTATTTTTCAACAGTGTCAAACTCAACGGAAAGGACTCGAGAAGAATCTATTAAATATGATGTTTCGGCAGACGTGAACTGAGCTGGTAGCTTCACCATTTTCAGCCTCGTCTAGCTCATTGTTTCATTTTCATCTTACTGTCCTGGTCTCATCAGCAGCAGGAAGAAAACATGCTGGATGTTTAAGTAGGCACCATAAATACTCGATGTAAGAACCTACCAGCAACATCTAGAATTCAAGAGCCTACTGTAGGTTTAAAGGTCTGAGCTGATTTTGCAGCTGAGTTACTGCAACGTTCACACACTTATTCTCAAGCTTGCACAAGTCAATTGTACAAATACACGTCCACTGTGAAGCAGCAGAGAGTAAACAAGTGGCTGGTGAAGCTGATGAAATGTCTTCACAGAAAAAGACAAAGAGAGCCAGACAAAGTTTTTCTCAGGACTCGGATCAGACCAGATGCTGCCTGTGTCGATAACAGGAAGGTGTTTGCCAACGAGACGAACAGAAGAACTCAATAAACTGATATCGGTCATCAGCCCGTTTCTCTCTGAACATCAGGATTCAATCAGCATCCAATGTTATAGATTACTTATTTTTCCTTATCCTTTCTACCTATTTATGGATTTTATACAAGACAAAGACAAAGACGTCGTGTGTAACCTGAGGACTGTGCTATGCTTTGTGTAGTTTGCTCAATAACTGAGCCCAAACCTGCACAAACACCTTCGTGAGCCTTCAACAGAAACTGCAAATAATCAGTTCAGTGAGTCGATTGATGCCAACTCAGGAAATCAAGTGTAAAATGTTTTTGGCAGCAGCATTTGGAGTCTCTACCTGCACACGTAGTCAGCTTTGCAGCTCCGCAGCTGAGCCAGGCAGTTGGGCTTGTCCTTGTCCTCGTAGGAGCAGGACGGGACGATGGTCTGCCGGCGGCGCTCTGCGCAGGCCGTGTCGGTGCAGGGACAGAACAGCAGCTCGTGGGTGTAGTCAGGGGGAACGCGGTCAAAGAACTTCCTCAGAGCCTTGTTGCACTTTGGTCGGTTACACGGCCCCGAGCGGGCCGACGGCTGGATGCACGCCGAGACGTACTCCGTGCGAAGCTTCTGACACGTCTCGTCGATGTTACACGCCTTGGCAGCATCCAGGCAGCGGTTCACCGTCGTCACTTCAGACTCTGGAAGGAGAATGAAACACACATGCGAGGCAGTAAGCATCTCATCCTTATGTGTGGTTTGAGAAAATCAAATCCCAGCCAATGTTTACCAATGATTTCAAGGCCTAATTGGAGTCGGTATCGACTTGCCACTCTCACCTCTACACTCAGACGCAGTGTTGCATTTACAGCTGGAAAAATGTGTGTGTGTGTGTGTGTGTGCGTGTGTGTGTGTGTGTGTGGTGTGTGTGTGTGTGTGTGTACAAAGTACAAACTAAACCAAAATGATGATTACATGTAATAGGCCCCCTGTAATGAATAGAACATGAATGCTGTTTAAATGTTGCATGAGCCGAGCTCTGCATGTGTTTCAGCTGAGGCCTGATGGCTGAATATTTCATTCTGCCGGGTTAATGCAGAGTGGCAGTCTCCTCCATCTCTCCAACCGCACAACAAGGCCTGTAATTACCGCTCCGTCCTCTTCATCCATCCATCCATCTTTTCAACACTCTCTCCTTCTACATCTGGGTCCATCCCTCACCCACCTGACTCCCTCCTTCCCTCGCCAACTTCCTTTCTCGCTGTGTCGCCTGCCACTCACCCTTCCTCCCCCCTCAGACTCCATCTGTCTCTTCCCCTGCTGCATTTAGCTTCAATTCCTCTCTTCCTAAACTTTGTCCATCTCTGCCTCCGTCAGTGCCCATGCTCCCTCTGACTCCCTCTGCCTCCCTCTGTCTCCCTCTGACTCCCTCTGCCTCCCTCTGACTCCCTCTGACTCCCTCTGCCTCCCTCTGACTCCCTTTGCCTCCCTTTGCCTCCCTCTGACTCCCTCTGCCTCCCTCTGCCTCCCTCTGACTCCCTCTGACTCCCTCTGACTCCCTCTGCCTCCCTCTGACTCCCTCTGACTCCCTCTGCCTCCCTCTGACCCCCTCTGCCTCCCTCTGCCTCCCTCTGCCTCCCTCTGACTCCCTCTGACTCCCTCTGCCCTCTGACTCCCTCTGCCTCCCTCTGACCCCCTCTGCCTCCCTCTGCCTCCCTCTGCCTCCCTCTGCCTCCCTCTGACTCCCTCTGCCTCCCTCTGACCCCCTCTGCCTCCCTCTGCCTCCCTCTGCCTCCCTCTGCCTCCCTCAGTGCTCCCTCTGACTCCCTCTGCCTCCCTCTGCCTCCCTCTGCCTCCCTCTGCCTCCCTCTGCCTCCCTCAGTGCTCCCTCTGACTCCCTCTGCGCTCCCTCTGTCTCCCTCTGCCTCCCTCTGCCTCGGTCTGACTCCCTCTGACTCCCTCTGCCTCCCTCAGTGCTCCCTCTGCCTCCCTCTGTCTCCCTCAGTGCTCCCTCTGCCTCCCTCTGCCTCCCTCTGCCTCCCTCTGTCTCCCTCAGTGCTCCCTCTGACTCCCTCTGCCTCCCTCTGCCTCCCTTTGTCTCCCTCTGCCTCCCTCTGCCTCCCTCTGCCTCCCTCTGCCTCCCTCTGCCTCCCTCTGACTCCCTCTGACTCCCTCTGCCTCCCTCTGTCTCCCTCTGTCTCCGTCTGCCTCCCTCTGCCTCCCTCTGACTCCCTCTGACTCCCTCTGACTCCCTCTGCCTCCCTCTGCCTCCCTCTGACTCCCTCTGACTCCCTCTGACTCCCTTTGTCTCCCTCTGCCTCCCTCTGCCTCCCTCTGCCTCCCTCTGACTCCCTCTGACTCACTCTGCCTCCCTCTGCCTCCCTCTGTCTCCCTCTGACTCCCTCTGCCTCCCTCTGCCTCCCTCTGCCTCCCTCTGCCTCCCTCTGACTCCCTCTGCCTCCCTCTGTCTCCCTCTGCCTCCCTCTGCCTCCCTCTGCCTCCCTCTGCCTCCCTCTGTCTCCCTCTGTCTCCCTCTGCCTCCCTCTGCCTCCCTCTGTCTCCCTCTGCCTCCCTCTGCCTCCCTCTGCCTCCCTCTGACTCCCTCTGCCTCCCTCTGCCTCCCTCTGTCTCCCTCTGCCTCCCTATGTCTCCCTCTGCCTCCCTCTGCCTCCCTCTGCCTCCCTCTGCCTCCCTCTGACTCCCTCTGCCTCCCTCTGCCTCCCTCTGTCTCCCTCTGCCTCCCTCTGACTCCCTCTGACTTCCTCTGCCTCCCTCTGACTCCCTCTGACTTCCTCTGCCTCCCTCTGCCTCCCTCTGCCTCCCTCTGCCTCCCTCTGTCTCCCTCTGCCTCCCTCTGCCTCCCTCTGCCTCCCTCTGTCTCCCTCTGGCTCCCTCTGCCTCCCTCTGCCTCCCTCTGACTCCCGCGGTAATGAGCCATCTCTGCGGTGGAAGCCCTTTTCATAACCATCTTTTTTTGGCTGCATTATTTCTCCACTCTATCATCATGTGTGTGTTTTTTCCCCGAGCGACCTCAGCAGTCAATACAGCCGTGATGACGCTCAGCTCCTCTGGCAGATCGCGCTGCTCATTAGTTTGTAAACTGCCTGTAGTTGTGTCTCCTGGTGAGTTCGCCTCTCACCAAGCTGTCATATAAAATATGAATGGCCTTGGAGAGCATGCTAACAACCCATCACAAAGCACAGGTTATTCCCAACTTAACTGCTAACCAGACAACAGGTGGAGGCGGGGGGAGGACGGGAGCGCCTGACGGAGGCCCGGGGCGGGAGAACATCACTGTTTACCACACGCGTGATAAACAGATGCATATTTCTGTGTTTCTTTCAAAGATATTATTTATTTACAGACGAGCTGAGCGTGCCAGTAAAACCAGCACAGTGCCGAGGACTGGAGCCTGGTTCTGTAATATTCATCATCACAGATCTGAATTTTAAATCCGCAGTGACACATTCTGTTGTTCTGGTTTTGAAAAATGTCTCAGACCGGAGCGCTGACTCGACGCTTTAAAGGACGTGTTACGTGTCAATCTGGGACTGAAGTTACTGTTTGTAAAAACATTTTGAACACAACCGTAACTGTTCATTTGAATAATGCAGACGCTTTTTCTTTGTACCACTGTGTGATTGGACTCTCGACCCTCGTATCTTATCCTGTCTCGGATTGACCACCCTTTGTTTCAGGAATTTATTTCTCTGCCGTCTGGACGGACACATGCTACCTAGGGCACGAACAAATAGGTTTAAATTCTCCTTTGTTCCACGTGAAATCAATTTGCACAATTCCTAAATCGCACCGTTCTTGTGGCATCTTTTTATCTTTTATAGACTTTTTGCTTTCTGTCTCTCATATTCTTACTTTGTTTAGGATTGTTTAAATCATGTTTGGTTGCTTTACTTTGTGTCATTGTTCTATGTCACTGTTTATCTATTTATTGTTTGTTGTGTAAGTTGCATTGTCACTGCAAATCAAATTTCCCCTGGAGGGACAATAAAGCTCTGAACTGATCTGCTAAAGTTCCTGAAGTTCATCCTCGATGATCACTGTTCAAACTTTACCTCGGATAATCAACCTTTAGTGCATCATATAAAACCTGCAGGCGGCTCTGGAGAGTCAGTACTTTGCATACACATGATTATTGTGGCTTCACATACTCAGTATAAATAAACTTAAACTTAAGTAACTGTAAGTGTTATTCTGATAACCGTGCTGAAACCCTGGTAGTCCTGTTGAACACATACTAACTTGTTGATCGGCCTGTTGCATTAAAAAACCCAAAGCAAAAAAAAAAACATGTTTGTCTTTCAGCCTGAAGTAAAGAACAGACGAGTCCTCCGTCCTGAGGCCAGTGATCCATGAAGAAGCTTCATTCTTCTAATGTGTTTGAACAGAGGCACTTTCACCGCCGCTGACTTCACTGTAGTTAACTGATTAATTGGTGAAGGGTGAAGTACACTGCTGTTTGAATACTGCTCAAAATATGATGAGCTGTGGCTCCGGCTCGCGTCTTTGAAAAGGGTCATTACTCTGTTTGAGGGAGAGATGCTATAAGGGCGGAAAAACATCCATTAATCACGGCTTTGTTGTTTTGGCAGTCGGCTTGTCGAGATGCATGGCAAGGATGTCAACTTTGACCTCCCGCGGAGTCGCTGCAGTGGAATTTACGAGGAGGCTGTACAGTGCCGGTCTGCTGCTGCTGTAATTCAAAGCAGCCTAAAACCAGCGGTGTCGTTTTAATAAGTCCGCTTATGTATGAGGTCACAAAAATATTACGACCAAGCACGTTAAAGTTGACGTCCGCTAAATCTTAATTGATTAGATTTCTCTCCAGGTTTCTGTGCGTGCATCGTGCATGACGCTCTGCAACAAGCCCACAGAAAGCTGGAATGTGATTTTCCTGAAGAAATCTGATTTCTGCAAGCTGCTAAAATATTAAATATACTGAACAGAGTTAGAAGTGGAAGCCTGTTTCTGGCTGCCAGCACTCGGCAACACGAATGTGCTTTACTAACATCATGATATGTTTTTACTGTGACGCCTGTTGTTGGCTGAAACTGCATTGCTCCAAAGAGTCTGTCATGATCCGCACTATCGATAAGCTGTTTTTCATTATATTAAGCACTAAAGCACCACGGAGCACCTGTGCATCAAGAGTTATGCCTTTAGCATGAATAGAATTTGAGATATGAACTGTTTTATGCACTCCCTAATCTAATAACAGATATTAAACGACATCCCGTGTCTGACTGCTCGTGTTCACGCCCCGTCAGACTTCATTTTAAACACACCAGTGATCTCAATAATTACTTTGCTGAGTAATATCATCAGAATCAGTAAAAACGATGATTAAATCTATGAAATTAAATCTAAGTTGTAATAAAAAAAACATTCATTCATAAATGGCTTGTGTGCATGAGTCGTGCAGTGCTATTGAAGAAAAGGCGTTCAGCAGATGCAGAAGCACGTGCGCGTCTCTTCGGATACTCAGTGGCTGAAAATCCTCAAACTTGTGAGCGAGCACACATTTAGTGCAAAGCATGCGTGAACATGTCCTCGTTTTGTTCGATGACTCTTGGCGCTTGTATCGATGAGTGGCAAAGAGGCGTGAAGACAGACTGGGGATTAACTTCTGAGAGGGTAGAGCGGTTCTCGTCCCGCTGTTCGATGCTGTCACAGCTGCCCGAGGGGGCGCTCCGTGCTGGAGGGGTGGGACCCGGGTGCTGGTGAAGCTCATGGAGACCGGCGCCAACAGGGTTCCACAGGAACTCCTTCTGCTTCAGTTCGAACATGGTGGGAGCTGCTTAGCAGAGTGTTAAAGACTCTATCGTGAAGCTGAGTGGAGTAGTCATGGCCCTGATCTTCACAACACTGATGAGCAGAATCGTGTAACTGTTGCAACAACCTGAATTCACCTTGGAGGCTGTTACACGAGCTGAACTCACTCCACTGTTAAATCTTTCTCTTCTCCCTCCGATGTAAAAGAATCATGTGCAGTTTGCTGATGTCACCTCGCATTACCTCAGGTTTTAAATAAGGTGAGGACTCCACAAAGTTTTCAGCCTTTACAAAAACAAGACGACTCTTTCAGGCTTCATCATTTCAAACCTACAGACGTGTTATGAAATCCTGAAATCAGCCTTCAATGCCTGTTCGATCTCGTATATTAAAGAAAAAGAAAAAGTTTTTTTTCTGAAAAGATTCTGAGGGACATTTTCAGGTTTTTCGGGTCCTCGACCGACAACACTGCAGCACTAGTTTGACGTGCTTGAGAACAGACAACATGGATCAATGGGAGCTCTTCTAAAAACATTAAGCTCGGTATTGACCAGCCTGAACTAGAAGACTCTTTATCTGGGCCACGAACACAAAGCTGCTGCAGGCCCCGAATCACCAGAGTTTGTGTTTTAATCCAGTAACACTCGGCTTTGGACGGTTGGTATGAAATATATATGAGATATAGACACAGCTCGTCTCTTCATGATGGGGATCGTGGACATGCGGCTGCTTTGGTTTGAAGGCATAAGGCTGACGTTGGTATGTAGGTTGTAAACATGTGTGTGAATACAGATGTGTTAAATCTGCATATGTGGAGGCGCAGACATGGAGATGGAGGACTCACAGGCACAGAGACTTTTAATGAAGTCTTTCTGTAAAGATGCCGATATGCTCTGACCCAGACATCAAAGTTTGGCTTCTCCTGCTTCCACTCTGAGGACAAAGTGTTGACTCGCTGCCCGATGTTTCCCACACACTGACAAATGCCACGATGATTCACTTCACCTGTCAGCGGTCGTAATGTTACAGCTCATCGAGTTTTGGCTGACTCTTAATTTCAATCAGGAGCCAACATTTAAATATAGATGCAAACTCAGTGACTGTTTATCCTCCTCATGCTCACTCTGCATCCGTGTCCTTACACTGATGACGTCTTTAGTTCCTCAGGTGTTTCGGGGCCATGCTGCGTCGCTGTGTTTAAATGAACAGCGCTCTGCTTTGAGCTGTCATTACCCACTTGTTTAAACTCTTTTTTTTTCCGTGTGCGCGGGACCTTCATCATTACACTGTGTGACATGCATGAATGCCTCCCATACTAATCTCTGCATTGAAGTCATTATTTAAGTTTCACGCGTAGTTCTCAGTATAATTGCCGTCGAAGGAAACAAAACACTCGTGTGTGTGTGTGTGTCCTCGTTTGTGTGCAGCCTGTCTCTTTTCAAATCTCCAACGTTGGAGTAAACAAACCGACTCCCTGTCTTCCTCTCCTCTCTCACCTCTTATCATGACTTTCTTCTTTCTGTTCCCTCCCTCTCTTCCTTCAGTTCGGCTGCTTCCAGCTGCATTAAAGTAAATAGGTAATTAATCTGTGCCTCAGGGGCTAACAGCAGCACATACCAGCCCCGCGGCTCGCCCACAGGCTCCGAGGCAGACAGAAGCAAAGTGTGGGCTGTTATTCATCAAACACTTTACAAACCCACCTGCACATCCACCCGTCTACGCCTTCAAAATACATAAAGCAGAAACCTGGGTTTGCTCTTTCTTTGACACATCACTCGGCTGACGCTCTCAGACTTTTTTATTCCTGCTCTGTCGCAGTAACTGAAGCCAGAAGCACAGAAACAGTTGTAGCAGTGGCAGTTTGCCCAGTCACCTGCAGCGATGGAGGCCAGACGGACGTAGTCAGAGCCCCTCTCCTCTGGCTCGTAGGGAAAACTCTCCACCAGGCTGAGTCCTGCCAACACAGAGGAGAGAGGTCAGTGATATATATATCATATGCTGTGAACTTTGGAAATGATCGATTGAGTTATTGGAAATGTTTGTATCACGTCCTCCGTCAGCTGTGGATGATGCAGAGTTTAAAAACGTAGCAGCAAAGTAAAATATTTCTCTCAGCGGTTCAGTGTGTCGTATTTATTCAGATCTCCAGTCAATACAGGTAAACTGGTTTTCATCACATACATGACATGCCTGATTCCAGTTATTAGTCAGACCCCATCACGTATCTCCATGGAAACGGAGACAACACAAGCAAAACAAATCTTAGTTTTTTTGATTTAGTTATTTTTATTGGAATATTAAATTCACACGTGAGCTTCACCTCATTACAGCGTACAGAACTCGGTCACTGCCGTGCTGATAATGACGGTCAAGCCTCTCATGTGATACTGATTCATTTCACTTACAAACAGATCAATATTATTTTAAGAAAACCAACTGACATGGATGGAAAAGAAGTTAATGAACCAAAGCTTCAGCTACAAACCTAAAAATCACTGACCTGCCTCAAAATGTGTCAGCACTTTAAAAAGCAGCATGAGGTGACTGAAGAGGTCGTGTAATCTCTGTCCCAGCTGCAGGATGCATGAGATCATGAAGCCAAAGCAAACACACAGAAACTTCCCTGCAGAGACGAAGACTTTCAACATAATTTGGAGATTTTCTGGAACTTTGTAACCAAACTGAATCTGGTTTTAACCTCCACACCTCGACGCCTTTTGGGCTGCGTTAAAATCAGTGTTTACTGTGGAGGAAGAGCGACTGTAGGTGGTTAACTAACTCTGCTAAACAGCCTGGAACTTAATGCAGGCCACCTTAAAAAGGCCGTTTGCTCACACGTTTTTAATGAAGCGTGTTTTTTATGTAGTCCGCACCGTGTGTCCTCATGAAAGTTCTCAGCACTCTGTCGGCTGATGAAAGTGAAACTTTACTGCGTGTGTTACTTCTTCATTATTCCCATGTCGGCTTGCAGAACATTCATGATGTTGTTTTTCATGTTCTTACTGTTACAGAATATAATGTAAGAGCCACAGATAATGGGATTCCACGCAGGAAATGACAAAGTTAGTGCTCAGCTTATGAAATAAGCACAAAAGTGATCAAACACAATGAGTGTGGGTGGAACAAAAAGAGTTTTAACTATTTTTGACACAGTAATCACTCTTTCCATTCCTGGTGTTGAGCTGGCTGGAGGCGGGAGCCTAAATCATGTGCAGTTGGCGGCACACTTGATAATCCCAATAATAAACTGGACCTGCTCCCGCCCACCTCTCAGGAACAGAAGCGTCAGACTCGGTGTGTAAATGTTTACCGTGCAGCACGGACTGATGCAGGCTCCAGTAGATACTCAGGCAGTTCTTCTCCTTCTTCATGCCTCGTTTACACTGGCAGCCGTGCAGAGGCGTGGACAGCAGCGCCGTCATGGCGTTCTCACACTGGTTGCGCGCTCCGGGCCCGAGCTTCATGCTCCCGTCCCCCGCCACGCACTGCCTGAGGGTGCGCAGACGTGGGCTGCAGGTGTCATCGCTGGAGCAGGTGTCTCCGGCGCGCAGGCAGTCCCTCCCGCCTGCAGAGAGAGCCATGCGTGGGACTCCTGCAAGACACAAGGACAAAGGGCGAGTTAGTGTCATGTTGTGGTCGCCCGTGATGATGCTCTGTTGATTATCTGTAGCTCAGTGAAGCTCGCAGAGGCGCTCGCTGAGTATTAATCCAGTGCACCAGAGAAAAACAGAAACAGCATGATACCATGAGCCGAATAACCCGAGAGGGCGACCAATCATTTTGAAGACCTGCGATGTCTCTGAAGAAGCATGATGGGAAAAAAACAGATTAAATACGATTACATGAAGATCGGCCTCACACCTGAGCAACTGATTTCTGTTTGAGACAGGTGAATGGATGAAGTGACACATCCTGACAGAGCGGCATGAATCCATCAGGACGGAATCTTCAACTTTTACAACTTTTCTTCTTCTTTTGCATATTAAATATAAATTTCATGTCACAAATGTCTTGCCAATAGATTTTTAAGTGATAGTTTGGGGGATCAATTCTAAAATGTATCAATTATTATATATATATTCTTTAAAGATTATTTTTTTGGCCTTTAATGATAGAACAGCTGAAGACAGACAGGAAGCAGAGAGAGGGGGAGTGACACGCAGTAAATTAACCGTCCGAACCGGGGCCAGCTGCAGCAAGGACTACAGCCTCCACACACGGGGCGGCGCCCCAATTATTATAATTAAGATGAAAGTTTAATTATTGACTGAAGCAGTTTTTGCATTTTGAAGATGAGGTCGAGCTTGCCACAGAAATAACGACACTAACTTTCCAGCCTCACTCTGCTGTTCACTGGCTGATGTGTAAAACGGGCGGATCGCTCTAATCAAACCCAACAAACTGATGAATGAACGTCAGATTTTATGATCCACTGAATCGTTGCTAAATTTAATAATTGGATTAAACTCCAGCGATAAAACAAAGTCAACGACGCGTCTCACCACTGTATTCCAGCATTTTAAGATTACACTCACAAACCCGGGGGGGTGCTATATTATTCATGAATTCATGCAGTTGTCAAGTAGAATGCATCTGACACCACGAGCCGGAGTTTGATGAAAGCCGGGGGTGAGATGCATCTCAGCAATACATGCTGGCATGCTGGAAATTACACTGAAGTATCTGAGCTTCAGTCATAACAAAGTGTCACATTTGTGAGAGGCTGGTCCAGAGAGGCGGCGTCTCTGTGTTCACTGCTGTCGTGTTTCATGTGGCACTAATGACACGGCAGCTTCCCTCCTCTGAGGACAGTCAATGCTTTTTATTCTCAGCTGTCTGAGACGTCTCTGACTCTTAGAAATGATGTTTTTAAAATCTAAAATAAAAAATATTTTCAATGTACAAATCTAACGACGGACGCAGAGCGCTAACATCCACATGTTTATTAATGTTTGCCATGTTCACAATATTATTTCAGTCTTATTAGCAGCAAACACAAACTACAGCTGAGGCTGGATGTGATTCGTGTTGGAGCTGTTTGGACATAAACCAAAACTGCACAAACTCGTCAACCTCGACACCGTGCACTACGACAGCATGAGCTAATATTTCTACGTTTTTCAGAATTCCGCTTTCCGCATTTCAAACCGGCTCTTAAAAAGTCTGTGCACACCTCTGCACGCCGCGTCAGCTGGAGCGAGCCTACAGCAGAGCACATCTGTTATAATTAGCTGAAGCTGCAAACTCAGAGCCTGCATGGTGCAACGGGAGGAGAGGGCGATGCATGACAATCAGCAGGGCCGGGCAGTGTGGATGGAGAATCACTAAAGTTATTACAGCCGACCACATTTCATGAAAATCCGTTTTACTTAAAAGCTGCTGATGACCACAGAGGATCATCAGCATCAGTGTTTCATGGACACAAACTCACAAACTAATGTCGGGTCAGCCGGTACAGACTTCCACTGTGCAGCCAAACTTTGTTCAAACCCACAGAACTTTATTTCTCCTCTAGTGGAAAGTTTCCAAACACGTCAGGCTGGATTTTGGTGAAATGTGCAGAAAGTGATGCACATCCAGAGAGACATCTGGAGCCTTTCCATGAGAGGGAATGCTGCTGCCATAAAAATATGGACTCCTGGGTTTGAATATTTCACCCAGCGTAAACATCAAATAGCTTCAATAAAAAAAGCTGCAACAAGCTGAGACAGAATATATATGAAATACTGTCAGAGCGGCTGGAAAAGGAGGAAGCTGCATGTTAAAGACTTCATTATATATTCATTAGAATACCTCAGCTCCCGCTGCGCTGCTCGAATTTTAGAAAACAGCGAAAATGATCGAGATAGTTTTGAACAAGTGAGAACAATTAGTTATCCGCTGCTTGACAGTTTCCAAGAAATCATGTCCGAAAGCATTTCCGTGTCACCGCGCCCTCGGTGAGACTTTCTGTGCAGCGGATCGGCTCACTAATTAAGTCTTAATCAAATCGGATTCAATCACAGCTCGATCAAGTGATAAGGAGCGAAGGCAGTGTCCCAATAAGAGAAGGCAGAGGCTCGCTAAGTTTCCACCGGCTGACTGACGAGACTGTCAGAACTCAGAGCAGCTCTGTGTCTCAGGGCTGCAGGACTCTGGAGATGATCAGATGAAAACAGAAACATATGACTCAATCCAGAGCGTGTGGAGACAGAGGGTTAACTGTCATGCTCTCAGCAGGAGACTTCTCCACCTGTCTGAGGACTCTGCTAATCCAGCGGTCAGCTGTCAGTAACAGTCTAGACAGACAGCGAGGAAACGTGTTGCTGTGGGTTCGGGGTGTTTATGGAGTCTGTTGAGAGAAAGCATCTGCCACTCAAGTGGAGAGCACGTCTTCGCCGAGGTCTGACGGGCGGCGTTTACTGTGCCAAAAAAAATCCCCCTCAACAAGCCATGTTGCACTGCAGTGTCTTAAAATCTGATTTATTTTATGTAAAGCAGAGCTCAGGCAGGGAGGAGGGGGCTGCAGGGTGAGGTAATGTCATTCGTTTTCGATGCAAATCAGCTGCACTCAGGAGTTTTCTTGGATCAAGTGATGGTACCTTGAAAAAAATCGGAGGAATCAGCCTCATGACACTTCACTCGCTCACAGAAAACTCTCAGAATGCAGATTTGCATTGGAAACGCTCGACATTATCTCGCCCCTGTGGAAGGCTTCCCGCACTCGGTACAATATTTGGAGTGATTTCTTCTGCTTCGTTTTATCCGAGTGTGCGGAAGCTGTGGGTGGGGGCAGATCTGTGGGCGGTTAGCGTGGGTGTCTTGATCTGGAAGGTGGAGCATGGAGGAACCAGGTTTGGCTTTGCACGGCTTCAAGGCAAAAGCAAAGAAGAGAAAAAAAACCCGGTGAGCAGCTACAGTGCAAATCTTATTAAATTGCAACTAATCCAGTGTGTAGAGAGGTTTGATATTCGTCTGGGAAAATGAAGCAGCTCTCCAGATGGAGACGGATATCTGTTTGCCTGGAAACACACCGGCAGTTCAAAGAGAGACAGTCAGAACCAATTAGAGGAATCAGCCGCCTTGTCATTCACATTCGTTCCATCCTCCGCGGCTTCCTGTTCCTCCCGCTGGAGTAAATCTGTTTGGCTCTCCCTCCCGCCGCCTTTTTGTTCCCTTTCCTCTTTCTTTCTGTTTCCTTCCCACTTATCTCCACCCCTCCCTCCACCCCTCGCACACAAACAAACACACCTGCTACGGTTCAAGGATTCTGAAATATAATAAGAATATTTTCAAGGAACGTGACAGCCTGAAACAAAAGTGAATTCACTTTTCGTTGCTGTAATCTGGAAACAAAAACAGCCCGGGTGAATTTGACAGATTATGTGTGAGCGTCCAAATCAGCATCAGGAGAAAAATATGAAGACAGGCGTAAAAAGATGTTGATGTGCAGCTGCAGACATGCCGAGCTGCTCTCTGCTCAGAGCAAACAGGTGGAGGGATGCTGAGAGGCCGGAGCTCGCCTCGCCTCATCGGCTGGCTCCTCACGTCCCTCTGCCTCCCACCTGAACACCGGCCTCCTCCTCCTCAGCCGCCGGACATCAGTCACTGCCATCAGCCGCTCGCTATCAGCCCGGCGAGAGGAAGCTCCTCTTAAAATCCACAGGAAGCACGGCGTCCCCGTTAAAGGAAGCTCAATAAGATTTCACCCTCCACGAGTGAACAGCGACGATAAAACCGGAGTGAGAGCAGAGAGCGATGGCGATGATAAAATGAGTTATGTGTTTGCATACGACAGCATGACTCAGCGATTTTTAATGAGTCAATATCCCAGAAAAACAACAACAGTAACAAGTTCAGAGCTCTTATCTGTGCAGCTCCGACAGGACCGGGTCTGGATTATAAATCCCCGTGTTCATCATTCCTGTGGATTCTGGAAACTTCGTCTGAGCCGAGTTTCTCCAGCAGACTTCTCGTTTCCATTTGTCCTGGAGTTCAGTTCTTCTCTGAGAGCTCATGAGGACACTGAGAACAAGTGTCAATGAATGAAGTCCAGGACTACTACTACTACTACTACTACTAATATTACTACTACTACTACTACTACTACTACTAATATTACTACTACTACTACTGCTACTACTAATATTACTACTACTACTACTGCTACTACTAATATTACTACTACTACTACTACTACTACTACTACTGTTACTGCTACTACTACTACTACTACTACTACTACTACTACTAATAT
>CM014095.1:31873405-31896270 GCA_004119915.2 Collichthys lucidus
CGAAGGAGAAACTATGGTGACCGTGAAACTCGCAGGAGGCTCCATGCAGAGCCAGGGTTTAGTTTGTCCGTTCTGGGCTGCTGTAGAAACATGGTGGACTGGAAAAGGACCTGCAGATATAAACGGTTCAGAAGGATTCTGCAGACAGCGCCGCCCAGCGCTCCAGCTTCCACCTCTCCACGTCTCTCTATAGTGACACCTGTTAGCTCCGACATTTGGCACGTTATATAATTAAGATATTTTTATTTTCCTTACTATCCTCTGGAGACAAAGCTGATTGGAGCACAGTTGGAGGCTCTATGAACACTTTCAGCATTAAGCTCCTTATTTCTCTCACAGATGCCAAAATAGCTGCACTCCCTCCTCCTCTGCATCAGCTCCTCTCTCGCTGTGTTTCTCTCGTAAGGACACTGAGGCATGAACACACACAGACAATAACATTAATAAAGCTACAGTATCTTTCAGTATTTTACATCAGTGTTAAACATGGAACACACATGCACACAGTCTTCACAAACAGCCTCACCTCACTTCATCTCCCCAGGGTTCCCTGTGTGTGTGTGTGTGTGTGTGTGTGTGTGTGTGTGTGTGTGTGTGTGTGTGTGTGTGTGTGTGTGTGTGTGTGTGTGTGTGTGTGTGTGTGTGTGTGTACATGAATGTGAGTTTCTACCTGTCTGTGCATACTCGTGTTGGCTGAGAATTACATTTTTTAACTGAGAATGTGTGCGTCGTCCTGTCAGCATCCTCCTCGTGTTTATCTATTTACAGCACTGTGTGTGTGTGTGTGTGCGTGTGTGTGTGTGTGTGTGTGTGTGTGTGTGTGTTTTACACAAATATTTGTGTACACACATTTTTCTGAGGGTGGAAATAATCTCATTGTTTGAGTTAATCCCGAACAGGCAGCGCTGCAGAAACAAAGCTGCTCTGAACTCTTGCGAGTGGAAAACTGAGAGAAACTTTTCCACAAATCCTTTTTTTTTTTAAATTCATCTTTGCCTCGAGTCTTATTATCATGTGAGGCCACCAGGTTAGCTGACAAACCTTAGACAGCTCCGGGCTAGTTTGATTTTCTTGACACAAGTTCAACCAGAGTGAGTCGATGACCTAAATAATTTCACGCGGTTAGATTCCAGGAAGTTTACTGAATATTTGACTTTTTGCTCCTTCCATGTTGTATCTTATATAACTGCATGGTTTTAATGAGGATGGTCACCAGATCTCAAAGTGTTAAACATCACTTCATCACCAAACTTCTTCATCTTTTGAGCCAACGTTCATCCCTGCAGAGTTCCTGCAGTGTAGCCTACATATATAGTATAAGGTTGTGGTGCAAATCTCTGCAGGTTTATCAGAATTCAACTCTCAGTCTCTTGCTTTTACATCTCTCATCCACCGCCCACATCTGTTCTGTGATTGCAGTAGGTCTGGTGTTATGCTCATGTGACAGCTGGTGGATGTTGTTGTTGTTCTTTCTTCTCATTTCCTGCCACCTCTCTGCTGTTGATCATATAAGAAATAAATCAATCTACGTACGTAGTTTTATTTTCAGGTGATTCTGTAATGATGATCTGATGCACCGGACCTTTAAATGGACACTCACTGTGATCTGTGTGTTCAATGTTTGAGTAGCAACAAGAACGTCCTCTTGGTTTGAAGGTGGAATTAAACCACGGCAGTATTTTCAAATGTCAGTGGCACAGTGTGAGTCCTGATTTCAGCGTAGTAAATATAATAACCAATAAACGCTCTGCTACACTCAACACAGGTGTTAACCATCAGTACATTGTTACAGCAGGATGTTTGCTCCATCACTGCAGAACAAACATGTGCGTTGATTATAGTTCTGACTCTATACGCTCTGTCCATGGTGCTGAACCAGAAAATGTAATGAATTCATTATGTATTATTTGTAGGTAATTTACAGTAACTAGTTACATAACTCATTAAATTACTTTCCGTTTAAAGTTACCTCCACACACACACACACACACACACGCACACACACGCACACACACACACACGCACGCACACACACACACACACACACACACGCACACACACACACGCACACACACACACACACGCACACACACACCTTCTGTATTTTATTTACACAGACTACACTGACTGCATAGAGTTGATTATTTTTGACCTTGCTGGACAAAATTTTATAATTTGTGTTACAGCTGCTGCCGACACCTATGTGTAACTTTTTGTATATGCTCAGCCAGCTGTGTGTGTGTGTGCGTGTGTGTGTGTGTGTGTGTGCGTGTGTGTGTGTGTGTGTGTGTGTGTGTGTGTGTGTGTGTGTGTGTGCACTGTTCCTAACTGGCTCTAGCTGGTGGCGTGTGGTCATCCCTTCCAGAAGAGCTGGTGGATCCTGGGTCTTTCAGCTCGGTGAATATGTGGCTCATTGAAATGAGCGAGCACACACGGATGCATCTCACAATAAATACATGCAGCAAAGTGTGTGTGTGTGTGTGTGTGTGTGTGTGTGTGTGTGTGTGTGTGTGTGTGTGTGTGTGTGTGTGTGTGTGTGTGGCTCTGCTCGTGCCCGGTCAGATAAAGTGACGTGACAAGGACACGTTGATTGCGAGCACGGGATGTGAATGCATCGCTGACCCCCAATTATAATTTTTACAAAGAGCCCTCCAAATGTATGTTTTAACCTGCAGGGCACAGCTCAGCAGACAATTAGACTGGAATAAAACATTAAAAAACTTTTCCACCAGAGGAAAAACTGACCCTGAAACTGACAGACGGAACTCTTTGTTCAGTGAGATGTTTGAGACAGCGTCGTCGTCACAGAGTTACGTTTCCTTTGTGTTCTCCGCTGCAGATGCCCTCACCGGCCAAGAATCTACTCTGCATTAATTACTGATTGTGGATGCATGCTAATTAATGGCATCGCTCCAAAAATAAAAACAGACAGGGCTTTAATGTTAGAGCCTGGCAAAGCTCTGTGGTCACAAACTTCTTGGGAGATGACCCGAGATGAGCAAGGAGGTGAGCTGATGTTTCATTATGAAGGCGGCGGATTAGAAGATGCTCCGCTGCCTCTCGGCATCCTCTGATCTGAGCGAGGAGAGCATCACGCTCCATGTGAGATCAGGATGAAATGATAATGTGTATTGACAGACTCACTCTTCTCTCTCTCCCCAGATACCTTATGCTCTGTCACACTTTCACAGGAAAATCATTATGCATGAGGAAATTATCGTTTTGAATCTTTTGGCTACATCCAGTGGAAGAGCTTTGTGTTTTGGCTGCGTTTGATGGCGACTTTGAAATTGAATTTTGGCCGTTTCCTTCTCCATTCTTTCGCCACTGCTGCTGCTGTTTATGTCAGTATCTCCTCCTAATATGGTATAGTGAGCAGAGGGCATCGCAGTATTAATATGGTCCTTGTCACTTCGAGGCGAGCTTTCTCAGTTTAGCTCTCTGGTCATGAGTTTGGAGCCAGAGGCATCTTTTTAATGAGGGAGAGGGACACTGTGACAGGGGCGAGCTGACCTGCTACAAGCCGGGACCGAGCCAGTACTCCGTCCTAGTGTTTCTCCGTACGTACTACACACTCTGTGACACATAGACAGCGAATCCCACGCACACGAACAATACACGAGCCCTGCAGAGACAGATCAAGTCAGACATAAATGAGTAGCTCGGTTCTCTTTGTGTCAGAAGCAATTTAAAGTGCCAACACACAGAGAAGCTTCTCCACGATCACTCGCACAAACATGCCGAGAGCCACCATCTGCACCAGGACGTTTGGTGCCGGGCTGGAAAAGACCTTGAAACGGCATCGTAGACTACTGAACACGAGATGAAGGCGAGCAGCCGAATGAAACGAGATGAAATGTAAATGTACGACCGACTGAATGAAAAACACACAAACCCTGCACGCGGTTTGTTTAAATATATTTCATTAGCTCTGAATTATCCCTGCAGAGAAACGTTAGAGACGTTAAATTGACTGTTCTGATAACAGATTCATTATTTATGATCATTAATCAAACTAAATGTAGCGTCTGCTGTTTTTATTCAGCGTTACATATTTAAAGATCTGAGTGTTTCAGACTGTGGAGCCGACAAAGAGATTTTATAGACTCAAATCATCCATAATCATCAGATTAATTAATATTTAATCATCGTTTCTACCATGACATGTTTAAACCACTTCGTATAAACACAATCATGTTATGTTTTAGAGCCAGAACTTAATCTGAAGGAAATCCTGATTAAAATGGAGATTTGAATTGATTCCACTTTATAACGTCTGAAGAATTTATTCTGAAGTCAAAAACAAACTGATCAAGCTTCATGTGGATGAAGTGCAACAACAAACAGCTGATGTCAACAAAGAAATGTGTATTTTATATTTTGACTCTGCCCTCACTAATTAGCAAGCCATCAATGACTTGACATGACGTGCAGCACCGTCACTTTCCCTCGCCGTGTTTTAAACAGTGTGGATTGAAAGAATTGAAATCGCAGGTGTGACGGCACGAATCTGTTTCCATGACAAACAAACGTCTGTGAAATGACACGACAGCGAAACCTCCAGCTGCAAACAGCGCTAATGATATTCACAGAGCAGCGTCTGCAGAGAAAACTATTTATCTAGTAATGATGAGACTCTGTCAGGCGAGGTGTCAGCTCCTCTGGACTCGGAGTATTCACTAACAGCAGACAAACCTGTCCGCGCTCTCCTCCACATGCAGCACAGCACAGGAATTGGAAGTGAGTTTTCTCTTGGCGTGGATGTGAGTGTGTAGGCGGTGCAGAGCTGCTGCTGCAGCTGAACTGTGCCACCTCACTGCTCACTGAGAGGCTTTCAAACCAGATATGCATGAAAAAAAAACAGCAAAAGTTGGAGCGAAGTAACTTTAATCAACACGCTCATTAAACATGAAGTTTACTTCTCAACCAGAGTCACGTTTAGACAGAAGCACGTTTTATTTTTGCAATATCGACAGATGAAATTTGTACCTTTATATCAGGTATAACTCTACTGTTACACACCATGTGCTGTGGATCATTACCTGTTAATTAATGTTTTGCTTCAGGATGTGTTAATTAGGTGCAATAACATCTAAAGCAAAAGTAATTAATTAATAAGTTATTATTATTTTTTTTAGCTGACGTGTTTTTGGAAACATCCTGAAAATAAATCATGAAACATTTGTGGTGATATGTTCGGCCACATTTTAAAAATACCCCGTGCAGTGCACAGAGCGCCGTCTTTAAGCATGTTTTTAATTGTGCTCATCACAGGCGGACCTCGTTAAGTATAAACTAATAAGGACAGTGTCTCACAGCAGGAGGCCCTTTGATTGACAGGTGGTTTCAGCCTCAGCTCCATCATGGATCAACGTCTTTGCTGAGTTGTGGCAACATCACGCTGAGCTCCACAATGACGTCACACAGTGATAATGACTTCAGTGTTAAATACAAACAACCTATAACTGCTGTTGATTGTGGGACGGCTGCAGCAGATCCCTGCTGACCGACATGAAGCACCTGAAGAAGACGAGGAGCCGTCAGCGTTAACTACCACAGCACACGTCATGCTTAAATCTGATTATATTTCATAAGAGAACTTTGTTTAAGAAAATACATGTTGCCTCTGATTTGAGTTTCAGTGTAACCGCTGACGTTTGGTGTTTGTCCAGTTTGACTCATGGATCCACTTCAAGCTTTTAATCAAGTCAAAACTCTGACACAACAACAGTTTTTTAAGCTCTGATTAGACGCCTGCTCACTAATAATGCACGGCAGAGCGCTCGGCCTCTTCATAGACAATGACGTCAGTTACTCAAATAAAGCAGAAGAGCTGCCTACAGTAATGGTAGCGGATCAGCACAATGCTCATGCGTGCCTTGGTATGTAACCTCCATGTTGAGCTGCATATCTTGCATTGCTGGATCAGAGATATGTTTTGTTTATCAGATGGCGTGTGCTGCCAAAAACACGACTACTGTCAGGAAAATAAAAAGTTGATTAGAAGCTCACTCACTCGCCATTTAATCGTTTTTAGACTGCGGGAAGATATCGAGTCATTCCAAATGAAGATGAATAAATGAATTTCAAGTGAAGTCACGTCTCTGACAAAGATCATAGCTAAAGTCTTAAATGTTTCTTATTTGCTGCCGCAGAGCAGAAAGTGCACGATGCCTTTAATGCTGACTTTCAATTCCTAACAGGTTTCAACATTTGACTCATTTTTGTCAAAGTATTCAAGTGCTCGGGTTTTTCTATTCTGCCCTCGTGTCTGCACTAGAGCTTAGCTGGAGATAACAGGAATCTTCTCAATGAAACATTCTCTATATCCAGCCGAGATTTGGAGCAATTGGAAAAATAATAAAAGAGAAAACACCTGTTATTTGCTGGAATAGGCTGCGATGAAACAACCAATTTGGACTGGAGTCAAGCAGGAGCAGAAAGGTCTGATTTGAACTCTTTGTGATGCAGATGTGATCCTCTCCTGGACCAGCACAGGAGGCCAGATCACATGGACTTCTTTTTAAAACCAGCAGCCTGAATCTGGAGCAGCAGTGAATCAGATCTGCTCATATTTAAACAGCAAAGATCGCCTTCTGCACGCGAGATGAAAGTTTGATTATCTTCTCCATTGTGGATGAGGCTTTGGTTTATGTATGCAGATGCCTCATGGAAGCGATTCATGAGCTTGGAATTACGTGGCCCCATCTGCATGTAGAGCAGTTTTACCATTATCAAGAGAGAACAGAGTTTTGCATGTGCATGTTTTAATCATAACTGGATATTTTCAGCCAGAAGGCCACAGAGTCAACGCAAACACAGAACGACCCGAGCTTTTCAAATCACTGCTTCAATCTACGATGGAAATAATAAGAGTCCGTGTGCACGCCTGTTTTTGGAGAAATATACTGAATAACCAGCTCTGACTAAAATGTGAGCTGGAGCATTATAATGCCGATAGTCCTGTGGGAACCGCACACTGAGTCAAGCTCTGGCTGTGAGATGAAGCAGCGGTTTAACCCCGGCCACCCGCTCCTACACTGACTCCTCTGTACTGAATGTCAGCAGAGAAAGGAGACCGGAGGCGATCATCACGATCCGAGCTGTGACTGCACGGCTGCATGAGTCTGATTCAACCAGGGCACTTATTCTGCATCCTCCATCCTCTGCACTTTAACGTGTGGAGTCCCTCTGTGTTTCTCTGCTATGTATGAACTTTGTAGATGGTCTCCAACTTCAGCTCATCATTTTTGCTTCTACCGTCAGGCTTCAATATTGAATCTTGTGATTCTTGTGCATATTAACCTTGAAGCTATTCACACCTTCAGGAGCGTTTCAAACTTTTCACACCTCAGAACATATTCAGTATAGCAGACGTTAAAATACAGAGCAGGAAGCGTTCTTCTTTTTTATTCACTCATGTTGAATCCTGAATGGAAGCAGACTCGTGCCCGCAGAGATGAAGCATGCACTTACTATCCTCCCATTACATTTCAGCTTGTATCATGGAGTTATGAACAGAACGTGACTATGAAGCAGGATGATACTCAAACAAATTTTACAGGATTGTTGTTTTCAGTGTATTTTCATTCAAGTTCTCGACAGTATGAATGTTTGTAACTTAATTTATTTAATTAAAAATGTATATTTCCAGGATCCTCTGCAGTCTGAGAGCCAGTGGCCTCGAGCCGAGACATGAGCTGACGTCTTTATGTCTTTAAATGGATTCATGGGTTTGTATCGCCACATCAGAGACTCTGATTCTGCTGGTTGAAGCATCGTGTTTCTGAGGATATGCTAAAAATCAACACGCATTATCTTTCCTCATGCGAACGTGTATCCACTTTCAGTATGAAGTCTCTGATACATACATAAAAACAGGCTGCAGAGGCTTCTGCTCTCCTGTTACTCTGAGGTCCATGTGAGCTGCTGTGGTTTTGTTTCATGAAAAGCAAAATAAGACGTCGCAGCATTGGACTGTTTGCTGTGACGAACGATCTCCATTTATTGCAGGAAGCGTATGAAGACCAGTGGCTCTTCATGAGAGTTTATCTTTGAGGCTGGCGAAAACATTCGTGTGATAATCGAAGCAGTTTCTGAATAAAAAGGGACAAAGGGCTTCGTGGCTGCACGTCATGCTGAGGATATTAGAACCTTTGCACTTTCAGCTCCAGAGGAAAATAACTGATTTAATGCACTCAATTTAGAAGAGTTAGCACGGCAGGCTGATAAAATGTTCCCCAAAGACTTTACAGAAATAAGCTCTCAAATGTGCACTGTGCTTATTTATTTATTTATTTCCCCCCCAGCCACAAAAAAAGAAATGTTGTCTGACCCGGATAAAGCTGAAAGTTAATATTTTCACTACGAGGCGTCGCCACGGGCTCAGTCACAGAGTCCCAGGGCGAGGATAAGCGTTATATAATTCAGAGATATGTAACTTTGTTGTGGTCAGATAGAACAGTGTGTGTGTGTGTGTGTGTGTGTGTGAGCCTTAAACTGACATATGCATTCAGCTCAAACATAGTTACACATGATGTAATATGGCTGTAATAGGAACGAGCTGCTGCACTGCGGTGGCACTCTGTTGGGATAATTATAAATCAGGTGGTGAAATATGGAGGCGATCGCGGTTCTGTGTCGCGGTGTTTCTGTCGCCGAGGCTTCTATTCCAGATGATCGGGCATGTGTGCTCTTTGCCTCTGGGGACTCTCTGTCAGCTCAGCTCTGTTTGCTTGTAACCGTCTGTGCGGTTTGTAATACAGGGAGGCATTTTATTAAATTAACTTTGTGCTTTTCCGTGTCGGCAAATATAGAACGGGATGTTCTAGATTCATGCCCTATTCCTTCAGATTATCATCAAGGAGCAACTTAGGTAACGCTCAGCGTTCAGTGACAGCCAATTAGAGACAGTTAGAAAGAGCCAACGCATTGTTTCACTCTCCACTCCGTTAAGACAAAGAAGAATGAATTGTCATATTTTCGGTTTTTGGGGCAGCAGAAATCAGAAGCTTTCATATTAATAAATTTGTAGACTGGTCCGACCAGAACCACCTGAGGCTGAACATCAACAAGACCAGAGAGATGGTGATCGACTTCAGGAGGAAGAAGACGCCTTCACAGCCACTGAGGATCAGAGGTGGAGGAGGTGGAGGAGGTGGAGGACTACAAATACCTCGGAGTCATCGACAACAGACTGGACTGGAAATCTAACACACAGGCTGTGTACAAGAAGGGGATGAGCAGACTCGACTTCCTGAGGAACGTGTGCAGTGAGATGTTGGAGATCTTCTACCAGTCTGTTGTTGCCAGTGCAATCTTCTCTGCTGTAGTTTGTTGGGGCAGCAGCATCAGAGCCAGCGACACCAACAGACTGGAGAAGATCATCAAGAAGGCCGGCTCTGTGCTCGGACTGAGACTGGAGTCTCTGGAGACTGTGGTGGAGAGGAGGACGCTGAACAAACTGTTCTCCATCATGGACAATGAGCAGCACCCTCTGCACCACATACAGACACAGACAGCGGAGCAGCTTCTCACACAGGCTGCTACAGACACACATGAAGGACACACAGATTCATTTGGAGTCATATTTCTCACTCGGCTCCTGATGGACATGTCCGACTCTTTAGCTGCTGAATGTTCTGCTCTGCTCACCAACTCAAGATTGTTGGAACGTTGCTGCAGCCGAGCGGCAGCAACTCAGTCTGTGCTGCCTTCAGGAACAGACGGGTAGATGGAGAGCTGCCAGTTCACAAGGTACCGAACCCAAACCGCTCTTGGCGCATCACTACATCTCTCTGCATCTCCACAGCTGCATGTCTGTGAGCGTTACTGTATCCTGTGAGGCAGGTTACGTTTGCACCATCAGCGCAGGCCGCTGCATCGTGCACATGTAGAATACGACACGCCGGCTTCAGTTGGTTCCAGCTGGGAAACATTTCAGGTTCTGAACCAGCTCAGTTCAGACTGAAATGCTGAGAATGGTTCAGGTTCAGGTACCAGAACCGGAACAGAACTTCATGTTGTTCTCCACGCATACATTCCTATACTTCACTGAGAATACAGCACATCAGCATGTGATGTTATAGGTGTTAACATATGCTGTATTTCCATCACTCTGACTGGTTTTCAGCTCTGAAAGAGGAAAATGATCGAATTCCAACACGATCAAAGTTTCCATCAGCTGCTGCTGAGTAGTCCTGACAATACACTGCGAGCGCTGAGAGATCATGATCGGAGGGAAGAGCTGTGGAAATAAATCAAAACATGCTCTGGATTTATTTCTTTTCAAGGCGAGAACAAATACGAGCCGACACTTTTTCAGCCTGCTTGAGTTTCAGACACCTGTGAGCGGCGACGCTCCAGAAACTTCAATCTTTCTTTGTCTATAAATTTCCCTCCCAGAATCTCTACGAGCCGCGCACGGTTAACAACACACAGCGACCTGTATGCATGTGATCGGCCTCACCCCTGTGGGTTTTTAGGGGAGGTTTAGAATAAATGTGATGCAGGGAGATCCCACTGACCGTGGCCTGCGGCGAAGCAGCAGGAAGTCAGCTGGCATCGCTTTGTGTCCCTGAAATAGCTGCGAGAAAACCACCGTGTTAAGAATGCGCGGAAGTTCAATATCAACAATCATCCTGCCGTTTAAAATCCTTTTCCAATACAGGCTTGTAAATACCGATCCTGTCACCCCGGCCGACCCACACACTCTCTCCTTGACACAAAACAATATCGACCCCGAGCTATCGACCCGGGCTGGTCCCAAATCTGAGCAGGAGACAGACTTGTGCTCCTGCCAAAGCAATTAAACCCCCCTGGAGACCTTGAATGGTTTGTCTTTACAGGGTGGGGGGTTATCAATACAAACAGCAGAAAGAGAAAAGGTTCATTAAAAAGAAGCAGTGAGACAGTGAGAGCACGCTGACATGCTTCTACAGAGCTCGCCGTCTCTTTGTGCCGCGGGGCCCTTCGGTTTAAAGCCGTGCACTGTGCTGCGTTTCCAACAATCCACAGCGTACGTCCTCCGTCTCCTGAGAGACGCGCTCTCAATCGCTGTTTGAGCATTGCACTGTTACAGTTTGTGAGTTGATGTAATAACACACAGAACTATTGTCTGAACGTTTCAATCACCTGACTGAGTCTCAAAGAGCCCACAGCGGCCGTGACGGGCCCGGCTTTCATTGTGTATTGATCTGCGTTGTCCCTGCGAGGGGGACTCATGGGAGCCGAGGGCTCATTAATCAAGCTGACACCCGGTGACACGCGAGGCTGAGGCAGCAGCACTGGGACGCGGCCGTGGACACCTTCTCTTCTTCTGTGCCCCGTCTTCAAGAAATGACGAGGCCGTACGTGGGTGATGTCAGCGTCGACTCCTACACGCTGCTCAGTCCACAAACTCTACACTTTCACTGATATACACAGCTTTAAGCTTCGCCTGGAACCACAAGCTTTTGACAAGACTCAAAAAAAAAAAGAGTTGGAATGGGGAAATATACAAGCCTGTGTATCAAATGCTTTCAGTGCCGTTCACACTTTGAATGACTGGGGAGCTTTATCTGGAGCAGACAGCGTTTCCAGCGTGAGCGTGAAAGCAGCAGAGGAAACTCGCACAGAGTGGACGCCTTAAATTTCTGGTCTTCATGCTGCAGCAGCTTCATCCCCCTCCAGTCTCACCAAGAGTACAAGCAAACGCGAGCGTGCACAGCGGAGGCCGCGAGATGTGACAGCTTTAATGTGTCACGTTAGATGAATCTATCATCACAGCACAAACACAGCATGTATCAGAAGAACAAACTATAACAAACCCGCTCTCCAGAATTAGAACAAGACGTCTGTTTGACACCATGTGTCATCCTCAGCTCAGACCGTAACGCTGCAATCCACCGATACAAGCTTTGTGTTTTAACCTCACTCATACCTGCACAGGAAAAAACTTGACATGCACGGGAACATTTTCAGACTGTTTTTTCAAGTCAAAAGAAAAAACTCAAACTGTTTATCTGATTTCACTTTGTCTGTTGTTATGACTCGTTTGCATATTTCAATGTCCAAACTCGTCATTGTTTCAGGTTGATGTCTATGAGTTACTTTTGTTTTACCTGATTCACCTGTGTGTCTGCAGAAAGTTTGGGGCCTGACTGACTGAATCTGTAATTTCTTTCTTTCTTTTCTACAGAGGAGTTTGTTCATTCATCATTCGATGCAAACTGCTACAAGATTTTATCCCCAAAAAGGTGAAATTTTTATGTTTTTTATGAATGTTGCAGGATTTAGTGACTGTTTGACTCTAACATGTCAAAAAAAAGAACAAATGAAACAAGCATATTGACTTCATGAGCGATCAGATTCCTGTTGTGACCATGTGTGTATGCAGCTTAGCGTATTTTTTAATTACAGCCTTATTAATTGTCCTCATTTGCATATTTAAACATATCATTTCACTGTGACTCCCCTCAGCCATAATGTTTTGGTCATAACCACCTCTACCTGATCTACATGAGCCCATAGGATTTATTTTACATTTATCTGACTGATGTTCTTTGGTTGCATGGAGGTGGCACCCTGCAGAGACGTGACCCTCATTAAAGAATTGGAAAGTTTCTGGTTTGATTCCTCAAACTGAAAAAATAAATCAGGACACAGACTAACTAACGGACATGTTTTCCTGGCAGGTGGTGGAGTAGTGTGTACTGCTCTGTCATGTATTACAGTTATAACAAATATAAATTCTGCTGAATATATATAATAATATACTGAAAAATCTGAGAGTTTATAGTTGATCTGTAAGCGTTGAAGTGAATGTGAGCTGCAGGTGAGGATGACATTGTTCCAGTGACCTCTAAGATGGAGACGGTTGCTAGGAGACGTGACACAGGTACAAACCCTCTGCGTGCACCACACTAACCTCCCCTCCATCACTTCACCCTCGACACACACACACACACACACACACACACACACACACACACACACACACACACACACACACACACACACACACAGTATACACACACACACACACACACACACACACGGATGTCACCGCCCTCTCTCCTTAATCTCCCATCATCCTTTGTGTGATGCACTTGTTCCTTTTCTTCGTTCTCTGTCGTTTCAGCCCTGTGCGCTGCACTCTGTGACAAACCTGCTGGTTAAAAGCACTTTATAAATAGATGTGACTCGACTCTGTGAGGAAGTCACCGACATGCAGGAAACATTGTCGGCTGTCACCACCGAAAGGCAGCGAGAGAGGAAAGTTTGGAAAGCAGCCACGTACTTTCTGTAACTATCCAAAGCCTGAGAGGCAACAAAACAATGTCAAGTGCTGCTAAAATCTCTGCAGCATCCAGGGTCACCGTGGTGACAGGAGCATATAAGCAAAGATCCCGGGCTGAGAGTTTGTCATCTGAGGTAAACTCTGATGAATAAACGATGACAGTAAATGGCCTTCCAGTGGCAATTTGTATGAGCTGATGGAAGGGTGTAAATAAAGAAATGTTAGGTGAAAGAGATATTAACCACAAGGACACGGGGTTTTATTGAGGACGGCCAACAAACTGTTGAAGCATACCAAGATAATTAGTAATGGAAAATTCAAGGGAAAAGGCATGGAGCTTCTTGCTGTGCTAATTATGTTTATCTTGCTGGTATAATTACTTTTAATACCTCTTGCTTTAAAAAAAAAAAAACAGTCATATCCAATTCCCCCAGTGGAGACGCTTTTTTATTTCTTTATTTTTTAAACGCAGCCCCGCGACGTCTGCGTGCACGATCTCCTGAGAGGAACAGTCAAACAAAGAGCCGCGGTCCTGCTTGTTTATTTCTACCCATCCGCAGCACAATAGAGTCCCGCAATGCAGAGATCATGCAGAGACACGACAATGTGGGACTAAAATAGGCGGTTTTGTGCTTATTGATGCCTTGTCATGTCTCATTCCCTCTCCCCATCTGTTTACAATGTGACAATAAGAAGATTGTGTTCCGCCGCGGCATCCAGCACGTCGCGTTCCACCGAGCCACAATCCGGGAAAAATACGACAAAAATAAATAAATAAAAATGCAAAAAAATCTTATCCTCCAGAAATGTACAGAACACATTCAATGCATCACAAAGAACATGAGAGGGTGGGATAGTGTCACTGACCCGAGGTGGTGCACATCACACAAATAAACATACAGCATGTATAGGCAGGTAACTGGTGTCTGTGCTTCACTGTAGATGAAGTTATTATAGTCTGCAGACAGAGCCAAGGTGAGTAAACTGTGCAATCTATTTCCAGCGTGCTGTATTCCAGTAACGCTTCACTGGCTGGTCACATTAGTCGTCAGTATAGTTATGAGGAAAACTGGATCCAGGTCTGGAGAGATTATTTTAATTTTTAAGAAATCACAAGAAAAGCAAAAACAAACTGATCCTACTAACACATTTAGTCTTTGTATCCAAAGACGTCCTCTGTCCTCACAGACCTCCACTGCCCCGCTGTTCCTTTATTACCATGAACACACACACACACACACACACACACACTCACACACACACACACACACACACACACACACACACACACACACACACACACACTGTCCTGCTGCTGTAAACACTCACTAGGGCACCAAACGTGTATTAATTAAGACAGGAGTGAGCAGTGAATTTGTTGGGGGCTTTTTTTATGTGCATAGATTCACTCCTCTCTCCTGTCTGAGTAACGTTCACTAAACAACACGTCGTGCTCGGCTGTTTCAGACGCCTTTAAAAATGAAACGAGTCGATTCATCTTCAGCAGAGAGAGAAAGGAAAAACGGACTCTGGCCGAGTTCCACAAACAAAACAGGGAAATCTGAAATAATTTAGAGACGGGCTAACACGTCTGTAGAGGGATTTGTTTGTGATTAATAATAAAACATCAGCTTTGTCCTTTAATATATTGTAATGGTGAAACAGTGTTACATTCAGCACAGCTGCTACACAGCATGAAAGAGGAACTACAATGGCCTCCAATGAAAATTAGAGTCAGTGTGTAGTTTGTCTGTTCTGGGCTCCTGTAGAAACACGGCGGTTCAACATGCAGAATTAAAAGTTTTGTTCTAAGGTACCAAAAAAAGTTCTTCTGTTTATTTCCAGGTGATGATGCACTGATGATTAAAGCTGACACACTGGACCTTTAATGAAACAGCACCTGCGTCCTCACACCGACACGCTGAGTGTGGAAACTCTGGAGCTGCCGAATCTTTAACACTTTTCACAAAATGGTTTAAACCCAGGTGCCTGTTTATAAAATCCTCATCCACAAAAGTCTCTTTCTGTTTCTTTGCCAAAGAAATATTAGCTGCACCAACAGCTGCCAAAAAAATCCTGTATGGATTTAAAAGGCTGCTGCTGTGCCCGGCGGGAAGAGAAACTAAACTGTTACATATCTGCACAGCTACTGTCGGCCTGCTGCTGAAATCTGGAAATCTGGACGCTCGGTTACTTTCACAAACAAACATGTGACACATCAGATTTAAACCTCAGGGTGAGGAAATGATTTCCTTTGAAAACTGACTGATCCATCTCAGGTAGAGCTGACTTACAGTAAAAAGAGGAAATCTTTGACCTTTCAGCGATGTGACAGCTTCTCTCATCTGATCTGAAAGTTTCCACAGCGTCCAGCTGATTTCTGAAGAGGCAGCACTTTGTTTTTAGGAGTTGCAAGCAAAAAAGTTTCTGCTAACGGGAACTCCTCGGGAAGCCTTTCCCCACAGGCTCCAAACAAACACGGAGCTTCCCACAGCAAGCTTCCCAAGTCCTGATGAATAATGCAGCTTCAGAAAGCCTGCGCGTCACAGCGTCTTTTCTTAGAATGCTAATCATCCTGACAGCCAGATATCAGATCCTCCTGCACCTCGCGTGAACTTTTATCTTAACCCAGACAAACATGAGCTACCTGTTTATGAGGAGTTCACATCAGCACTGTGCGGGGCCCCTGACGCCGACTAGCGAACATGCCCGGGGTCCCTGATGCCTTCAATTAAGTTCCAGGCCTTATCCTTATCGGTCCAGCTCAACAGCTCTGTTGAGTAAACATGTTTTCGAGTCTATGCTGTCTGATGAAGTCCGCCCTCCTGATTCCTCACCACTGGTAAACATGTTTTCTCACCTAAGACACTTCACACTTCTCTCCAGTTCCCTCGACGCAAACACGTCCGCTTCGTTTCCCGCCGAGAGAAGACTTATACGCCACCGACCGGCAATCACCGGATCCTCGGCTGGCAGCATGGCCGCGGTGTTATATCAACAGATGTCAGGTTGTGTCGGCGTCATAGTTAGGCCGGGAGAAAAGCACACTCTGCTCGCTTCAAACCTGGGAGTGCCGCACTTGCCCTTGTCCATTCCAATTACAGCAGCCCGGCAGCCACCATCATGCACTGTGTCTGTTGTCGTCGGCTTAAAACAGGAGCAGTGTGCACAGTGTGTACAGTGTGCACACTGCAGGGAGGTCAGAGAGACACACAGTCACACACTCAGCTACTGTACTTCACTCTCATCGACTGTGAACAGGAACAGCAAGTCACCATGAGGAGAGAGTCAGTGTGTCTCTGAAGGTTTTTTAAATTCACTGAATCACATATAACGAAGAATATTTAATGACGATGTGCTGAGGTCAACTGCAGATTTCCATTAAATCAGTTATGGCTATTCATGAATGTAAAACAGATGCAACACATCTGGGTATACTGTGTTTAAGGAGTTATTAAGAGTGCTAAAAATGAAAAGATAAGGCTGGAAATATTCTGCTATGTCCACTGTTACTGAATTTAAAATGTTTGGTCTCTCTGAAGCTCCTCGACTCGATGGAGAAATCTGCCGCAGCTGCTCGTAAATACAGAATTTCATTTTGATAAAAGGGCCGAGTACTTTCCTGAAACAGCTGTGTGTGTGTGTGTGTGTGTGTGTGTGTGTGTGTGTGTGTGTGTGTGTGTGTATGTGTGTATGCAGAGATGTATAGTAACGAAGTGGAACTACTTAAGTACTAAAATGCAGTATCTGTACTTTTTTGGAGTATTATTTTTTCCCTACTTCCACTTTTACTGCACTACATATTTTTGATGAGTTTAATACTTTTACTCGGATACATGTTTCATGTGCTGAGTCGTTACTCGTTACTATTGTAGCGTCCAGCCGGACACGTGATGAATGACGAGGCGATATTGAACAAACTGCATTTATTGCTGAACGGTTTGGTTCCAGGACTCGGTGACTGTCGGCCGGAACCACGACAAAAAACCAACTGAACAGTCCCGGCCTCACATCAACCTCGCTCGTGCGCCGTACGTCACACACCTGACTCACCCAGGTGCGCTCTCTCACCTGCTGCCCCGCCCCCTCGCTCTGCATTCATTCAGACGCATTCACAGACCATGGGAAATCACAGAACTCTACCATGAACATTGTAACACTGTAACATTAGAAGTTGTGCCTTAATAAATATCTGAAATAATAAAAACAACAGTACTTGTACTTTTACTTTCAGTACTTGAGTAGCATTTTTTTACATACTTCTACTTGCAATACTTAAGTACAAAACATTTTGAATACTTTAGTACTTTTACTTCAGTATGGTGTTTAAAGAACACTTCAACTTCTACTCAAGTCAGTTTTTTGATACAGCACTTACTCTTACACCTACTCCTTTACTGCAGTACTTTATACATCTCTGGTGTGTGTGTGTGTGTGTGTGTGTGTGTGTGTGTGTGTGTGTGTGTGTGTGTGTGTGTGTGTGTGTGTGTGTGTGTGTGTGTGTGGCTCAGTCATGTGTTTGTGGACAACAATGCCGCTCGATGATAACTCAGAGGAATAAATGTACGCAGACAGAACTTGGTCGTTCGTCTTCTCTCTGAAAGGAAACACAGATCATCGCTGATCTTAACACTCTGAGTGATGACTGCCATAATGTTATCTCGTGTTTGTTTACCTCATGAATATTTAATTCATCGCACTTAAAAATTGCAAATATCCTCACATCGCCTCCCCGATTAAGGCGAGAGCGATAATAAAACGTGTGAATAATAAAGCACAGAGCTATGTGACTCAGATTATCGTCCGTGTGTTTTCCAATGTTAGAAATCATCCTGGTGTGGCCTGCAGGTTCAAGACGACGGCAACCGTCTGCTGATCTTTGCTGCATATCAGCCCTGATCTCTGGCAGCTCTCATACAGAAAAGATTAAGAAACCGAAAAGTGGAGGCTGGAGAAAATCTCTGCGTGCTCTTTCACGCTATCTACCTCACCATCACAGCAGCAATCAAGACGTGTAGCGAGCCAGAGGAAAGACCATTAACGTGGAGTGTAATGACGGACGAAGCCCCGAGCCGGGCCGGGCCGCACAAACTCTGCGTTAAACGTCTTTTTTATGGTTCTGACGTGATCCGTTCCCATGGGGACGTTTTATCAGGGAGCCATAATTCTCAGCAACACCTCTGTGCAATCTGATTAACGGCAGACTAACACGAGTCACACGTGATCAACATCAGCACGTTATTCAGTCACACGCCGCTTTATCCTTCATGGTGTTAATTACATTGAAACCTATGCCACACCTGTCTGCCAACCAGAAGACAATCAGTGTTATCATGTGATAAATGACATCATCCTGAACCTCTTATATGTATATGCAGGGTTCCCACGGGTGCTTGAATTCCTTGAATTTCAATTCAGTGTTTTCAAGGTTGTGAAAATGCTTGGATTTTTTGTGAAGTGCTTGAAAATGCTTGAAATTTCACAATTAGTTAAAAATCAAAACAGTCAATCTACCACCATATGAAATAATGCTAATTAGACCCATATTATTATGCCATACAGTGGCACCGCTGCGCTTCCCATGATGACCATCATGGCAAACACAACTAGTAGGCTACCTATTTAAAGGTGCTGGAAAAATGGAAAAACTGGTGCTTGAAGGTGCTTGAAAAGTGCTTGAATTTGTTCATGAAAAAGCAGTGGGAACCCTGTATATGGAAAGCGCTCCTTGTTTTAAATATGTAAGTTACATTGTGACAGTCACACACATCCTTTCAAATCTGAGTTCATATGTTCATCAGCTCTCTGTGCACTCACATGAACCAAGTGAAACACTAACTGTTCATTCCCTAAATGCAGCATTGGTCACATTTAATCTGCCTTTTCCATTCAAGGGAATACTTCACCTAAATGAGAGAAGTCTTCTGGCCTCGGAGGATGAATTTTAATGAAGGTGCACGAGGTCATCGCTCGCTCTTTTATCTAATCACACGCCTTTCAGACTCTTTCAGGAGGTGAAAACATTCTCACCATTCCGACAAACTCACTTTTTCAATTAAACGTCTGCTTCAGCGGATAAATGCATGTAATTAATTAGGCCTGAGTGAATACAAACGCTATATTTAATAGGCTAGCTCATAATTAACTGCAGAACAGATCAAATATCTCATCCACACCTTTCTTATCTCAGCCGGCGCAGTGCAGAGACGATATGATCAATGCTGTGACTGTTTAGATTCCCAAACGTATCAAAAGATTATTTTAATCCTGTTTTTGAACCTTTTTCCAACCAGGGGACGTTTGGCTGGGCAGACAGGCTTTTTCATCAGCAACCTGTTTTATATTCATACACTTACCAGCCATAAATTCATAACAGGGAGCTGTGAGAGCTTTTAGTCTTGGCTACCGAGCAGGGCACCACGGAAAGAGTCGTTGAAGGAGAGGAAATGTTTAATTATTCAACCCAGCCAGATTTTTCTGTCTTTTAAAATACTGTTGAGCATTAAAATCAGGTTTTTGAACACAGGAACTCCGTCCACTTTATTGCTTCGGTGAGATAACTTTTAAAAACAGAGGAATGCATTTGTGCTTCATCGTTTGTGTCCTCGCTTTTCAGACTGGAGATGAGTGAGTCTGTTTGGCCCTGAGATGAGAAGCATCTGGGTGTCAGAGAGTCAAAGAGTAATCGTATCTGTTAACTCACTACACAGAGAAAAAAGTGACGACTCAATCTGCGGCGAGCTTCGACGCGATCGGCCTCATCAAAGCGCTCGGTGTGTATTGTCAAGAGGAAAGATAAAAGACAGAAATGATTCCAGGATGAATCCGACTCGGACTGACATGAAAGAGAGAAATCACGGAGGAAGCCGACATTCCTCACAAAGGTCCGGGCGGTCGGGCTGGATTTATGGTCGCATTTCAAACATATAACCCCCGTGGAGTCATCAGGGAGATCTTTACATGTGCGTCTGACAAATAAAAGATGTCTAATGCAGCTCGGTGCCACTATCTGATCTGATTTATAGTAATACATGTCTGGTCGCTTCATCATCCAGCGTGCCAGCGACGCAATCTTTCAGCGTCAGATGTATCCAAAGAGCAGAGGGATATAAAACACAATTACAATGGATTTCTGACACCTGAAGTGGACTCAGAGCCTCAGAGCTGAGTACAATTACACGGATCTTCCTCGCATCAAAAGTCCATACAGGAAACTTCCAGCACATGCAGTGCAGAGAGGTTCACAGTGAAAAACACAAAGCATCCAAGGAGACAGACAGTCCATTACAGACTACAATGACAGCAAGTCTGTGCTCACGGCCGAGGAACAAAAAGTCGGTGGGATGCAGCTGTCTGTCGCTTTGTCGCTGCTCATCCCTCGCAGACAGACTCAGACCGGCTCCGCACAGCTGAGCAGAATTCAATTGTGGACTTTGACTGAAACTCATTGTTAAAATTTCCTCCTCTTCACTCTGTCAGCCCCAAACCGGAGCTCTGCGAAGGGGCTCAGACTTTTTTTTTCCGCCGGCCTCTCATCTTCCTTCGATGGGCAGACACATTTTTCAATTATGCACACGAGGGAAGGGAATTAGAGGCCTAATCCGGCCTAATCCCCAAACAAACAGATCTATGGCCTCTATTCCCAGCGAAGCCACCCCAGCAGCCCTCCACCACCACCCACCCCCCACCTCCGCCTCCTCCTGTTAAATCTCTGCCCCTGTACTAACCCGGTCAGGGATGAAAGCCCTTTCGGCTCTGATAGTTCCTTAAATTGAGCTCTGCGAGCATTAGCCCTGTTTGAATGGTGCTTAGAATCAGTTCCAGCTACCACTCGTGACTGTTCGTAGCTTTATGCTCCTTATTACAAATGAAGCAGCTGAGGATGTGCTTCCACAGAGTAACGTGTTCATTTGATACATGCATACATCTTCATCCTCCTCCATGAAGCTGCTCAGTAGATGTTCATCCACAGTGATGATCGTGTTCAGGGACGTGACTTACAAGGAAAAAACAATAATAATGAATAAAATATATATAATAGAAATGTTGAGTACATAAAGTATTTTTCAAAAGTACCAAATCAATGGCCAGTGACCTGAACTGCTGAACCTTGACAGAGCTGGATGTTGTTGAAGCTGGTGTGACAGGTTCATGATGCAGAGCTGGTTTTTGAGGAGAGGCACCTGGCTGCAGACCTCCACTGTCAGGCCCGGAGGTCATGACGTTTTTTGGGGGGTGGGGAGGTGGAGAGGACATTTCGAGAGGGTCATTTTCGTTTTCAGATGAAAATGATTTTCAGACGCCGCATTGAACAGGTTGGTCCGTTGCTGCGTTTCGTTAATGTGTCCGCCATATTGGATGTGGCAGATCTGGCCGTTAACTAATAACAGGAAATGGACTGAACTTCATAAAGCGCCTTTCTGCAAAGTTCTTTAAGTTAATGCCTCTTACACACCCATTCACACACACACACTAATATATCTGGGAAACAAACAGGCACCAAAAACAACGTATGTAACTTTTAAAGTGATGATTATAAATGTTTACTCTTTATGTAAGCACCAAACCAACGTATGTATCCTTCTAATGAGTGTTTACAGCTACTAATGTGTGTAACACTGTTATTGTGATGATAAATATTGAAATATTTAGATTTAACATTTAATCTGTGTCTATAATAACCAGATCCTGAAATGTAGATGTGACATGAGGGTTTCTGAATAAAGAGCACTAACGTTTAGATTTAACTGATTTTGATTAATGATTAATCATTGATGAACGTCATTGTTTACTAATTAATTCATTTGTGAGGAAAACGATTCAACCGGAAGTGCATTCACAAATTTATTTTGAAATGTATCCGGTTCATTTCCGGGCCTGACAGTGGAGGTCTGCAGTTTTATTTTGAAATGTATGGCATTCAGACAGTGGAGGTCTGCAGTTATATTTTGAAATGTATGGCATTCAGACAGTGGAGGTCTGCAGTTTTATTTTGAAATGTATGGCATTCAGACAGTGGAGGTCTGCAGTTTTATTTTGAAACTGTTGAGCCTTTTAACGATGCTCAAAGGTTTTTTACTAAGCAAGCCAGCAACAGACTGAACAGGGAAAAGGTCAGATCATATCAATAAGATGTCGTTCATTTACATTTTCCACAATGACTCATCTGACTATTAAAATGATTAACAAGTATTTTTCTAATATGGAGAGATGATTGTCATGGAACCAGCGCTGACTGTCGGGAGGAGAAATACACGCCCAATCATTCCCCACACGAGGTTTTCAAGTGTCACGTTAACGTCACACGACTTCCATCTTTGAAGAACTGACAGTCTTCATTCACACGACCACAAGAGGTCACCTGTCCATCATCATGTGTCGAGACACAGCGCCGATACGTCTGAGGCAGTTTCACCTATTCCAAAGTAGAAAATGTTTCAAACGGTCTTTGTCCCACCATCGAAGACTTTGTCTGAAACATGCTCACATGATGTCACAGCGTTACTGAAGACCAGAGATTTGTTTACTGGTGTGAGCTTGATGGTGACGCAAACAATGAGACAAGAAGAAGAACGAGGTAAGAGGA
>CM014095.1:31896370-31923870 GCA_004119915.2 Collichthys lucidus
GACAGAGACAGAGAGAGACAGAGACAGAGAGAGAGAGAGACAGAGACATAGAGAGAGAGAGACAGAGACAGAGAGAGAGAGAGAGAGAGAGAGACAGAGACAGAGACAGAGAGAGAGAGAGAGAGACAGAGAGAGAGAGAGAGAGAGAGAGAGAGACAAAGAGTGTCAGTGTGATGGACTGATGGTGGAGATACAGTCCTCTTACCTCGTTCTTCTTCTTGTCTCGTTCTTCTTCTTGTCTCATTGTTTGCGTCACCATCAAGCTCACACCAGTAAACAAATCTCTGCTGTGACATCATGTGAGCATGTTTCAGACAAAGTCTTCGATGGTTGGACAAAGACCGTTTGAAACATTTTCTACTTTGGAATTGGTGAAACTGCCTCAGACGTATCGATGCTGTGTGTGAGACACATGATGACGGACAGGTGACCTCTTGTGGTCATGTGAATGAAGACTGTCAGTTCTTCAAAGATGGAAGTCGTGTGACGTTAACGTGACACTTGAAAACCTCGTGTGGGGAATGATTGGGCGTGTATTTCTCCTCCCGACAGTCAGCGCTGGTTCCATGACAATCATCTCTCCATATTAGAAAAATACTTGTGTTAATCATTTTAATAGTCAGATGAGTCATTGTGGAAAATGTAAATGAATGACATCTTATTGATATGACCTGACCTTTTCCCTGTTCAGTCTGTTGCTGGTTTGCTTAGTAAAAAACCTTTGAGCATCGTTAAAAGGCTCAACAATTTCAAAATAAAACTGCAGACCTCCACTGTCTGAATGCCATACATTTCAAAATAAAACTGCAGACCTCCACTGTCTGAATGCCATACATTTCAAAATAAAACTGCAGACCTCCACTGTCTGAATGCCATACATTTCAAAATAAAACTGCAGACCTCCACTGTCTGAATGCCATACATTTCAAAATAAAACTGCAGACCTCCACTGTCTGAATGCCATACATTTCAAAATAAAACTGCAGACCTCCACTGTCTGAATGCCATACATTTCAAAATAAAACTGCAGACCTCCACTGTCAGGCCCGGAAATGAACCGGATACATTTCAAAATAAATTTGTGAATGCACTTCCGGTTGAATCGTTTTCCTCACAAATGAATTAATTAGTAAACAATGACGTTCATCAATGATTAATCATTAATCAAAATCAGTTAAATCTAAACGTTAGTGCTCTTTATTCAGAAACCCTCATGTCACATCTACATTTCAGGATTTGTTTAATATAGACACAGATTAAATGTTAAATATAAATATTTCAATATTTATCATCACAGTAACAGTGTTACACACATTAGTAGCTGTAGAAAAAAAACATACGTTGGTTTGGTGCTTACATAAGAAGTAAACATTTATAATCATCACTTTAAAAGTTGTTGTTGTTGTTTTTGGTGCCTGTTTGTTTCCCAGATATATTAGTGTGTGTGTGTGAATGGGTGTGTAAGAGGCATTAACTTAAAGGCGCTTTATGAAGTTCAGTCCATTTCCTGTTATTAGTTTACGGGCAGATCTGCCACATCCAATATGGCGGACGCATTAACGAAACGCAGCAACTGACCAACCTGCTCAATGCGGCGTCTGAAAATCATTTTCATCTGAAAACGAAAATGACCCTCTCAAAATGTCCTCTCCACCTCCCCACCCCCCAAAAAACGTCATCACCTCCGGGCCTGACAGTGGAGGTCTGCAGCCAGGTGCCTCTCCTCAAAAACCAGCTCTGCATCATGAACCTGTCCCACCAGCTTCAACAACATCCAGCTCCGTCAAGGTTCAGCAGTTCAGGTCACTGGCCATTGATTTAGTACTTTTGAAAAATACTTTATGTACTCAACACTTCTATTATATATATTTTATTCATTATTATTGTTTTTTCCTTGTAAGTCACGTCCCTGAACACGATCATCACTGTGGATGAACACCTACTGAGCAGCTTCATGGAGGAGGATGAAGATGTATGCATGTATCAAATGAACACGTTACTCTGTGGAAGCACATCCTCAGCTGCTTCATTTGTAATAACGAGCATAAAGCTACGAACAGTCACGAGTGGTAGCTGGAACTGATTCTAAGCACCATTCAAACAGGGCTAATGCTCGCAGAGCTCAATTTAAGGAACTATCAGAGCCGAAAGGGCTTTCATCCCTGACCGGGTTAGTACAGGGGCAGAGATTTAACAGGAGGAGGCGGAGGTGGGGGGTGGGTGGTGGTGGAGGGCTGCTGGGGTGGCTTCGCTGGGAATAGAGGCCATAGATCTGTTTGTTTGGGGATTAGGCCGGATTAGGCCTCTAATTCCCTTCCCTCGTGTGCATAATTGAAAAATGTGTCTGCCCATCGAAGGAAGATGAGAGGCCGAAAAAAAAAAAAGTCTGAGCCTCTTCGCAGAGCTCCGGTTTGGGGCTGACAGAGTGAAGAGGAGGAAATTTTAACAATGAGTTTCAGTCAAAGTCCACAATTGAATTCTGCTCAGCTGTGCGGAGCCGGTCTGAGTCTGTCTGCGAGGGATGAGCAGCGACAAAGCGACAGACAGCTGCATCCCACCGACTTTTTGTTCCTCGGCCGTGAGCACAGACTTGCTGTCATTGTAGTCTGTAATAGACTGTCTGTCTCCTTGGATGCTTTGTGTTTTCTACTGTGAACCCCTCTGCACTGCATGTGCTGGAAGTTTCCTGTATGGACTTTTAAAGCGAGGAAGATCCGTGTAATTGTACTCGGCTCTGAGGCTCTGAGTCCACTTCAGGTGTCAGAAATCCATTGTAATTGTGTTTTATATCCCTCTGCGCTTTGGATACATCTGACGCTGAAAGATTGCGTCGCTGGCACGCTGGATGATGAAGCGACCAGACATGTATTACTATAAATCAGATCAGATAGTGGCACCGAGCTGCATTAGACATCTTTTATTTGTCAGACGCACATGTAAAGATCTCCCTGATGACTCCACGGGGGTTATATGTTTGAAATGCGACCATAAATCCAGCCCGACCGCCCGGACCTTTGTGAGGAATGTCGGCTTCCTCCGTGATTTCTCTCTTTCATGTCAGTCCGAGTCGGATTCATCCTGGAATCATTTCTGTCTTTTATCTTTCCTCTTGACAATACACACCGAGCGCTTTGATGAGGCCGATCGCGTCGGAGCTCGCCGCAGATTGAGTCGTCACTTTTTTCTCTGTGTAGTGAGATAACAGATACGATTACTCTTTGACTCTCTGACACCCAGATGCTTCTCATCTCAGGGCCAAACAGACTCACTCATCTCCAGTCTGAAAAGCGAGGACACAAACGATGAACCACAAATGCATTCCTCTGTTTTTAAAAGTTATCTCACCGAAGCAATAAAGTGGACGGAGTTCCTGTGTTCAAAAACCTGATTTTAATGCTCAACAGTATTTTAAAAGACAGAAAAATCTGGCTGGGTTGAATAATTAAACATTTCCTCTCCTTCAACGACTCTTTCCGTGGTGCCCTGCTCGGTAGCCAAGACTAAAAGCTCTCACAGCTCCCTGTTATGAATTTATGGCTGGTAAGTGTATGAATATAAAACAGGTTGCTGATGAAAAAGCCTGTCTGCCCAGCCAAACGTCCCCTGGTTGGAAAAAGGTTCAAAAACAGGATTAAAATAATCTTTTGATACGTTTGGGAATCTAAACAGTCACAGCATTGATCATATCGTCTCTGCACTGCGCCGGCTGAGATAAGAAAGGTGTGGATGAGATATTTGATCTGTTCTGCAGTTAATTATGAGCTAGGCTATTAAATATAGCGTTTGTATTCACTCAGGCCTAATTAATTACATGCATTTATCCGCTGAAGCAGACGTTTAATTGAAAAAGTGAGTTTGTCGGAATGGTGAGAATGTTTTCACCTCCTGAAAGAGTCTGAAAGGCGTGTGATTAGATAAAAGAGCGAGCGATGACCTCGCGCACCTTCATTAAAATTCATCCTCCGAGGCCAGAAGACTTCTCTCATTTGGGTGAAGTATTCCCTTGAATGGAAAAGGCAGATTAAATGTGACCAATGCTGCATTTAGGGAATGAACAGTCAGTGTTTCACTTGGTTCATGTGAGTGCACAGAGAGCTGATGAACATATGAACTCAGATTTGAAAGGATGTGTGTGACTGTCACAATGTAACTTACATATTTAAAACAAGGAGCGCTTTCCATATACAGGGTTCCCACTGCTTTTTCATGAACAAATTCAAGCACTTTTCAAGCACCTTCAAGCACCAGTTTTTCCATTTTTCCAGCACCTTTAAATAGGTAGCCTACTAGTTGTGTTTGCCATGATGGTCATGGGAAGCGCAGCGGTGCCACTGTATGGCATAATAATATGGGTCTAATTAGCATTATTTCATATGGTGGTAGACTGACTGTTTTGATTTTTAACTAATTGTGAAATTTCAAGCATTTTCAAGCACTTCACAAAAAATTCAAGCATTTTCACAACCTTGAAAACACCTAATTGAAATTCAAGGAATTCAAGCACCCGTGGGAACCCTGCATATACATATAAGAGGTTCAGGATGATGTCATTTATCACATGATAACACTGATTGTCTTCTGGTTGGCAGACAGGTGTGGCATAGGTTTCAATGTAATTAACACCATGAAGGATCAAGCGGCGTGTGACTCGTGTTAGTCTGCCGTTAATCAGATTGCACAGAGGTGTTGCTGAGAATTATGGCTCTCTGATGAAATGTCCCCATGGGAACGGATCACGTCAGAACCATAAAAAAGACGTTTAACGCAGAGTTTGTGCGGCCCGGCCCGGCCCGGCTCGGGGCTTCGTCCGTCATTACACTCCACGTTAATGGTCTTTCCTCTGGCTCGCTACACGTCTTGATTGCTGCTGTGATGGTGAGGTAGATAGTGTGAAAGAGCACGCAGAGATTTTCTCCAGCCTCCACTTTTCGGTTTCTTAATCTTTTCTGTATGAGTGTTATATATTTTGTCACATTTGGAGCCAGCGGAGAGAGCTGCCAGAGATCAGGGCTGATGCAGCAAAGATCAGCAGACGGTCGCCGTCGTCTTGAACCTGCAGGCCACACCAGGATGATTTCTAACATTGGAAAACACACGGACGATAATCCGAGCGAGTCACATAGCTCTGTGCTTTATTATTCACACGTTTTATTATCGCTCTCGCCTTAATCGGGGAGGCGATGTGAGGATATTTGCAATTTTTAAGTGCGATGAATTAAATATTCATGAGGTAAACAAACACGAGATAACATTATGGCAGTCATCACTCAGAGTGTTAAGATCAGCGATGATCTGTGTTTCCTTTCAGAGAGAAGACGGACGACCAAGTTCTGTCTGCGTACATTTATTCCTCTGAGTTATCATCGAGCGGCATTGTTGTCCACAAACACATGACTGAGCCACACACACACACACACACACACACACACACACACACACACACACACACACACACACACACACACACACACACACACACACACACACACACACACACACACACCAGAGATGTATAAAGTACTGCAGTAACGGAGTGGAGTAGTCACCGAGTCCTGGAACCAAACCGTTCAGCAATAAATGCAGTTTGTTCAATATCGCCTCGTCATTCATCACGTGTCCGGCTGGACGCTACAATAGTAACGAGTAACGACTCAGCACATGAAACATGTATCCGAGTAAAAGTATTAAACTTGGGGAAAAAATAAAACTCCAAAAAAGTACAGATACTGCATTTTAGTACTTAAGTACAGTACTTAAGTTCCACTTCGTTACTATATATCTCTGCTAACAACACACACACACACACACACACACACACACACACACACACACACACACACACACACACACACACACACACACACACACACGCTGGTTTATTTTCAGTCACTTCCAATATGTCACGCAGCTGCTGTAAATGCATGTGTGCAACAAATACACTGTTTCCTGCTGTGTGAATAATGTCGGCTAAAAACTTTATTGTCCAGCTGTTTCAGGAAAGTACTCGGCCCTTTTATCAAAATGAAATTCTGTATTTACGAGCAGCTGCGGCAGATTTCTCCATCGAGTCGAGGAGCTTCAGAGAGACCAAACATTTTAAATTCAGTAACATGAAAATGGACATAGCAGAATATCTCCAGCCTTATCTTTTCATTTTTAGCACTCTTAATAACTCCTTAAACACAGTATACCCAGATGTGTTGCATCTGTTTTACATTCATGAATAGCCATAACTGATTTAATGGAAATCTGCAGTTGACCTCAGCACATCTCCATTAAATATTCTTCGTTATATGTGATTCAGTGAATTTAAAAAACCTTCAGAGACACACTGACTCTCTCCTCGCGGTGACTTGCTGTTCCTGTTCACAGTAGATGAGAGTGAAGTACAGTAGCTGAGTGTGTGACTGTGTGTCTCTCTGACCTCCCTGCAGTGAACACACTGTGCACAGTGTGCACACTGTACACACTGTACACACTGTGCACACTGTGCACACTGTGCACACTGTGCACACTGTGCACACTGTGCACACTGTGCACACTGTGCACACTGCTCCTGTTTTAAGCCGATGACAACAGACACAGTGCATGATGGTGGCTGCCGGGCTGCTGTAATTGGAATGGACAAGGGCAAGTGCGGCACTCCCAGGTTTGAAGCGAGCAGAGTGTGCTTTTCTCCCGGCCTAACTATGACGCCGACACAACCTGACATCTGTTGATATAACACCGCGGCCATGCTGCCAGCCGAGGATCCGGTGATTGCCGGTCGGTGGCGTATAAGTCTTCTCTCGGCGGGAAACGAAGCGGACGTGTTTGCGTCGAGGGAACTGGAGAGAAGTGTGAAGTGTCTTAGGTGAGAAAACATGTTTACCAGTGGTGAGGAATCAGGAGGGCGGACTTCATCAGACAGCATAGACTCGAAAACATGTTTACTCAACAGAGCTGTTGAGCTGGACCGATAAGGATAAGGCCTGGAACTTAATTGAAGGCATCAGGGACCCCGGGCATGTGTGCTAGTCGGCGTCAGGGGCCCCGCACAGTGCTGATGTGAACTCCTCATAAACAGGTAGCTCATGTTTGTCTGGGTTAAGATAAAAGTTCACGTGAGGTGCAGGAGGATCTGATATCTGGCTGTCAGGATGATTAGCATTCTAAGAAAAGACGCTGTGACGCGCAGGCTTTCTGAAGCTGCATTATTCATCAGGACTTGGGAAGCTTGCTGTGGGAAGCCCCGTGTTTGTTTGGAGCCCGTGGGGAAAGGCTTCCCGAGGAGTTCCCGTTAGCAGAAACTTTTTTGCTTGCAACTCCTAAAAACAAAGTGCTGCCTCTTCAGAAATCAGCTGGACGCTGTGGAAACTTTCAGATCAGATGAGAGAAGCTGTCACATCGCTGAAAGGTCAAAGATTTCCTCTTTTTACTGTAAGTCAGAGATGGATCAGTCAGTTTTTAAAGGAAATCATTTCCTCACCCTGAGGTTTAAATCTGTTGTGTCACATGTTTGTTTGTGAAAGTAACCGAGCGTCCAGATTTCCAGATTTCAGCAGCAGGCCGACAGTAGCTGTGCAGATATGTAACAGTTTAGTTTCTCTTCCCGCCGGGCACAGCAGCAGCCTTTTAAATCCATACAGGATTTTTTTGGCAGCTGTTGGTGCAGCTAATATTTCTTTGGCAAAGAAACAGAAAGAGACTTTTGTCGATGAGGATTTTATAAATAGGCACCTGGGTTTAAACCATTTTGTGAAAAGTGTTAAAGATTCGGCAGCTCCAGAGTTTCAGCGTGTCGGTGTGAGGACGCAGGTGCTGTTTCATTAAAGGTCCAGTGTGTCAGCTTTAATCATCAGTGCATCATCACCTGGAAATAAACAGAAGAACTTTTTTTGGTACCTTAGAACGAAACTTTTAATTCTGCATGTTGAACCGCCGTGTTTCTACAGGAGCCCAGAACAGACAAACTACACACCGACTCTAATTTTCATTGGAGGCCATTGTAGTTCCTCTTTCATGCTGTGTAGCAGCTGTGCTGAATGTAACACTGTTTCACCATTACAATATATTAAAGGACAAAGCTGATGTTCTATTATTAATCACAAACAAATCCCTCCACAGACGTGTTAGCCCGTCTCTAAATTATTTCAGATTTCCCTGTTTTGTTTGTGGAACTCGGCCAGAGTCCGTTTTTCCTTTCTCTCTCTGCTGAAGATGAATCGACTCGTTTCATTTTTAAAGGCGTCTGAAACAGCCGAGCACGACGTGTTGTTTAGTGAACGTTACTCAGACAGGAGAGAGGAGTGAATCTATGCACATAAAAAAAGTCCCCAACAAATTCACTGCTCACTCCTGTCTTAATTAATACACGTTTGGTGCCCTAGTGAGTGTTTACAGCAGCAGGACAGTGTGTGAGTGTGTGTGTGTGTGTGTGTGTGTGTGTGTGTGTGTGTTCATGGTAATAAAGGAACAGCGGGGCAGTGGAGGTCTGTGAGGACAGAGGACGTCTTTGGATACAGAGACTAAATGTGTTAGTAGGATCAGTTTGTTTCTGCTTTTCTTGTGATTTCTTAAAAATTAAAAAAGTCTCTCCAGACCTGGATCCAGTTTTCCTCATAACTATACTGACGACTAATGTGACCAGCCAGTGAAGCGTTACTGGAATACAGCACGCTGGAAATAGATCGCACAGTTTACTCACCTTGGCTCTGTCTGCAGACTATAATAACTTCATCTACAGTGAAGCACAGACACCAGTTACCTGCCTATACATGCTGTATGTTTATTTGTGTGATGTGCACCACCTCGGGTCAGTGACACTATCCCACCCTCTCATGTTCTTTGTGATGCATTGAATGTGTTCTGTACATTTCTGGAGGATAAGATTTTTTTGCATTTTTATTTATTTATTTTTGTCGTATTTTTCCCGGATTGTGGCTCGGTGGAACGCGACGTGCTGGAACACAATCTTCTTATTGTCACATTGTAAACAGACGGGGAGAGGGAATGAAACATGACAAGGCATCAATAAGCACAAAACCGCCTATTTTAGTCCCACATTGTCGTGTCTCTGCATGATCTCTGCATTGCGGGACTCTATTGTGCTGCGGATGGGTAGAAATAAACAAGCAGGACCGCGGCTCTTTGTACTGACTGTTCCTCTCAGGAGATCGTGCACGGAGACGTCGCGGGGCTGCGTTTAAAAAATAAAGAAATAAAAAAGCGTCTCCACTGGGGGAATTGGATATGACTGTTTTTTTTAAAGCAAGAGGTATTAAAAGTAATTATACCAGCAAGATAAACATAATTAGCACAGCATGAAGCTCCATGCCTTTTCCCTTGAATTTTCCATTACTAATTATCTTGGTATGCTTCAACAGTTTGTTGGCCGTCCTCAATAAAGCCCCGTGTCCTTGTGGTTAATATCTCTTTCACCTAACATTTCTTTATTTACACCCTTCCATCAGCTCATACAAATTGCCACTGGAAGGCCATTTACTGTCATCGTTTATTCATCAGAGTTTACCTCAGATGACAAACTCTCAACCCGGGATCTTTGCTTATATGCTCCTGTCACCACGGTGACCCTGGATGCTGCAGAGATTTTAGCAGCACTTGACATTGTTTTGTTGCCTCTCAGGCTTTGGATAGTTACAGAAAGTACGTGGCTGCTTTCCAAACTTTCCTCTCTCGCTGCCTTTCGGTGGTGACAGCCGACAATGTTTCCTGCATGTCGGTGACTTCCTCACAGAGTCGAGTCACATCTATTTATAAAGTGCTTTTAACCAGCAGGTTTGTCACAGAGTGCGGCGCACAGGGCTGAAACGACAGAGAACGAAGAAAAGGAACAAGTGCATCACACAAAGGATGATGGGAGATTAAGGAGAGAGGGCGGTGACATCCGTGTGTGTGTGTGTGTGTGTGTGTGTGTGTGTGTGTGTGTGTGTGTGTGTGTGTCGAGGGTGAAGTGATGGAGGGGAGGTTAGTGTGGTGCACGCAGAGGGTTTGTACCTGTGTCACGTCTCCTAGCAACCGTCTCCATCTTAGAGGTCACTGGAACAATGTCATCCTCACCTGCAGCTCACATTCACTTCAACGCTTACAGATCTATAGAACTATAAACTCTCAGATTTTTCAGTATATTATTATATATATTCAGCAGAATTTATATTTGTTATAACTGTAATACATGACAGAGCAGTACACACTACTCCACCACCTGCCAGGAAAACATGTCCGTTAATCTGTGTCCTGACTTCTTCTTTCAGTTTGAGGAATCAAACCAGAAACTTTCCAATTCTTTAATGAGGGTCACGTCTCTGCAGGGTGCCACCTTCATGCAACCAAAGAACGTCAGTCAGATAAATGCAAAAGAAATCCTATGGGCTCATATAGATCAGGTAGAGGTGGTTATGACCAAAACATTATGGCTGAGGGGAGTCACAGTGTGTGAAATGATATGTTTAAATATGCAAATGAGGACAATTAATAAGGCTGTAATTAAAAAATACGCTAAGCTGCATACACACATGGTCACAACAGGAATCTGATCGCTCATGAAGTCATAATGCTTGTTTCATTTGTTCTTTTTTTTGACATGTTAGAGTCAAACAGTCACTAAATCCTGCAACATTCATAAAAAACATAAAAATTTCACCTTTTTAGGGATAAAATCTTGTAGCAGTTTGCATCGAATGATGAATGAACAAACTCCTCTGTAGAAAAGAAAGAAAGAAAGAAATATACAGATTCAGTCAGTCAGGCCCCAAACTTTCTGCAGACACACAGGTGAATCAGGTAAAACAAAAGTAACTCATAGACATCAACCTGAAACGAGTTTGGACATTGAAATATGCAAACGAGTCATAATCTAATGAGGAGACAAACAGACAAAGTGAAATCAGATAAACAGTTTGAGTTTTTTCTTTCGACTTGTAAAACAGTCTGAAAATGTTCCCGTGCATGTCAAACAGAGTTTTTTCCTGTGCAGGTATGAGTGAGGTTAAAACACAAAGCTTGTATTTGGTGGATTGCAGCGTTACGGTCTGAGCTGACGATGACACATGGTGTCAAACAGACGTCCTGTTCTAATTCTGGAGAGCGGGTTTGTTATAGTTTGTTCTTCTGATACATGCTGTGTTTGTGCTGTGATGATAGATTCATCTAACGTGACACATTAAAGCTGTCACATCTCGCGGCCTCCGCTGTGCACGCTCGCGTTTGCTTGTACTCTTGGTGAGACTGGAGGGGGATGAAGCTGCTGCAGCATGAAGACCAGAAATTTAAGGCGTCCACTCTGTGCGAGTTTCCTCTGCTGCTTTCACGCTCACGCTGGAAACGCTGTCTGCTCCAGATAAAGCTCCCCAGTCATTCAAAGTGTGAGCGGCACTGAAAGCATTTGATACACAGGCTTGTATATTTCCCCATTCCAACTCTTTTTTTTTTTTTGAGTCTTGTCAAAAGCTCGTGGTTCCAGGCGAAGCTTAAAGCTGTGTATATCAGTGAAAGTGTAGAGTTTGTGGACTGAGCAGCGCGTAGGAGTCGACGCCGACATCACCCACGTACGGCCTCGTCATTTCTTGAAGACGGGGGACAGAAGAAGAGAAGGTGTCCACGGCCGCGTCCCAGTGCTGCTGCCTCAGCCTCGCGTGTCACCGAGTGTCAGCTTGATTAATGAGCCCTCGGCTCCCATGAGTCCCCCTCGCAGGGACAACGCAGATCAATACACAATGAAAGCCGGGCCCGTCACGGCCGCTGTGGGCTCTTTGAGACTCAGTCAGGTGATTGAAACGTTCAGACAATAGTTCTGTGTGTTATTACATCGACTCACAAACTGTAACAGTGCAAAGCTCAAACAGCGATTGAGAGCGCGTCTCTCAGGAGACGGAGGACGTACGCTGTGGATTGTTGGATATGAAACGCAGCACAGTGCACGGCTTTAAACCGAAGGGCCCCGCGGCACAAAGAGACGGCGAGCTCTGTAGAAGCATGTCAGCGTGCTCTCACCGTCTCACTGCTTCTTTTTAATGAACTTTTTCTCTTTCTGCTGTTTGTATTGATAACCCCCCACCCTGTAAAGACAAACCATTCAAGGTCTCCAGGGGGGTTTAATTGCTTTGGCAGGAGCACAAGTCTGTCTCCTGCTCAGATTTGGGACCAGCCCGGGTCGATAGCTCGGGGTCGATATTGTTTTGTGTCAAGGAGAGAGTGCGTGGGTCGGCCGGGGTGACAGGATCGGTATTTACAAGCCTGTATTGGAAAAGGATTTTAAACGGCAGGATGATTGTTGATATTGAACTTCCGCGCATTCTTAACACGGTGGTTTTCTCGCAGCTATTTCAGGGACACAAAGCGATGCCAGCTGACTTCCTGCTGCTTCGCCGCAGGCCACGGTCAGTGGGATCTCCCTGCATCACATTTATTCTAAACCTCCCCTAAAAACCCACAGGGGTGAGGCCGATCACATGCATACAGGTCGCTGCGTGTTGTTAACCGTGCGCGGCTCGTAGAGATTCTGGGAGGGAAATTTATAGACAAAGAAAGATTGAAGTTTCTGGAGCGTCGCCGCTCACAGGTGTCTGAAACTCAAGCAGGCTGAAAAAGTGTCGGCTCGTATTTGTTCTCGCCTTGAAAAGAAATAAATCCAGAGCATGTTTTGATTTTTTTTCCACAGCTCTTCCCTCCGATCATGATCTCTCAGCGCTCGCAGTGTATTGTCAGGACTGCTCAGCAGCAGCTGATGGAAACTTTGATCGTGTTGGAATTCGATCATTTTCCTCTTTCAGAGCTGAAAACCAGTCAGAGTGATGGAAATACAGCATATGATAACACCTATAACATCACATGCTGATGTGCTGTATTCTCAGTGAAGTATAAGAATGTATGCGTGGAGAACAACATGAAGTTCAGTTCCGGTTCTGGTACCTGAACCTGAACCATCCTCAGCAGTCTAAACTGAGCTAGTTCAGAACCTGAAATGTTTCCCAGCTGGAACCAACTGAAGCCGGCGTGTCGTATTCTACATGTGCACGATGCAGCGGCCTGCGCTGATGGTGCAAACGTAACCTGCCTCACAGGATACAGTAACGCTCACAGGCATGCAGCTGTGGAGATGCAGAGAGATGTAGTGACGCGCCAAGAGCGGTTTGGGTTCGGTACCTTGTGAACTGGCAGCTCTCCATCTACCCGTCTGTTCCTGAAGGCAGCACAGACTGAGCTGCTGCCGCTCGGCTGCAGCAACGTTCCAACAATCTTGAGTTGGTGAGCAGAGCAGAACATTCAGCAGCTAAAGAGTCGGACATGTCCATCAGGAGCCGAGTGAGAAATATGACTCCAAATGAATCTGTGTGTCCTTCATGTGTGGCATGTGGCAGGACAGATTTCCTGTATCTGTAGCAGCCTGTGTGAGAAGCTGCTCCGCTGTCTGTGTCTGTATGTGGTGCAGAGGGTGCTGCTCATTGTCCATGATGGAGAACAGTTTATTCAGCGTCCTCCTCTCCACCAGTCTCAGTCCGAGCACAGAGCCGGCCTTCTTGATGATCTTCTCCAGTCTGTTGGTGTCGCTGGCTCTGATGCTGCTGCCCCAACAAACTACAGCAGAGAAGATGGCACTGGCAACAACAGACTGGTAGAAGATCTCCAACATCTCGCTGCACACGTTCCTCAGGAAGTCGAGTCTGCTCATCCCCTTCTTGTACACAGCCTGTGTGTTAGATTTCCAGTCCAGTCTGTTGTCGATGACTCCGAGGTATTTGTAGTCCTCCACCTCCTCCACCTCTGATCCTCAGTGGCTGTGAAGGCGTCTTCTTCCTTCTGAAGTCGATCACCATCTCTCTGGTCTTGTTGATGTTCAGCCTCAGGTGGTTCTGGTCGGACCAGTCTACAAATTTATTAATATGAAAGCTTCTGATTTCTGCTGCCCCAAAAACAGAAAATATGACAATTCATTCTTCTTTGTCTTAACGGAGTGGAGAGTGAAAACAATGCGTTGGCTCTTTCTAACTGTCTCTAATTGGCTGTCACTGAACGCTGAGCGTTACCTAAGTTGCTCCTTGATGATAATCTGAAGGAATAGGGCATGAATCTAGAACATCCCGTTCTACTTTTGCCGACACGGAAAAGCACAAAGTTAATTTAATAAAATGCCTCCCTGTATTACAAACCGCACAGACGGTTACAAGCAAACAGAGCTGAGCTGACAGAAAGTCCCCAGCGGCAAAGAGCACACATGCCCGATCATCTGGAATGGAAGCCTCGGCGACAGAAACACCGCGACACAGAACCGCGATCGCCTCCATATTTCACCACCTGATTTATAATTATCCTAACTGAGTGCCACCGCAGTGCAGCAGCTCGTTCCTATTACAGCCATATTACATCATGTGTAACTATGTTTGAGCTGAATGCATATGTCAGTTTAAGGCTCACACACACACACACACACTGCTCTATCTGACCACAAACTTTTCTTCTGCGCGCTTACATCAAAGTTACATATCTCTGAATTATATAACGCTTATCCTCGCCCTGGGACTCTGTGACTGAGCCCGTGGCGACGCCTCGTAGTGAAAATATTAACTTTCAGCTTTATCCGGGTCAGACAACATTTCTTTATTTGTGGCTGGGGGGGAAATAAATAAATAAATAAGCACAGTGCACATTTGAGAGCTTATTTCTGTAAAGTCTTTGGGGAACATTTTATCAGCCTGCCGTGCTAACTCTTCTAAATTGAGTGCATTAAATCAGTTATTTTCCTCTGGAGCTGAAAGTGCAAAGGTTCTAATATCCTCAGCATGACGTGCAGCCACGAAGCCTTTTGTCTCCTTTTTATTCAGAAACTGCTTCGATTATCACACGAATGTTTTCGCCAGCCTCAAAGATAAACTCTCATGAAGAGCCACTGGTCTTCATACGCTTCCTGCAATAAATGGAGATCGTTCGTCACAGCAAACAGTCCAATGCTGCGACGTCTTATTTTGCTTTTCATGAAACAAAACCACAGCAGCTCACATGGACCTCAGAGTAACAGGAGAGCAGAAGCCGCTGCAGCCTGTTTTTATGTATGTATCAGAGACTTCATACTGAAAGTGGATACACGTTTGCATGAGGAAAGATAATGCGTGTTGATTTTTAGCATATCCTCAGAAACACGATGCTTCAACCAGCAGAATCAGAGTCTCTGATGTGGCGATACAAACCCATGAATCCATTTAAAGACATAAAGACGTCAGCTCATGTCTCGGCTCGAGGCCACTGGCTCTCAGACTGCAGAGGATCCTGGAAATATACATTTTTAATTAAATAAATTAAGTTACAAACATTTATACTGTCGAGAACTTGAATGAAAATACACTGAAAACAACAATCCTGTAATATTTGTTCGAGTATCATCCTGCTCCATAGTCACGTTCTGTTCATAACTCCATGCTACAAGCTGAAATGTAACGGGAGGATAGTAAGCGAATGCTTCATCTCTGCGGTCACGAGTCTGCTTCCATTCAGGATTCAACATGAGTCAATAAAAAAGAAGAACGCTTCCTTCTCTGTATTTTAACGTCTGCTATACTGAATATGTTCTGAGGTGTGAAAAGTTTGAAACGCTCCTGAAGGTGTGGATAGCTTCAAGGTTAATATGCACAAGAATCACAAGATTCAATATTGAAGCCTGACGGTAGAAGCAAAAATGATGAGCTGAAGTTGGAGACCATCTTCAAAGTTCATACATAGCAGAGAAACACAGAGGGACTCCACACGTTAAAGTGCAGAGGATGGAGGATGCAGAATAAGTGCCCTGGTTGAATCAGACTCATGCAGCCGTGCAGTCACAGCTCGGATCGTGATGATCGCCTCCGGTCTCCTTTCTCTGCTGACATTCAGTACAGAGGAGTCAGTGTAGGAGCGGGTGGCCGGGGTTAAACCGCTGCTTCATCTCACAGCCAGAGCTTGACTCAGTGTGCGGTTCCCACAGGACTATCGGCATTATAATGCTCCAGCTCACATTTTAGTCAGAGCTGGTTATTCAGTATATTTCTCCAAAAACAGGCGTGCACACGGACTCTTATTATTTCCATCGTAGATTGAAGCAGTGATTTGAAAAGCTCGGGTCGTTCTGTGTTTGCGTTGACTCTGTGGCCTTCTGGCTGAAAATATCCAGTTATGATTAAAACATGCACATGCAAAACTCTGTTCTCTCTTGATAATGGTAAAACTGCTCTACATGCAGATGGGGCCACATAATTCCAAGCTCATGAATCGCTTCCATGAGGCATCTGCATACATAAACCAAAGCCTCATCCACAATGGAGAAGATAATCAAACTTTCATCTCGCGTGCAGAAGGCGATCTTTGCTGTTTAAATATGAGCAGATCTGATTCACTGCTGCTCCAGATTCAGGCTGCTGGTTTTAAAAAGAAGTCCATGTGATCTGGCCTCCTGTGCTGGTCCAGGAGAGGATCAGATCTGCATCACAAAGAGTTCAAATCAGACCTTTCTGCTCCTGCTTGACTCCAGTCCAAATTGGTTGTTTCATCGCAGCCTATTCCAACAAATAACAGGTGTTTTCTCTTTTATTATTTTTCCAATTGCTCCAAATCTCGGCTGGATATAGAGAATGTTTCATTGAGAAGATTCCTGTTATCTCCAGCTAAGCTCTAGTGCAGACACGAGGGCAGAATAGAAAAACCCGAGCACTTGAATACTTTGACAAAAATGAGTCAAATATTGAAACCTGTTAGGAATTGAAAGTCAGCATTAAAGGCATCGTGCACTTTCTGCTCTGCGGCAGCAAATAAGAAACATTTAAGACTTTAGCTCTGATCTTTGTCAGAGACGTGACTTCACTTGAAATTCATTCATTCATCTTCATTTGCAATGACTCGATATCTTCCCTCAGCCCAAAAACGATTAAATGGCGAGTGTGTGTGCTTCTAATCAACTTTTTATTTTCCTGACAGTAGTCGTGTTTTTGGCAGCACACGCCATCTGATAAACAAAACATATCTCTGATCCAGCAATGCAAGATATGCAGCTCAGCATGGAAGTTACATACCAAGGCACGCATGAGCATTGTGCTGATCTGCTACCATTACTGTAGGCAGCTCTTCTGCTTTATTTGAGTAACGGACGTCATTGTCTGTGAAGAGCCCGAGCGCTCTGCCGTGCATTATTAGTGAGCAGGCGTCTAATCAGAGCTTAAAAAACTGTTGTTGTGTCAGAGTTTTGACTTGATTAAAAGCTTGAAGTGGATCCATGAGTCAAACTGGACAAACACCAAACGTCAGCGGTTACACTGAAACTCAAATCAGAGGCAACATGTATTTTCTTAAACAAAGTTCTCTTATGAAATATAATCGACATCATATTTAAGCGAGCATGACGTGCGCTGTGATATTTAACGCTGACGGCTCCTCGTCTGCTTCAGGTGCTTCATGTCGGTCAGCAGGGATCTGCTGCAGCCGTCCCACAATCAACAGCAGTTATAGATTGTTTGTATTTAACACTGAAGTCATTATCACTGTGTGACGTCATTGTGGAGCTCAGCGTGATGTTGCCATAACTCAGCAAAGACGTTGATCCTTGATGGAGCTGAGGCCGAAACCACCTGTCAATCAAAGGGCCTCCTGCTGTGAGACACTGTCCTTATTAGTTTATACTTAACGAGGTCCGCCTGTGATGAGCACAATTAAAAACATGCTTAAAGACGGCGCTCTGTGCACTGCACAGGGTATTTTTAAAACGTGGCCGAACATATCACCACAAATGTTTCATGTTTTATTATCAGGATGTTTCCTAAAAACACGTCAGCTAAAAATAATAATAATAACTTATTAATTAATTACTTTTGCTTTAGATGTTATTGCACCTAATTAACACATCCTGAAGCAAAACATTAATTAACAGGTAATGATCCACAGCACATCGTGTGTAACAGTAGAGTTATACCTGATATAAAGGTACAAACGTTATTTCGTCTGTCGATATTGCAAAAATGAAACATGCTTCTGTCTAAACGTGACTCTGGTTGAGAAGTAAACTTCATGTTTAATGAGCGTGTTGATTAAAGTTACTTCACTCCAACTTTTTTTCATGCATATCTGGTTTGAAAGCCTCTCAGTGAGCAGTGAGGTGGCACAGTTCAGCTGCAGCAGCAGCTCTGCACCGCCTACACACTCACATCCACGCCAAGAGAAAACTCACTTCCAATTCCTGTGCTGTGCTGCATGTGGAGGAGAGCGCGGACAGGTTTGTCTGCTGTTAGTGAATACTCCGAGTCCAGAGGAGCTGACACCTTGCCTGACAGAGTCTCATCATTACTAGATAAATAGTTTTCTCTGCAGACGCTGCTCTGTGAATATCATTAGCGCTGTTTGCAGCTGGAGGTTTCACTGTCGTGTCGTTTCACAGACGTTTGTTTGTCATGGAAACAGATTCGTGCCGTCACACCTGCGATTTCAATTCTTTCAATCCACGCTGTTTAAAACACGGCGAGGAAAAGTGACGGTGCTGCACGTCATGTCAAGTCATTGATGGCTTGCGTGAGGTGAGGGCAGAGTCAAAATATAAAATACACATTTCTTTGTTGACATCAGCTGTTTGTTGTTGCACTTCATCCACATGAAGCTTGATCAGTTTGTTTTTGACTTCAGAATAAATTCTTCAGACGTTAAAAAGTTCGAATCCATTCAAATCTCCATTTTAATCAGGATTTCCTTCAGATTAAGTAAAAAAACAAACTTTGTCATCTCTGATCTGATCATGAAGGTCGTCATGATAACGCTCTGTCTGATGACCATCATGTAACGACGTGTTCCTGGAAACAGTCGGAGAATTATTCTTTCATCATTTATTCAGATGAAGGTCACAAAACCAACAGAGCAGTGTTACATAAATGTGTTTATATGAAGTGGTTTAAACATGTCATGGTAGAAACGATGATTAAATATTAATTAATCTGATGATTATGGATGATTTGAGTCTATAAAATCTCTTTGTCGGCTCCACAGTCTGAAACACTCAGATCTTTAAATATGTAACGCTGAATAAAAACAGCAGACGCTACATTTAGTTTGATTAATGATCATAAATAATGAATCTGTTATCAGAACAGTCAATTTAACGTCTCTAACGTTTCTCTGCAGGGATAATTCAGAGCTAATGAAATATATTTAAACAAACAGCGTGCAGGGTTTGTGTGTTTTTCATTCAGTCGGTCGTACATTTACATTTCATCTCGTTTCATTCGGCTGCTCGCCTTCATCTCGTGTTCAGTAGTCTACGATGCCGTTTCAAGGTCTTTTCCAGCCCGGCACCGTCCTGGTGCAGATGGTGGCTCTCGGCATGTTCGTGCGAGTGATCGTGGAGAAGCTTCTCTGTGTGTTGGCACTTTAAATTGCTTCTGACACAAAGAGAACCGAGCTACTCATTTATGTCTGACTTGATCTGTCTCTGCAGGGCTCGTGTATTGTTCGTGTGCGTGGGATTCGCTGTCTATGTGTCACAGAGTGTGTAGTACGTACGTAGAAACACTAGGACGGAGTACTGGCTCGGTCCCGGCTTGTAGCAGGTCAGCTCGCCCCTGTCACAGTGTCCCTCTCCCTCATTAAAAAGATGCCTCTGGCTCCAAACTCATGACCAGAGAGCTAAACTGAGAAAGCTCGCCTCGAAGTGACAAGGACCATATTAATACTGCGATGCCCTCTGCTCACTATACCATATTAGGAGGAGATACTGACATAAACAGCAGCAGCAGTGGCAAAAGAATGGAGAAGGAAACGGCCAAAATTCAATTTCAAAGTCGCCATCAAACGCAGCCAAAACACAAAGCTCTTCCACTGGATGTAGCCAAAAGATTCAAAACGATAATTTCCTCATGCATAATGATTTTCCTGTGAAAGTGTGACAGAGCATAAGGTATCTGGGGAGAGAGAGAAGAGTGAGTCTGTCAATACACATTATCATTTCATCCTGATCTCACATGGAGCGTGATGCTCTCCTCGCTCAGATCAGAGGATGCCGAGAGGCAGCGGAGCATCTTCTAATCCGCCGCCTTCATAATGAAACATCAGCTCACCTCCTTGCTCATCTCGGGTCATCTCCCAAGAAGTTTGTGACCACAGAGCTTTGCCAGGCTCTAACATTAAAGCCCTGTCTGTTTTTATTTTTGGAGCGATGCCATTAATTAGCATGCATCCACAATCAGTAATTAATGCAGAGTAGATTCTTGGCCGGTGAGGGCATCTGCAGCGGAGAACACAAAGGAAACGTAACTCTGTGACGACGACGCTGTCTCAAACATCTCACTGAACAAAGAGTTCCGTCTGTCAGTTTCAGGGTCAGTTTTTCCTCTGGTGGAAAAGTTTTTTAATGTTTTATTCCAGTCTAATTGTCTGCTGAGCTGTGCCCTGCAGGTTAAAACATACATTTGGAGGGCTCTTTGTAAAAATTATAATTGGGGGTCAGCGATGCATTCACATCCCGGGCTCGCAATCAACGTGTCCTTGTCACGTCACTTTATCTGACCGGGCACGAGCAGAGACACACACACACACACACACACACACACACACACACACTTTGCTGCATGTATTTATTGTGAGATGCATCCGTGTGTGCTCGCTCATTTCAATGAGCCACATCTTCACCGAGCTGAAAGAACCAGGATCCACCAGCTCTTCTGGAAGGGATGACCACACGCCACCAGCTAGAGCCAGTTAGGAACAGTGCACACACACACACACACACACGCACACACACACACACACACACACACACACACACACACACAGAGCTGGCTGAGCATATACAAAAAGTTACACATAGGTGTCGGCAGCAGCTGTAACACAAATTATAAAATTTTGTCCAGCAAGGTCAAAATTAAATAACTCTATGCAGTCAGTGTAGTCTGTGTAAATGAAATACAGAAGATGTGTGTGTGTGTGTGCGTGTGTGTGTGCGTGCGTGTGTGTGTGTGTGCGTGTGTGTGTGTGTGTGTGTGTGTGTGTGTGGAGGTAACTTTGAACGGAAAGTAATTTAATGAGTTATGTAAATAATTACTGTAAATTACCTACAAATAATACATAATGAATTCATTACATTTTCTGATTCAGCACCATGGACAGAGCGTATAGAGTCAGAACTATAATCAACACACATGTTTGTTCTGCAGTGATGGAGCAAACATCCTGCTGTAACAATGTACTGATGGTTAACACCTGTGTTGAGTGTTGCAGAGTGTTTATTGGTTATTATATTTACTACGCTGAAATCAGGACTCACACTGTGCCTCTGACATTTGAAAATACTGCCGTGGTTTAATTCCACCTTCAAACCAAGAGGACGTTCTTGTTGCTACTCAAACATTGAACACACAGATCACAGTGAGTGTCCATTTAAAGGTCCGGTGCAGCAGATCATCATTACAGAATCACCTGAAAATAAAACTACGTACGTAGATTGATTTATTTCTTATATGATCAGCAGCAGAGAGGTGGCAGGAAATGAGAAGAAAGAACAACAACAACATCCACCAGCTGTCACATGAGCATAACACCAGACCTACTGCAATCACAGAACAGATGTGGGCGGTGGATGAGAGATGTAAAAGCAAGAGACTGAGAGTTGAATTCTGATAAACCTGCAGAGATCTGCACCACAACCTTATACTATATATGTAGGCTACACTGCAGGAACTCTGCAGGGATGAACGTTGGCTCAAAAGATGAAGTTTGGTGATGGAGTGATGTTTAACACTTTGAGATCTGGTGATCATCCTCATTAAATCCATGCAGTTATATAAGATGTGTTCTGATACAACATGGAAGGAGCAAAAAGTCAAATATTCAGTAAACTTCCTGGAATCTAACCGCGTGAAATTATTTAGGTCATCGACTCACTCTGGTTGAACTTGTGTCAAGAAAATCAAACTAGCCCGGAGCTGTGTAGGGTTTGTCAGCTAACCTGGTGGCCTCACATGATAATAAGACTCGAGGCAAAGATGAATTTAAAAAAAAGGATTTGTGGAGAAGTTTCTCTCAGTTTTCCACTCGCAAGAGTTCAGAGCAGCTTTGTTTCTGCAGCTCTGCCTGTTCGGGATTAACTCAAACAATGAGATTATTTCCACCCTCAGAAAAATGTGTGTACACAAATATTTGTGTAAAACACACACACACACACACACACACACACACACACACACACACGGGTGCCGTAAATAGATAAACACGAGGAGGATGCTGACAGGACGACGCACACATTCTCAGTTAAAAAATGTAATTCTCAGCCAACACGAGTATGCACAGACAGGTAGAAACTCACATTCATGTACACACACACACACACACACACACACACACACACACACACACACACACACACACACACACACACACACACACACACACACACACACACACACACACACACACACAGGGAACCCTGGGGAGATGAAGTGAGGTGAGGCTGTTTGTGTGGATGTGTGAGGCGTGTTTGTGTACCTGCATGCAGCAGCATAAAATATAGTTTATGAATAAGACTGTGTGCATGTGTGTTTCATGTTTAACACTGATGTAAAATACTGAAAGATACTGTAGCTTTATTAATGTTATTGTCTGTGTGTGTTCATGCCTCAGTGTCCTTACGAGAGAAACACAGCGAGAGAGGAGCCGATGCAGAGGAGGAGGCAGTGCAGCTATTTTGGCATCTGTGAGAGAAATAAGGAGCTTAATGCTGAAAGTGTTCATAGAGCCTCCAACTGTGCTGCAGTCAGCTTTGTCTCCAGAGGATAGTAAGGAAAATAAAAATATCTTAATTATATAACGTGCCAAATGTCGGAGCTAACAGGTGTCACTATAGAGAGACGTGGAGAGGTGGAAGCTGGAGCGCTGGGCGGCGCTGTCTGCAGAATCGATCTGAACCGTTTATATCTGCAGGTCCTTTTCCAGTCCACCATGTTTCTACAGCAGCCCAGAACGGACAAACTAAACCCTGGCTCTGCATGGAGCCTCCTGCGAGTTTCACGGTCACCATAGTTTCTCCTTCGTGTTAGGAAGGCTGCTAGATGCCACTAAATCCCACAGACTGCTGAGGTCAGGAGGCACCAGAGAACTGAGGCGGTGAGCGGCAGCAGTGACGGAGACTGTCGAGCTGCAGGTGGATATTTTCCTGGTTTCCCATTCTGTAATGTTTCTTACATGCATGCTACCTGAGCGTGGCATTGCTGCAGTCTGGAGAGGCTGCTGAGTTTGACTCGATTCAATCTTTAGTTTGATTCATGATTCAGGGAGTTCAGGTTTTCTACACGCAGACAGGACGGAGAATTGGATCGAATTGTTGAAGGGCTGTTTCGCGTTTGACACGATCCGTCATGATGGTTCAGGAATTGAATCATTTCAGGGTTGGCGAGCATCTCGTTAAGTCACAAAGCTTCTCAGTGAAGATTCGTGCTGCATATTCTTTTTTTGGTAAATCGGTGCAACATCCTGGAAATGAGACTGCAGAGTTTGTCACGGGTACGGACACATAAGACGTCTTTTAGACTTTGTGCAGACTGCATGCCCAAATTCAAGCTCTGTTTTTTTTAGCATGATTGTATCCAGATCGATTTTAAAAAGTCTCATGAAGTGTGAAAGTCTGGAAGTTACTATATTACTTTGAGTAAAGAATGTTAAAGGGTTTGTTCCTATAGCTGTATTTACACTCATGCACTACATGCAGTTAACATATTTAAGATATGAAGGCACACGTGAGGTCGTGTCCAGATGCATATTTGCAGATGATGGGACACTGAGTGCACTGACGGTGGCTCTGCAGCAGCAGCAGCTGTTGAAGGGAAGCAAAGCTCTCAATTTACTCGTCAATCTCAGTTCTGACACTCGCCCCTGTTACAAGCTTTGAGGCCATGAAAGTGGGATCACAGCTACATGATACCGAGATGAGATTTATCTGGAAGGTGGCCGGCGTTTATTTTTAGGACTAAGTGAGGAGTTTAGTGAGTTCAGGAGGAGCTCGGTGTTCTCCCTGCGGCACCGTCACAATGAGACGAGCCAGTCGAGGTGGTTCGGCTCCTCTGGGCCTCCTCCCTTGAACAGTGTCCCAGTCATGACCTACTGGGAGGGGATCACTGGGCAGACCTCGGAGCTCGGAAACACTGGTGTGATTATATCTCCCAGCAGGTCCAAGAGCACTTTGGGATCACACAAACTGGAGCATGTCACTGAGAAAGGATGTCAGAGCTGCTCGGCCTGCCCTGCACATGCAACACCGGACAGACGGACTCTGTATCTGTTCTAGCCTGGAAAAGCATAATGCAAATAATTATTATTCCTCAACTGTATTCACTCAAACAGTAAATGTCAGCTCACTTTACTTCAGTCCCAGCGGTGTTTTCGGTACTTTACATTTGAGCCTGCGCTCTTATCCACAGGCTCGCTGTGGGAACAAGGTTCAGATTTGACATTACGAGCAATCAACAGTAAAAACTACAAGTGTCAAATCCACTGTGCTCCAATAAGAGTAAAGATTTTAAAGGTCAGAGTGACAGAGCCCAGACAATGGATGAAACGGATGGCCTTGTTTCCGCAGATCGTTCTCTAACTGGGACAATTGGCCACAATTACATCCGGACTGACATCGGACTCTTATGGAGTCTTTGGATTTACTGGTAAAACAGAAAATCAAACATCAGATTGAAGAAAACATCCTCACCCCCCCTCCCCCCGCTCTCTCTCCTCTCAACACAGGGTTTTACTCACAGGCCAACGACATTTCAAGTGTATTTTTCTGCCAGCATCGGGGTCGACAACAGTTATTAAGCCCCATTTTGCCTCCAGTCCATCTCAACATTGACAAATCAGAGATGTAAACACGTGTTCCGCTCCGTGCACTCGAGCCGCGCATTAATGCAGCTAAAGACGGGGATAACATAATGAGAGCCGGGGATAATAGGATGTCTTGCTGACAACCGGTTGTTCTGTGGTCAGGATCGTTGTCATCGTGTGTGACACCCTCCTCTTGTCTCTTGGCATGCTGCAGCATGGGCGCAGCTGGCAGGGTGGACGTGGTTCAGCGTGCTGTCAGCTATGCCCTCTACCGGGCTCTGTGACCAGGTGGATCCAGCTCACTGTGCAGGAATGAGCCTTGATTAATTCCTCAATTAGTCTCTTATTAATTAGTACTTGTTTCACTAATTGACTGCACCCAGAGGATGAGCCCTGAAGACTTTAGTGATCCACCGTGAAATATCTCGTAAACGTTTGGACGGATTGTCTTTAAATCTGGTACAGATGGTGTCATGGTGCCCAGAGGGTGAACCCTCATCACTGTGGCGACCCCTTGAATATTCATTGAGCAGGATGAAGAGTTTGGTGACTGTGATGAAATGGATCACTGCCAGTTTTGCACATATCGATTCATAAATTGTAAAAACTTGATGATTTGCTTGGAAAACTTTAATACTCTGGTTCATGCCTTCCCATCAGCCTCATCATCTCTGTTTGGTGCTAACCCAGAGTGAAGAGCATGTTGGTATTCACCTCAAAGCACTGAGACTATTTCTTTTTTTGTTATTGTCCATTTTTATGGAAATGTATTTTGTGACAGAACAACATATATCAGAGATCACAGCATCAGTCGATTTGTTCTTACAGGACTCGTTTCATCTTTAACTGCATGTGTTTGGACTTCACTGTAACAAGAGGCTCGATGCACATTTAAAGTCTGTAAGAAACCAGGATCAGGAGAGTTCATCTTACAGTCGGAGAGACTGAACCGCCACTTGACATGAGACAGATCTGAGATAAAACCAGATTCATAATGTTTCGAGGGAGGCTTCACCTCTCCAGTGTTTGAGCGAACGTCCAGGAGAAAGAGGAGGAAAGAAAGAAGTGACCTGCACCACGTCACACTTGGAATGACTCACCTTCATCGTCACCTTTCACCTCCATGTACTATCACACTCAGTGTTAGGCTGGATCCCAGGAAATAAAGCTGTGGCTGGTGGCAGTAAAATTACATAACCACTGACCATTATTCTTCGCTTCCTGCTTCTGTTTAGCTGCTCAGTGCCAGATGCTGCTCATCTTTTTTATTATCACAAGCTGTTTGGTAGCCTCAGTGCCAGGAGAGGAGGAGGAGGAGGAGGAGGAGGAGGTAAAGATACTCCCTGGTGTCAGGTTTTGTTTTGGGGCATCACTACATTTCACATAAATGCACATTATAATCATAAGGAGGAGGCAAAGTGGAAGGAAAAGTGCTGATGTGCCTCAGCAGCAGCAGCAGAATAAAAGTAAAAATCCTGCAGTCTGATTTTTACCAAAGAAGTTTTCATCCTGAATGTTTCCAAAGTAAAGTTCTCTCCTTCTGCTGACTCATTATTTTCTATTTTGGGGATTTTAAAGTTTTATAAATTGACATTATAATTATCTGAAACTGAATCACAGCCATCACTCCCCCTCATGATGTCGCTTTAAGTATCTTAAATTTGTACTGAAGTCCACGTGTTCGGTTACTTTCTACTTAGTGTTGAATATTTTTATGCAGCACCTCCAGTTTATAAAAAGTCTTCATCATCATAATAACCAACTCAGACCTTTTGGAGTCACTGACTGACGTCTTTGTCTTTTTTATTCCTTTTCAGATTTTCAGTGTAATAATCGTTTCATCCAAACCACGAGGAGCTCGGTCGAAAATCTATTTATTATCATGCACAACATAAACGTGCAAAAATCACTTTAAAATGATTTTCTCACTGAAATCGTAACACTTACACACACGCGCACACATGCACACACACACACACACACACACACACACACACACACACACACACACACACACACACACACACACACACACACACACACACACTTTTAATTCTAAGAAGACAAAGAAAAATGTCCAAACTGCAGCTGCTGGTTATTCTGGACCAGCTGCGGAATGATATTGACTTTCTCAGGGATGGATTAGTCACTGAGGAATCCAGCAGGGAAATTAGTATTCTGCATCACGGTCACACTGGTCTCCTGGATCTCCTCTAAATTTCATTGTGTTTTGCTGAATCGATGATACAGACCAAAAGGACCCGATCACAGCGGATTTTTAAGGACCAATTATTGTCCAAATAAATCCTGCTGCAAAGTAAATTCATGGAAAAGAGTTTTTTCACTGCTGTGTGTGTGTGTGTGTGTGTGTGTGTGTGTGTGTGTGTGTGTGTGTGTGTGTGTGTGTGTGTGTGTGTGTTTGTGTGTTTATAGGAGGAATATTGCTTTTCTGTTTTGCCACCTCTGCCGGGGAGAGGAGCGGGCGTCATTAGTCGCTGTGCAAACAGACGACATAGCAGAAGAAACCCCAGCAGACTCACTGAGTCTTCTTCAGGGAGGCGCAGTTAGCTAATAAGGAACTACATACACAGTAACAAAAGCACAGTCCCTGGGTAGCGCTGTCAAAGCTTTACCAAGCAAAACAAGAAGCTGTAATAGGATTCATCACACTGGAGTCACTCGGCCGTGCAGCAGCTGATGAA
>CM014095.1:31928870-31965622 GCA_004119915.2 Collichthys lucidus
AGACGTGCTCTCCACTTGAGTGGCAGATGCTTTCTCTCAACAGACTCCATAAACACCCCGAACCCACAGCAACACGTTTCCTCGCTGTCTGTCTAGACTGTTACTGACAGCTGACCGCTGGATTAGCAGAGTCCTCAGACAGGTGGAGAAGTCTCCTGCTGAGAGCATGACAGTTAACCCTCTGTCTCCACACGCTCTGCATTGAGTCATATGTTTCTGTTTTCATCTGATCATCTCCAGAGTCCTGCAGCCCTGAGACACAGAGCTGCTCTGAGTTCTGACAGTCTCGTCAGTCAGCCGGTGGAAACTTAGCGAGCCTCTGCCTTCTCTTATTGGGACACCGCCTTCGCTCCTTATCACTTGATCGAGCTGTGATTGAATCAGATTTGATTAAGACTTAATTAGGGAGCCGATCCGCTGCACAGAAAGTCTCACCGAGTGCGCGGTGACACGGAAATGCTTTCGGACATGATTTCTTGGAAACTGTCAAGCAGCGGATAACTAATTGTTCTCACTTGTTCAAAACTATCTTGATCATTTTCGCTGTTTTCTAAAATTCGAGCAGCGCAGCGGGAGCTGAGGTATTCTAATGAATATATAATGAAGTCTTTAACATGCAGCTTCCTCCTTTTCCAGCCGCTCTGACAGTATTTCATATATATTCTGTCTCAGCTTGTTGCAGCTTTTTTTTATTGAAGCTATTTGATGTTTACGCTGGGTGAAATATTCAAACCCAGGAGTCCATATTTTTATGGCAGCAGCATTCCCTCTCATGGAAATGCTCCAGATGTCTCTCTGGATGTGCATCACTTTCTGCACATTTCACCAAAATCCAGCCTGACGTGTTTGGAAACTTTCCACTAGAGGAGAAATAAAGTTCTGTGGGTTTGAACAAAGTTTGGCTGCACAGTGGAAGTCTGTACCGGCTGACCCGACATTAGTTTGTGAGTTTGTGTCCATGAAACACTGATGCTGATGATCCTCTGTGGTCATCAGCAGCTTTTAAGTAAAACGGATTTTCATGAAATGTGGTCGGCTGTAATAACTTTAGTGATTCTCCATCCACACTGCCCGGCCCTGCTGATTGTCATGCATCGCCCTCTCCTCCCGTTGCACCATGCAGGCTCTGAGTTTGCAGCTTCAGCTAATTATAACAGATGTGCTCTGCTGTAGGCTCGCTCCAGCTGACGCGGCGTGCAGAGGTGTGCACAGACTTTTTAAGAGCCGGTTTGAAATGCGGAAAGCGGAATTCTGAAAAACGTAGAAATATTAGCTCATGCTGTCGTAGTGCACGGTGTCGAGGTTGTCGAGTTTGCGCAGTTTTGGTTTATGTCCAAACAGCTCCAACACGAATCACATCCAGCCTCAGCTGTACTTTGTGTTTGCTGCTAATAAGACTGAAATAATATTGTGAACATGGCAAACATTAATAAACATGTGCATGTCAGCACTGAGCTCTGCGTCCGTCCAGCCTCGCTGAGCTTCTTAGATTTGTACTTTGAAAACATTTTTTATTTTAGATTTTAAAAAACATCATTTCTAAGAGTCAGAGACATCTCAGACAGCTGAGAATAAAAAGCATTGACTGTCCTCAGAGGAGGGAAGCTGCCGTGTCATTAGTGCCACATGAAACACGACAGCAGTGAACACAGAGACGCCGCCTCTCTGGACCAGCCTCTCACAAATGTGACACTTTGTTATGACTGAAGCTCAGATACTTCAGTGTAATTTCCAGCATGCCAACATGTATTGCTGAGATGCATCTCACCCCCGGCTTTCATCAAACTCCGGCTCGCGGTGTCAGATGCATTCTACTTGACAACTGCATGAATTCATGAATAATATAGCACCCCCTCGGGTTTGTGAGTGTAATCTTAAAATGCTGGAATACAGTGGTGAGACGCGTCGTTGACTTTGTTTTATCGCTGGAGTTTAATCCAATTATTAAATGTAGCAACGATTCAGTGGATCATAAAATCTCACGTTCATTCATCAGTTTGTTGGGTTTGATTAGAGCGATCCGCCCGTTTTACACATCAGCCAGTTCACCTGCAGAGTGAGGCTGGAAAGTTAGTGTCGTTATTTCTGTGGCAAGCTCGACCTCATCTTCAAAATGCAAAAACTGCTTCAGTCAAAAATTAAACTTTCATCTTAATTATAATAATTGGGGCGCCGCCCCGTGTGTGGAGGCTGTAGTCCTTGCTGCAGCTGGCCCCGGTTCGGACGGTTAATTTACTGCGTGTCACTCCCCTTCTCTCTGCTTCCTGTCTGTCTCTTAGCTGTTCTATCATTAAAGGCCAAAAAAATAATCTTTAAAAATAATAATTGATACATTTTAGAATTGATCCCCCAAACTCTCACTTAAAAATCTTTTAGCAAGACATTTGTGACATGAAATTTATATTTAATATGCAAATGAAGAAGAAAAGTTGTAAAAGTTGAAGATTCCTTCCTGATGGATTCATGCCGCTCTGTCAGGATGTGTCACTTCATCCATTCACCTGTCTCAAACAGAAATCAGTTGCTCAGGTGTGAGGCCGATCTTTATGTAATCGTATTTTATCTGTTTTTTTCCCATCATGCTTCTTCAGAGACATCGCAGGTCTTCAAAATGATTGGTCCTCTCTCGGGTTATTCGGCTCATGGTATCATGCTGTGTCTGTTTTTCTCTGGTGCACTGGATTAATACTCAGCGAGCGCCTCTGCGAGCTTCACTGAGCTACAGATAATCAACAGAGCATCATCATGGGCGACCACAACATGACACTAACTCGCCCTTTGTCCTTGTGTCTTGCAGGAGTCCCACGCATGGCTCTCTCTGCAGGCGGGAGGGACTGCCTGCGCGCCGGAGACACCTGCTCCAGCGATGACACCTGCAGCCCACGTCTGCGCACCCTCAGGCAGTGCGTGGCGGGGGACGGGAGCATGAAGCTCGGGCCCGGAGCGCGCAACCAGTGTGAGAACGCCATGACGGCGCTGCTGTCCACGCCTCTGCACGGCTGCCAGTGTAAACGAGGCATGAAGAAGGAGAAGAACTGCCTGAGTATCTACTGGAGCCTGCATCAGTCCGTGCTGCACGGTAAACATTTACACACCGAGTCTGACGCTTCTGTTCCTGGGAGGTGGGCGGGAGCAGGTCCAGTTTATTATTGGGATTATCAAGTGTGCACATGATTTAGGCTCCCGCCTCCAGCCAGCTCAACACCAGGAATGGAAAGAGTGATTACTGTGTCAAAAATAGTTAAAACTCTTTTTGTTCCACCCACACTCATTGTGTTTGATCACTTTTGTGCTTATTTCATAAGCTGCGCACTAACTTTGTCATTTCCTGCGTGGAATCCCATTATCTGTGGCTCTTACATTATATTCTGTAACAGTAAGAACATGAATAACAACATCATGAATGTTCTGCAAGCCGACATGGAAATAATGAAGAAGTAACACACGCAGTAAAGCTTCACTTTCATCAGCCGACAGAGTGCTGAGAACTTTCATGAGGACACACGGTGCGGACTACATAAAAAACACGCTTCATTAAAAATGTGTGAGCAAACGGCCTTTTTAAGGTGGCCTGCATTAAGTTCCAGGCTGTTTAGCAGAGTTAGTTAACCACCTACAGTCGCTCTTCCTCCACAGTAAACACTGATTTTAACGCAGCCCAAAAGGCGTCGAGGTGTGGAGGTTAAAACCGGGTTCAGTTTGGTTACAAAGTTCCAGAAAATCTCCAAATTATGTTGAAAGTCTTCGTCTCTGCAGGGAAGTTTCTGTGTGTTTGCTTTGGCTTCATGATCTCATGCATCCTGCAGCTGGGACAGAGATTACACGACCTCTTCAGTCACCTCATGCTGCTTTTTAAAGTGCTGACACATTTTGAGGCAGGTCAGTGATTTTGAGGTTTGTAGCTGAAGCTTTGCTTCATTAACTTCTTTTCCATCCATGTCAGTTTGTTTTCTTAAAATAATATTGATCTGTTTGTAAGTGAAATGAATCAGTATCACATGAGAAGCTTGTCAGCACGACAGTGACCGAGTTCTGTACGCTGTAATGAGGTGAAGCTCACGCGTGAATTTAATATTTCAATTAAAATAACTAAATCAAAAAAACTAAAGTTTGTTTTGCTTGTGTTGTCTCCGTTTCCATGGAGATACGTGATGGGGTCTGACTAATAACTGGAATCAGGCATGTCATGTATGTGATGAAAACCAGTTCACCTGTATTGACTGGAGATCTGAATGAATACGACACACTGAACTGCTGAGAGAAATATTTTACTTTGCTGCTACGTTTTTAAACTCTGCATCATCCACAGCTGACGGAGGACGTGATACAAACATTTCCAATAACTCAATCGATCATTTCCAAAGTTCACAGCATATGATATATATATCACTGACCTCTCTCCTCTGTGTTGGCAGGACTCAGCCTGGTGGAGAGTTTTCCCTACGAGCCAGAGGAGAGGGGCTCTGACTACGTCCGTCTGGCCTCCATCGCTGCAGGTGACTGGGCAAACTGCCACTGCTACAACTGTTTCTGTGCTTCTGGCTTCAGTTACTGCGACAGAGCAGGAATAAAAAAGTCTGAGAGCATCAGCCGAGTGATGTGTCAAAGAAAGAGCAAACCCAGGTTTCTGCTTTATGTATTTTGAAGGCGTAGACGGGTGGATGTGCAGGTGGGTTTGTAAAGTGTTTGATGAATAACAGCCCACACTTTGCTTCTGTCTTGCCTCGGAGCCTGTGGGCGAGCCGCGGGGCTGGTATGTGCTGCTGTTAGCCCCTGAGGCACAGATTAATTACCTATTTACTTTAATGCAGCTGGAAGCAGCCGAACTGAAGGAAGAGAGGGAGGGAACAGAAAGAAGAAAGTCATGATAAGAGGTGAGAGAGGAGAGGAAGACAGGGAGTCGGTTTGTTTACTCCAACGTTTCTTTCTGGAGATTTGAAAAGAGACAGGCTGCACACAAACGAGGACGCACACACACACACGAGTGTTTTGTTTCCTTCGACGGCAATTATACTGAGAACTACGCGTGAAACTTAAATAATGACTTCAATGCAGAGATTAGTATGGGAGGCATTCATGCATGTCACACAGTGTAATGATGAAGGTCCCGCGCACACGGAAAAAGAGAGTTTAAACAAGTGGGTAATGACAGCTCAAAGCAGAGCGCTGTTCATTTAAATACAGCGACGCAGCACGGCCCCGAAACACCTGAGGAACTAAAGACGTCATCAGTGTAAGGACACGGATGCAGAGTGAGCATGAGGAGGATAAACAGTCACTGAGTTTGCATCTATATTTAAATGTTGGCTCCTGATTGAAATTAAGAATCAGCCAAAACTCGATGAGCTGTAGCATCACGACCGCTGACAGGTGAAGTGAATCATCGTGGCATTTGTCAGTGTGTGGGAAACATCGGGCAGCGAGTCAACACTTTGTCCTCAGAGTGGAAGCAGGAGAAGCCAAACTTTGATGTCTGGGTCAGAGCATATCGGCATCTTTACAGAAAGACTTCATTAAAAGTCTCTGTGCCTATGAGTCCTCCATCTCCATGTCTGCGCCTCCACATATGCAGATTTAACACATCTGTATTCACACACATGTTTACAACCTACATACCAACGTCAGCCTTATGCCTTCAGATAGATACATAACCAAAGCAGCCGCATGTCCACGATCCCCATCATGAAGAGACGAGCTGTGTCTATATCTCATATATATTTCATACCAACCGTCCAAAGCCGAGTGTGACTGGATTAAAACACAAACTCTGGTGATTCGGGGCCTGCAGCAGCTTTGTGTTCGTGGCCCAGATAAAGAGTCTTCTAGTTCAGGCTGGTCAATACCGAGCTTAATGTTTTTAGAAGAGCTCCCATTGATCCATGTTGTCTGTTCTCAAGCACGTCAAACTAGTGCTGCAGTGTTGTCGGTCGAGGACCCGAAAAACCTGAAAATGTCCCTCAGAAAAAAAACTTTTTCTTTTTCTTTAATATACGAGATCGAACAGGCATTGAAGGCTGATTTCAGGATTTCATAACACGTCTGTAGGTTTGAAATGATGAAGCCTGAAAGAGTCGTCTTGTTTTTGTAAAGGCTGAAAACTTTGTGGAGTCCTCACCTTATTTAAAGCCTGAGGTAATGCGAGGTGACATCAGCAAACTGCACATGATTCTTTCACATCGGAGGGAGAAGAGAAAGATTTAACAGTGGAGTGAGTTCAGCTCGTGTAACAGCCTCCAAGGTGAATTCAGGTTGTTGCAACAGTTACACGATTCTGCTCATCAGTGTTTTAAAGATCAGGGCCATGACTACTCGACTCAGCTTCACGATAGAGTCTTTAACACTCTGCTAAGCAGCTCCCACCATGTTCGAACTGAAGCAGAAGGAGTTCCTGTGGAACCCTGTTGGCGCCGGTCTCCATGACATGAGCTCCACCAGCACCCGGGTCCCACCCCTCCAGCACAGAGCGCCCCCTCGGGCAGCTGTGACAGCATCGAACAGCGGGATGAGAACCGCTCTACCCTCTCAGAAGTTAATCCCCAGTCCGTCTTCACGCCTCTTTGCCACTCATCGATACAAGCGCCAAGAGTCATCGAACAAAACGAGGACATGTTCACGCATGCTTTGCACTAAATGTGTGCTCGCTCACAAGTTTGAGGATTTTCAGCCACTGAGTATCCGAAGAGACGCGCACGTGCTTCTGCATCTGCTGAACGCCTTTTCTTCAATAGCACTGCACGACTCATGCACACAAGCCATTTATGAATGAATGTTTTTTTATTACAACTTAGATTTAATTTCATAGATTTAATCATCGTTTTTACTGATTCTGATGATATTACTCAGCAAAGTAATTATTGAGATCACTGGTGTGTTTAAAATGAAGTCTGACGGGGCGTGAACACGAGCAGTCAGACACGGGATGTCGTTTAATATCTGTTATTAGATTAGGGAGTGCATAAAACAGTTCATATCTCAAATTCTATTCATGCTAAAGGCATAACTCTTGATGCACAGGTGCTCCGTGGTGCTTTAGTGCTTAATATAATGAAAAACAGCTTATCGATAGTGCGGATCATGACAGGCTCTTTGGAGCAATGCAGTTTCAGCCAACAACAGGCGTCACAGTAAAAACATATCATGATGTTAGTAAAGCACATTCGTGTTGCCGAGTGCTGGCAGCCAGAAACAGGCTTCCACTTCTAACTCTGTTCAGTATATTTAATATTTTAGCAGCTTGCAGAAATCAGATTTCTTCAGGAAAATCACATTCCAGCTTTCTGTGGGCTTGTTGCAGAGCGTGCACGATGCACGCACAGAAACCTGGAGAGAAACCTAATCAATTAAGATTTAGCGGACGTCAACTTTAACGTGCTTGGTCGTAATATTTTTGTGACCTCATACATAAGCTGACTTATTAAAACGACACCGCTGCTTTTAGGCTGCTTTGAATTACAGCAGCAGCAGCGGACCGGCACTGTACAGCCTCCTCGTAAATTCCACTGCAGCGACTCCGCGGGAGGTCAAAGTTGACATCCTTGCCATGCATCTCGACAAGCCGACTGCCAAAACAACAAAGCCGTGATTAATGGATGTTTTTCCGCCCTTATAGCATCTCTCCCTCAAACAGAGTAATGACCCTTTTCAAAGACGCGAGCCGGAGCCACAGCTCATCATATTTTGAGCAGTATTCAAACAGCAGTGTACTTCACCCTTCACCAATTAATCAGTTAACTACAGTGAAGTCAGCGGCGGTGAAAGTGCCTCTGTTCAAACACATTAGAAGAATGAAGCTTCTTCATGGATCACTGGCCTCAGGACGGAGGACTCGTCTGTTCTTTACTTCAGGCTGAAAGACAAACATGTTTTTTTTTTTTTGCTTTGGGTTTTTTAATGCAACAGGCCGATCAACAAGTTAGTATGTGTTCAACAGGACTACCAGGGTTTCAGCACAGCATCAGACTAACACTTACAGTTACAAGTTTATTTATACTGAGTATGTGAAGCCACAATAATCATGTGTATGCAAAGTACTGCCTCTCCCTGCAGGTTTTATATGATGCACTAAAGGTTGATTATCAGATGTAAAGTTTGAACAGTGATCATCGAGGATGAACTTCAGGAACTTTAGCAGTTCAGTTCAGAGCTTTATTGTCCCTCCCGTGAAAATTTGATTTGCAGTGACAATGCAACTTACACAACAAACAATAAATATTTAAACAGTGACATAGAACAATGACGCAAAGTAAAGCAACCAAACTCGATTTAAACAATCCTAAACTAAGTAAGAATATGAGAGACAGAAAGCAAAAAGTCTATAAAAGATAAACAGATGCCACAAGAACAGTGCGATTTAAGAATTGTGCAAATTGATTTCACGTGGAACAAAGGAGAATTTAAACCTATTTGTTCGTGCCCTAGGTAGCATGTGTCTCCGTCCAGACAGCAGAGAAATAAATTCCTGAAACAAAGGGTGGTCAGGGCGAGACAGGATAATATACGAGGGTCGAGAGTCCAATCACACAGTAGTACAAAGAAAAAGCGTCTGCATTATTCAAATTAACAGTTACGGTTGTGTTCAAAATGTTTTTACAAACAGTAACTTCAGTCCCAGATTGACACGTAACACGTCCTTTAAAGTGTGGAGTCAGCGTTTCGGTCTGAGACATTTTTCAAAACCAGAACAACAGAATGTGTCACTGCGGATTTAAAATTTAAATCTGTGATGATGAATATTACAGAACCAGGCTCCAGTCCTCGGCACTGTGCTGGTTTTACTGGCATGCTCAGCTCGTCTGTAAATAAATAATATCTTTGAAAGAAACATAGAAATATGCATCTGTTTATCACGCGCGTGGTAAACAGTGATGTTCTCCCGCCCCGGGCCTCCGTCAGGCGCTCCCGTCCTCCCCCCGCCTCCACCTGTTGTCTGGTTAGCAGTTAAGTTGGGAATAACCTGTGCTTTGTGATGGGTTGTTAGCATGCTCTCCAAGGCCATTCATATTTTATATGACAGCTTGGTGAGAGGCGAACTCACCAGGAGACACAACTACAGGCAGTTTACAAACTAATGAGCAGCGCGATCTGCCAGAGGAGCTGAGCGTCATCACGGCTGTATTGACTGCTGAGGTCGCTCGGGGAAAAACACACACATGATGATAGAGTGGAGAAATAATGCAGCCAAAGCTGGTTATGAAAAGGGCTTCCACCGCAGAGATGGCTCATTACCGAGGGAGTCAGAGGGAGGCAGAGGGAGGCAGAGGGAGGCAGAGGGAGTCAGAGGGAGGCAGAGGGAGTCAGAGGGAGTCAGAGGGAGGCAGAGGGAGGCAGAGGGACTCAGAGCGAGTCAGAGGGAGGCAGAGGGACTCAGAGGGAGACAGAGGGAGGCAGAGGGAGGAAAAGGGAGACAGAGGGAGCCAGAGGGAGTCAGAGGGAGACAGAGGGAGGCAGAGGGAGTCAGAGGGAGACAGATGGAGGCAGAGGGAGACAGAGGGAGTCAGAGGGAGTCAGAGGGAGACAGAGGGAGGCAGAGGGAGCACTGAGGGAGTCAGAGGGAGTCAGAGGGAGGCAGAGGGAGTCAGAGGGAGGCAGAGGGAGGCAGAGGGAGTCAGAGGGAGGCAGAGGGAGGAAAAGGGAGACAGAGGGAGTCAGAGGGAGACAGAGGGAGGCAGAGGGAGACAGAGGGAGGAAAAGGGAGACAGAGGGAGTCAGAGGGAGGCAGAGGGACTCAGAGGGAGGCAGAGGGACTCAGAGGGAGACAGAGGGAGTCAGAGGGAGGCAGAGGGAGACAGAGGGAGGCAGAGGGAGACAGATGGAGGCAGAGGGAGACAGAGGGAGTCAGAGGGAGGCAGAGGGAGACAGAGGGAGGCAGAGGGAGCACTGAGGGAGTCAGAGGGAGACAGATGGAGGCAGAGGGAGACAGAGGGAGTCAGAGGGAGGCAGAGGGAGACAGAGGGAGGCAGAGGGAGACAGAGGGAGGCAGAGGGAGCACTGAGGGAGTCAGAGGGAGTCAGAGGGAGGCAGAGGGAGTCAGAGGGAGGCAGAGGGAGGCAGAGGGAGGCAGAGGGAGTCAGAGGGAGGCAGAGGGAGGAAAAGGGAGACAGAGGGAGTCAGAGGGAGACAGAGGGAGGCAGAGGGAGACAGAGGGAGCATGGGCATTGACGGAGGCAGAGATGGACAAAGTTTAGGAAGAGAGGAATTGAAGCTAAATGCAGCGAGGGAAGAGACAGATGGAGTCTGAGGGGGGAGGAAGGGTGAGTGGCAGGCGACACAGCGAGGAAGGAAGTTGGCGAGGGAAGGAGGGAGTCAGGTGGGTGAGGGATGGACCCAGATGTAGAAGGAGAGAGTGTTGAAAAGATGGATGGATGGATGAAGAGGACGGAGCGGTAATTACAGGCCTTGTTGTGCGGTTGGAGAGATGGAGGAGACTGCCACTCTGCATTAACCCGGCAGAATGAAATATTCAGCCATCAGGCCTCAGCTGAAACACATGCAGAGCCCGGCTCATGCAACATTTAAACAGCATTCATGTTCTATTCATTACAGGGGGCCTATTACATGTAATCATCATTTTGGTTTAGTTTGTACTTTGTACACACACACACACACACACACACACACACACACACACACACACACACTCCAGCTGTAAATGCAACACTGCATCTGAGTGTAGAGGTGAGAGTGGCAAGTCGATACCGACTCCAATTAGGCCTTGAAATCATTGGTAAACATTGGCTGGGATTTGATTTTCTCAAACCGCACATAAGGATGAGATGCTTACAGCCTCGCATGTGTGTTTCATTCTCCTTCCAGAGTCTGAAGTGACGACGGTGAACCGCTGCCTGGATGCTGCCAAGGCGTGTAACATCGACGAGACGTGTCAGAAGCTTCGCACGGAGTATGTCTCGGCGTGCATCCAGCCGTCGGCCCGCTCGGGGCCGTGTAACCGACCAAAGTGCAACAAGGCTCTGAGGAAGTTCTTTGACCGCGTTCCCCCTGACTACACCCACGAGCTGCTGTTCTGTCCCTGCACCGACACGGCCTGCGCAGAGCGCCGCCGGCAGACCATCGTCCCGTCCTGCTCCTACGAGGACAAGGACAAGCCCAACTGCCTGGCTCAGCTGCGGAGCTGCAAAGCTGACTACGTGTGCAGGTAGAGACTCCAAATGCTGCTGCCAAAAACATTTTACACTTGATTTCCTGAGTTGGCATCAATCGACTCACTGAACTGATTATTTGCTTCTGTTGAAGGCTCACGAAGGTGTTTGTGCAGGTTTCTGCTCAGTTATTGAGCAAATTACACAAAGCATAGCACAGTCCTCAGGTTACACACGACGTCTTTGTCTTTGTCTTGTATAAAATCCATTAATAGGTAGAAAGGATAAGGAAAAATAAGTAATCTATAACATTGGATGCTGATTGAATCCTGATGATCAGAGAGAAACGAGCTGATGACCGATATCAGTTTATTGAGTTCTTCTGTTCGTCTCGTTGGCAAACACCTTCCTGTTATCGACCCAGGCAGCATCTGGTTTGATCCGAGTCCTGAGAAAAACTTTGTCTGGCTCTCTTTGTCTTTTTCCTGTAAGATATTTCATCAGCTTCACCAGCCTGTTGTTTACTCTCTGCTGCTTCACAGTGGACGTGTATTTGTACAATTGACTTGTGCAAGCTTGAGAATAAGTGTGTGAACGTTGGAGTAACTCAGCTGCAAAATCAGCTCAGACCTTTAAACCTACAGTAGGCTCTTGAATTCTAGATGTTGCTGGTAGGTTCTTACATCGAGTATTTATGGTGCCTACTTAGACATCCAGCATGTTTTCTTCCTGCTGCTGATGAGACCAGGACAGTAAGATGAAAATGAAACAATGAGCTAGACGAGGCTGAAAATGGTGAAGCTACCAGCTCAGTTCACGTCTGCCGAAACATCATATTTAATAGATTCTTCTCGAGTCCTTTCCGTTGAGTTTGACACTGTTGAAAAATAAGACGGTGCTGAACTTTGAGGGAAAGGTGAGGAAGCCGTTGCTGCTCAGCTGTCTCGTCGATTCACCTTCATTTAACCTCTTTTCTCAGAGTATCAAGCGCTCCACCGAAGACATTGTAGACAGAAATCAATAACCTGAGGACACCTTTCATTTGAGCAATCTAGCTCGCAAACAATTGGCACAGGTGGAAATAGTTTGCTAACTTCCCGGATGCAGACTGTGAGTCTCTGAGAGTTACCAACCTCAACAACGAACCCCAGGATGGTTCATGGACTCGCCGCAGCATCATCTGGAATCAGGAATTTATTCTCAAGTGTCATATTTTGCAACTTGTGTTGCAAAGCAGCGCACACTCTCCACGTATATTCATTTCCGTTGGCAGAAAATTAATTAGTGATAAAAGCAAAGTGTGGCGCTGCCTTCAACACTATGAAGTGCTTTGTTGATGTGGTAACCATGCACACCCTCAGGACAATAAACCGCATTGTGTATCTCGGAAGATAGGTCTGGCTGGTATGATATGTTCATTTAGATTTAATTAATTCAGCTGTTATCCTCATTAACTGTGTTTAATTAGTTCAATTAAATTCTGCATTCATTTTCTCATGGCACCAAGCATCCGTGTGAGATTCAGTCATTATTCGAGCAGCTTTTGTCATTCGGGATTCACACATGGCTCCGAAAATATTTAGAGCCGAGACGTCGCAGAAAACCGACCTTCTGCTCAGGATCAGCACATTTATTCATCAACACAAAGATTTTATTCAAATTTCAATTGATTGTAAACGTCCAATCAATCATAATGTCTTATGAAGTCATTGAAATGCAGCGTGAGTCACTGGAGACTGGAAACATGGAGTTCTCATACTCATCCAGTCGTCCTCCTCGCTCTGACAGCAAAGAGTCGCCAGCGTTTAATCTAGTTCCTCTTCAAATGTCAGGAAGACAAAGGGCTCCATCTGTCACGGCTATCGATCAGGCATTATTCTCCAGCGCCGCCTCGGTGAATGGAGCATCTCAAGGCCCCTGCACGGCCCTCCAATCCTGCACCAGTCAGCCGGCATTAAGCGGCAGGCTGCAGAGGAAGCCTTCACTAAACGCACAGCCTATGAGTTCTGCACACATCATTATAATGACATGACAAATGAGGGGAGAGCAGGGAGCTGTGGTGCCCTGAGGGGATCCCGTTGCAAATGCCAGTCAATGGGGGCCGATGATGCGATATGATGGCTACGATAGCCTCGTACTGTGATGACGGCGATGAGGCTGGATGTCTTAGCGGCTGGCAAAGGTGAAGGAGGGAAGTCAGACCGGCTGTGGGAGGAAGTATTTATATGGAAGATCCATATTTGTCTAATCTCCTCGCGGCCAGGCCTGCCAGCCGCTGCCCACGGTATTTAGAGAGCACAGCCGAGGCCTATCTCTGCCCCTCATTGACTCTTTACAGCCTGGCAGCCGTCCACAAGACAGATCACTGGAGAGAGTGGGGAGGGAAGAAAAAGAGGGATGAATGTCACCATGGGTGACTCGAGTCGAGGTTGAAGTGCTGCAAAGGATGCAGGGAGTTGATGTAGGAGTGTAGGTAGGTGTGTTGATGAGTGTTGTGGGTTTCACGTGCACATCCTGTCACTGAGCCGACCGCCCCTCAGTGACAGGAAGCGTGCAGCAGCCAAGCACGAGTAAATGATGGATGGCATGTTATTGCCCCCACAGGTCTCGCTGGGCACAGTTCCAGTATGATTGCCAACCTTCCGAGCAGAGCGCCAGTGGCTGCAAGCAGGAGAACTACGGAGCATGTCTGCTTGCGTACACCGGCCTGATGGGTAAGAACTAAATCTTTCTGTGCCGGCTCCGGCTCACACCCCCTCTGTGATGGATCAGGGACAAAAAGGTTTTAGAGGGAGGAAGGCGGAGAGCGCACAGGTGCACCGAACAGGACTCAAAAGAATGAATCAAGGATTGCGATGAGAAGCTCAGTTCAACGATCGATGGGGCGATGATTAATGCCGCTGCAGCCGCCCGGCCAAGTCGTCGGCATTATAAGTAGCACAATTACAACTATTGACCGCTGTTTTCAGAGAATTATCCCTGACGTGACGATGAGAGGGAGCGAGCCGAGGCGCACAACACAGCTTATTGTACTTAAGATAAAAAACAGATCCCGTAATGCACAGACGCTTGTTAAAAAGCACTCAGTCTAAACGTGTCATTATGGGACAACAATACCACATTTAGCCGCCGCTGCTGCTGCAGAAAGCTTCTTTAGTTTGTGAGGAACTGAGGGAGACACAGACAGAGAGCCGTGCAGCAGTGATCGGCGACTGAAGTAGAAGTGAGACACCGAGGTGTTGTTGTTTGGAAGTCTGGGTCCTAGAAAATCGATGGAGCTAAATCAGAACTTTTTCTTCACACTGCCTCAAAGTGCAGCAATTCTGTCCCCCTCCTCTTTTAAAAATACAAGCCACACGGCCGTAATACCCTTCCTGAAGAATAACTTCCCAATCATTTCCTGCTGAAGAGCTCTGAAGACAGAAAAGAATAAGAAGAATAGATGTGAGACCTCTGTGCTGGTGCCACTGCACTTATCAGAGTCCAGCGAGCCGCCTGTCCTGCTGGATACGTATGTTAGAAAAGCTGCAAAACAACCGCAGCTGCACTCGATCTGTTGTAGCACGAATGAGACTCAGTGAGAGATCAAGATGCTGTGTAAGCAATCAGCTCTTTAAAAAAATACATTTATATGATAAATACATCCACAAACCAAATCTAATTTCAAAATAACAGCCCGTCACAAAAGATCAGAGTATCTTTAGCAAATAAGCTGCTTTCCGATCCTGCACACATACAGTACAACTTTATTGGCTCGGTAATGTGGAGCCCTGTCAGGAAGCGGGATTGAAGCGCTCTAACATTTGATCACCGGCTTAAATAACCTGCCAGTCTGTGTCTGTGTCTCTGTTCACCTCAGTCTTCTGTTTTCAGAGATTCCTCTCAGCTTCTCTCGGTGAATCCATTTACGTGCAAACTAATAACCCAGTCTTAGCCTAATTAGGCGATGTTGTGATGATAGAAATTGCCATGTGAACGCCTTTATGTGATTATCATAATCAGGGTAAGGTCATAATCAGGCTTAGATAACGAGATTAAATCAGCCGGAATTGTGCTGAAATGTTCAATTTGTTGGGGCATTAAACGCTTTAGTCTGTACAAAAAAAGTTTAATGCAGCTCAATTAAAAAACTTTTATTCATGAGATCGTATATTCAGATTCACCATCGTGAACCTGGAAACATCCCTGTGCCTGCAGACATGTGATCTGTGATCTCTCCGTCTCTCTGCAGGAAGCACAATAACTCCCAACTACCTGGACAACTCCACATCCAACGTGGGGCCGTGGTGCTCCTGTGCAGCGAGCGGCAACCACAGGGAGCAATGCAACGACTTCCTGTTTTTTTTCCACGACAACATCTGCCTGAGTGAGTAACAGCTGCAGAGAGAGAGAGCTCATAACAGCCAGGACAAGTGTGACAGTTAACAGTGTGTAACGGATGATGCGTCCATGCTGCAGAGTCAGCTCAGACTCAGACTGCTGATCTGTAGCTCTGCATGTGGTTCATCTGTGCACAGATTAACACAAGGTCGCAGGTTAAGGACATTTTATTCTATGTGTTATCAAACCGTAGCCACCGTCCTCTTCACCAGAGAGAAAGACGTCAAAGTCCTTCACTCGTCTGACGCACAGATCCCTCGTAACCGACGCTCTGTTGCATTTCTCAGTGTGGCTGTGGAGCGATGGCCTTCACGACACATCGGTGACAGTAAAGACTGCAGCCACTCAAACACCATGTGTTCACTCCAGTCCATGTAGATTCATGTGTTTGCAGACTGAGTGACTGAGCACGCAGTGACGGGTTACCACAGCTAGTATCTGTTTGTTTGGATTATGCAGAAAAATCAGTGATAACAGAAACGTGTTTTTTTTCTCTCGGTGAAGCATAATTAATAAATAAATCAGTCACATGAGTGACACAGACTGCAGCTGATGAGGATTATCCACCAACCCTCTGTCAGCTTTCACCTTTTTGTTGTAGCTTTTATTTACGACGACAAAACCGCCGCGATGACGGATCGTCGCTGCGGCTGAGCGATCGCACCGGTGACATCAGAATGACACCGGTGACAAAGTAATACAAACCGAAGACACTGAAGTTTATTCTGGGTTATTAGAAAAGAAGACAAGTTCTCACAAAGCAATGACACGGTGACAGTACAAAGCTACCTGCAGCTGCTGTCAGGCGCTGACAAAACAGAATCCACTGAGCTGATTGTACGGTTCTGAAAAATAAAAAATAAAATGAAGCTTCAGTTGAAATTCACACATGACATCACAGGGTCCACAGCACAGTTTCATAATCAGATGTCTCCAACATAACCGTCCCTCATCATCATTTTAAAACTGTTTCATAGCTGCAGATTTAAAGTTCAGCCAAATGTTTTTGTCCTGGAGCAACAAAGATGAACACATATTTAAAGAATAAGTACTCCCTCTCTCCTGTAAAACTTTTTACAGTGTAATTTCCCAAAGTAATATTTTCACAAGTATCATAATTTTCTATTTATGATACCATAACTAATTTAATAGCAATAACAGAACTATTATACATTTTCTTTTTTATGTTTCCTTCTTGTTACAAACTGCCAAAGTGTCTGTGCAGTATAGTTTTATTATCCTCTAACACAGTAGGTACTATCTATAGGCAGAAATGATTTATCTACTGAACTGAATTTAATTTATTCCCTAACCCCATCTCTTCTTTTGTATGTGTCTCAGTATAGATATTGTAGGGACAGTGTTTCATAGATATCTCTCATTAAATTCACTGGTGTTTGTATATAAATGCTGATATCCATTGTCAGCTCGATTCTGAAAATACAGATATAAACCTGCACAAGGTGTCGCCACATTGATCATAACTGAGAAGTGGATTTAATGTGCTCGTCAATAGACCGTGAACGTGACACGGCATGATCGACCGCGTCGAGAACTCGAGTGTAAAGACAAAAAATATTTGTGCGTATGGAAACAGAAACAACGTTCACCAGCTCGGTGGTTAATCCAGTAATACGCGTAATAATCCAGTAAGCAGCGACAAGTCTTCAGCTTTAAAGACGGAGACAAAAGCATAAAAACAACCATCTGGAGCAGCAGCACCAATAACAGACAGAGAAGATTTCAATATTACTCATTAGAAGCTTTATCTGCTTCTCCAGTGACAAAACTCTCTGTACAGTAAATCACTTGTATTAATTGTGCTGCACAAAGGGAATCACTGACGACGTGCTGTAATGGGTTTTATTGAGTTAATCAGTGATTTAAACTGGCTGCTCCCAGTTGCCACAGCATCAATCCCTCATGGAAAGTTTTCCTATCTCTGAGAATGCTTCAGTTCACAGCTCAGAGCTGAGGCTGGAAACTTTAAACACTGTGTAAGAGGTCGTCCTTCAAGATTCAAGATCTCCTGGCAGACGCTGGATTATGACTGTCTGGACTAAGTCGTGTTAACCACGATCTATTCCCAATCATATCCAAGTGATGACAAACCTTCATGAAATGAGTCATTTAAACCAAAACTACGATGTTCCCTAAGTGCACGTCATGTTTCATTAATCCAACAAATTCATACTTGCCCCTAATTAAACCGTAACCATCTGATATTATATAATTTATTAAGACACATATCATAAAACTAAACAAAATCAAATATTGCACCTCTGCACGTTAAATAGGAAACACTCTGGAAGCTGCTTGAAGGAACAGAGGTGGTTTATTTATCAGCAGTGATTTGTAATGATTTTAGAAAGACGCAGACTAATGACGGTGTCGGGTCAGAGAACGCTTCGAGCTGTTGTTACAAACTGTTTTTTTTGGAGGACTTGTTTTTCATGTCACACATCACAGTTATTCCATCGACCAACTGAAGTCTGATAACTTCACTACAGGTTAGATCTGTGTGATTCAAACTCAGCTGTTGTTGTCGAGTCGGAGTCAGAGACGCTGCACTTGAACATTTTTGTACAGCGTTCATTCTTCACCTGTATCTGTCACAGTGCAACACTAAGAATGCTTTAAAGTCAAGAGTCGAGGCTTTAAAGATACAGAGAATGTTTGCAGAGGGTTCAGGCGGTTATGATGATGGAGAATAAAGAAACAGGATGTCATGGTTGCACAGGTTGACTCAGGATGCAGGCTCGGAGAACGGTTAGTGAGAGAAGGGGATTTATTGAGACGTGGGAGAAGAGGGGAAGGAGAGGGTCCGATACGAGGTGAGATGAAGCAGTAGCAGGAACGGAGGTGGCACGGAGTCTGGACTGTCTGAAGGTGGTGGATGAAGAGCAGGTGGCAGGAGGTGACGATGGTGGTGGACCTGAGCACAAGAGAACGGTGGTTAGGGTTCAGGATAACAACAAGGAACAAGTAGTTAAAGACGGTTCGATCGTGATCTATCACAGAGGCTGAACAAACGATCTGACGAGGAGTGGGAGGAAGGCCAGGGTTTATATGCAGGTGGAGTGATGAGCTGATGGAAGGCAGGTGAGCTGAGGAACGGCAGGTGAGCTTCATCTGATGATTAACCAGGAGGCCACGCCCACAACACAGACAGACAAGTAAACACAACACAAGGATGGGGAAACACAGAAACAACCACAGTCACGACTGCCATCGTGACACTGGTCCGGCCTTCGACGTCCATTTGGAACTGCTTGTTGACTGAGGACACGTCATGCGTCCTTTCAGAAGAATCCTGCCTTCACTGTAGAAAACATGCAGGGTATAAATACACAGATATGTTAAATCTGGACAGATGAAGACCTAAATACATGAACAACAAAGATCAGACATGACTAACAGCAGACAGAGCCAAATGACTAATTTATCTGGGGACAGAAAGTGCTCTCTATTTACAGAGCGATTACAATGTGTGCATCCATTTTAAGGTAGCTGCCACCTGACATGCATCGCACAATGAGATAATGACATTTCTGTGTAATAGTCATAAAATGTGCATTATCCTGCAGAGAGTTAAACCTCACGTATGTTTTAAAGCTGCTTGATGGATGTCTTGTTTTTCAACGAAACTTCTCGTGTGCAGCCAGAACTCTCCGACTCCTGTGTGCTGTTTACTGTAAGCTCCTTAGAGACCCAGAAAAACAAACCTCAGACTCACTGGCCTCATTTCCTCCATCTAAGCAAAAAGAAAAAGCTTATTTCCTCCTGCCTGAGCGAACGGCTGAAGCCAAACGGCGCCTACAGTACGTGATAATAAGGATGAGCAAGTTTCTAATGGGAAAGGCGGTTCATGGTCCAGCGGTGCACGTCGGGCTCTCATCTCAATTGGAGTTCAGTCCTGTTCAGACTCACAGTTCTATTTTGGGGAGAAAGTGTGCGTAATGATTTGGCAAGGAGAGTCTGGGCTCGAGCCAATAATTGGGGAAATGAATCCACCCTGGGAGCCGCTGAGCGTCGTGTAATCACACTGCACAGCAAATGAATTGTTTTTCATCCTGACTCCAGTCAAAAGTCTCTCCTCTCTGCCGGTGATGGTTCTGTTTCACAAGTGGACATCACCGTCGTCAATTAAATGAATCCTCGCGGTGTCTTTTGCTGCTAACATCTCTTTTTCAGCATTGTACAGCATGCCAGCCTCCCACTGTGCTGCTGCGCTGGGGCCGGCTTGCTGAGACAGGACTTCAGATGGCCTTTGATGACTTTGTAATTGAAAGTAATTTGGTTTCCTGCCTCTGAACTAATGAGGTGGACAGAGAGAATAGTGGCAGGGAAGAATCCAGTCGTTTGCAGATAGGGGGAGGGAGAAAGCCTCTCCGGAGTGAGCACGCTCAGGTTTTAAAAACAGCTGTCACCCTAACTTACCTCTTCATCACAGCGATAATAATCCCATCACCATGCTGAGCAGCAGCTCTGGACTTTTCTTCGTTCTTTGAAAGCTGAGTGTGTCAGGGAAAAATATAAGAGGACAGATGGAGGTGAAGCTAATTTATTTCTGCAATTATTTCACATTTTTCTGGCAGTTAAATTAGCAGCGAAACAAGAAAAGAAGTGAGGGGAACCGGCAAACGTGTCAGGGAGGTTGGGACAGGATGTGCTCTGCAGTGCGGCTTCCTATGAACCTATGAAGTCAGTAAGAGAAAGAAAAATAAGCCCCCGGGGAGAAACTTAAAAGTCAAAGAGATGCGAGGTGGCGGTGCTTAAACAGCCGTGTCCAAACATTTACAAAGGAACTGTCACCGCAGCTTACCGCTGAACACATCAACTGGCACTTCATCTTTGCGTGACGGTGGGTGGCACGGCACGGTGGCGAGCAGCTGGAGTTGCACCCCTCGCTTCTCTCATCCGTCAGCTCGCCAGCGCGGCTAACTGCGCCCTCTGAGCGCCGCAGCACACTTCCCCACCTGTCCCACCGACGCTAATGGCCCACAGCGCCATTAGCTGGTCCACAGCCTCTCCTGCGAGGTGCTGATGTATACACACCATCAGCCCGGCTCAATCTGTTTCCCTCACTATTGACTCGTCGCTGTTCTGTTGCAACTTGCAGATTCCCTAATTAGCTGCAGAGCTGGCAAGGAGCATGCGGGTTACCCATCCGCCGCCTCCATCTCTGTCTCGTAGTTGAAGCTCAGCATTGCACCAGTGGAGGGTGTCGAATCAAGGCCCTGCATTGATTTCTGCAGAACTGTGTTTGCAGAGGTAACCTACCTCAGGAGGATGGATCAATCTGTTATGATCCTGTGAGAAATCAATGTTTGTGTGTCACACGCTGATTCTCCGCTGAAGGCTTTTTTTAAAACCCATCACTAATAACCAGCGAGACGTTCCTGGAAATCGAAGGTTTTCGCTCGGAACCGACGGAATAATGGTGCGATTTTCATTTCCGAGCAGCCGCATCCATCTCACAGTATAAGCTGCGGATATTAATTGATGAATCTCTCATCGCATGTCTTCATCTGAACATATTTTAATTGAAGCGACTTTCATGCAAACGTAATTGCTGCCGAGTAGCCCATTAGCTGAATGAAAATGAATGCTTATGGAATATTAATTACGGTGTGATTATAAGTCATTCTGGTTGTACTTGATGGAACGGCTGCCCTCTGGGGTGTATGAAACCATATAAATCCAGCCGAGTGCAAATTATACATAGTACAGAATGTACATAATATATTATTCCTCCCAGTCACGACCTACTTACTGTGAGAGGCCGTTTAAATATTGACCATGATCATTATATCGCACCATCACAGACATCTGACAGATGAAGAGTGAGAGTCTGTCTGATGTTTCCAATCTTACTTTGCTTTTCTGCAAATTGGGGTTAAAGTTGTGGCTTTTTCCACACCGTGATAATTTCACCATGTCAGTGCTGAAAAGAGAAGCCGGCTTGTTTGCTTCATCATCTTTATTATAAATGTGTTTTCAGCGCACACAGCAAAGGCGTAAAACCATTATCTGTTTCAGTCAGCTGAGGATTCAAACCCAAAACATCGAAAGCGTCTGTTTATTTTAATTGAATTACATCCAAACTTGAACATCTGTTCCTTTAACACCTGCGAAACAAGGAGCAAGGTCTCCAAAGATTCACACTCCTCCAGTCTTTTTTGTAAATATGCAACTGTTCCAAGGCCTTGAGTCAATGTTGACTGTTGTAATAATGCATAAGCAGTGCTAACAGGGTGCTGTGTAAACATACAGGCAAACATCATATATTAAAAAGTCTTGCTCGCACCGTGGGGCGGCAGAGGAAGCTGAAAACAACATTAACTCCTGAACCTCTGAATGTTCCATTGTGTGCATTTAATCTCTAAATGCTCGGCCGTTTAGTTCTGGGAAGAGTTTATTTGTAGAACAGCAAGTGCAGCCTGTTGGAAGAACTGTACAGTGTCCTTTAAGCAGCTCTAATCAATGTATTTATTTTAACTGATATGATTATGGGTTGTGGCTCATCCTGATAATTACAATATGACTTTGTAGTCTTTAGTTTTACGGAGCTTTAAGCGTCTTTCAGCTCATTGATCGCAGACAGTGTTAGCAAGTTAGCATTTTTCCTCTAACTATATATATATATATATATATATATATATATATATATATATATATATATATATATATATATTATGGCATGCCATTCAGGAAATTAAAACTTTGAATATATGGAGTAAACCTTGAATATATTGAATGAAACTTTGAATATATGGAATGAAACCTTGAATAAATGAAATGAAACTTCACTGACGTCAGACTTCGCGGCAGTGCCTGCAGCCATCTTGTGTAACAGTCTGTGAAAGCGAAAGTCAGTGAGTCAGGCCGCCCGCAGTCTAGTTGCAGCGATGTTAAGCAATGAGGACACGATAAATACACTGGCCGAGATCCTCCCGAAAAAGTTCGCTCAATTTTCAACCGTGGCAGGCATAAAGTTTCGCCATAATCCGTTTATGCATTAGTCTGTCTGTACACAGAATACTGTGCCCAAAGCTGAAAATGTGTCGCAGATCATAAAATATGTTCAATTATATATATATATATATATATATATATATATATATATATATATATATATATATATATATATATATATATATATATATATATATATATATATTGTGTTTGCAACTTTGTTCTGCTGCCCCCAAGTGGCCAAAAAGTTATTGCATTTAAATAATTTTGCAGAAGAAGAAGCAGATGTATTTAAATATGAAGCACAGTGACTAGATTAAGCATTAATATTTATTGTTAAATTATTATTAAATGTTGTTTTTATTATTATTATAACTGTGAGCAGACGTTTGACACTGTCGCTGGTTGCAGTGGAGTTACTTTAAAAGCTTCACATTCAGATACTTTAATGTGTATTTCTATTCATTTTATAATCTTCATGCAGCACACGAGTCACATCAGCGTACTGAGGTCAGATGTGCTCTGTATATTTTGTCTTCTAAAGTAAAATGAAATGGAAATAATAAACATCCTTCTTTATATGTGAACACTGTATGTGACATTATGCAGTGTAGCTTGAGAAGCAACAATCAGGAACAGAAACTTTCCTTTAATAGATGACACGTTTTCTATTTTTTTCACACACATGAGTGATGAACGACGTGGTGGATCCCACCTGCTGTATTTGCATTGCCTTTCAGAGCCTTTACCACCTCCTTCACATGCCATCCATCAAACATGCTCCAAGAGTTAAACTCTAACACCGTGTGCAACGCGTTGGAATATAAATGAAATCAGCTCAGTGAGTGAACAAACAGCAGAAATATAGGTTGTGATTTCACAAAGCTGCAGAATGAGACCAAATCAAATCAAAAATCTATTTAATGTCTCCATTGTTTGGTGATTGGATGTTATGACTCAGCTACTGTAGTGCTGTAGTTATTAGAGTGCTGGTGTTTACAGCTTTCCTGTGGAGTGGGCTCTGTGTTTACCACCTATGACCTGTCAGCGATGTCTCAGGTGTTAACGGAGGAAGAGAAACCTACAGGCCACACAATCACATTTTCCTACACGTCGGGCATGTCATTATATTTCTGAACTCTAGATACTGCAGCAGCATCCAAGAGGCACGTTTGTGCTGTTATCGTCATGTGTCCTGGTGTCCTACAAGTTTTCCTCTCACTTTGAACAGTGCATCCTCTCACTGAGCATTTCATAATTAGATTTACTTTTTAATATTTCACTTCTAATAATGCACTGGAGGTTGCATTAGGGGTTCGAGTGCACTGAGGCTCCGCTGCCTGCGATCTAATCTCGGCAGGTTGAGAGCGGGTGTCCTTGGTTTTCACTGAGTGAATGAAAGCGCTGGTATATTTGGCATGTTGGAAGCAATATGTGTGTGTTACTGTGTGTGTTGTTGAATACTTTAATTGTATTCAGATCATGCAGCTGATTTAAATAGAATAAAATGAACAATCTGCAGTTAAACAACATTTTCTCAACTTTCTCAACACGTGTTGATCAAATTTAGCTCCCGGCGAGGTGTAATCACATTTAATGGAATGCTCCGTAATTCTTTAAACTACGCGAGTTAATAACCTCAAACACGGAGAAGCTTCTCCTCTTCATTCACTCGTTAAACCAAACGTACTGTTCATTCTCACCTTTCTGTGGCTCGTCACAGAAACGCTGCCGTGCAAATCAAAGCTGCGTGAATTCAAAGCGTCGCAGCTCAAAAACAAAAAGTCGCCCGCTTCATCCAAAAATGACTCAACTTCAAAAGATGTAAGCTGCAGACCCCGGGACTGTAAACTCTGGCTCCTCACATCATTTACAAGCATGGTGCCTGGGTGCACTTTATGAGTCGTATTATTTTCTTTGTACATCTTAAAGTCTTTATCAGAGAAGCAGATATCCTCAGATCGATTCGAGCTGTAGAGATGCACGTAACATTATCTTTTATTTCTTCAACCAGCTCCCAAGATAACGCCTAACCACTAAAATCCACTGGGCACGGACACACCGCGCTGTGTGTGCACGCCGCGGCCACCACAGCGAAGCCAAACACAGAATCCACTGGATTTTCAAAATAAAACACCCTGTGCAAACAGAAAAAGGTGAAACTAATTAACTACGTAGCATGTCTCCACATGTAGAAGCATGTTGAGAAGAACATGAACCAGGAAAATCTGAGCCAGTAAAGTCTGAGGTTTGAAGTCCAGGACAGCGTTGCAGCTGCGACGTGCCCGGTTTGGTTTTGGGGTTAAACTTATGTGGAGAAAAAAACATCCAGTACAGACGCACGGTAGCTGCAGTGTGTGTTTCCTGCCAGTAACTTGAAAACTTACCTGGACAAGCTGAGATGTGACGAGATGAGAATCACACGTTCAGAGCAGACAAACACTCACACGTTACTATTCTCACCTTCTCTCTGCTTTCACCAGAACACTAATTATAAAACACTGTCAGTCTCACTTATACAAAACAACTTTTTCATCTCAGACATCTCAGGTGTAGTACAGGTGTATTGTACTAGATAATCTGGCAACTGCACATTTAGGATTTCTTATATAAATGATACATACGCATGAATAGTGAATGGGGGCGCTGCATTTGGACGCAGCGTTAGTGTTGAAAACCAGCTGAAAGGTCAGAAGTGAGGGGGATCGACTGTGTGTCTGGGAGATGTTCACCTCTGTCTTGTCATGCTGCCCTGCAGCTGTTCAGGTGAGCCGGTCAGTGAGCCTGGTCGCGCACCGCGCTTCATTATCGTTTATTATTCGGTATGATGACCCGTGTTCACCTTTTGACATTCGCATTACGTCTGTTTGTCCAATGCACATTCACAGTTCAGGAGTGAATCCCTGCTCATGCGACGCTGCTTCCTCTCTTGTGTAACGGCGGGCAATGTTCAAGACTGCCTTAGGAAAAACAGATTTAAACGTGTCCCCCAGGCATATGAATAACATATGTTACTCATTTTAGGACCAGAAAGGCAACAAGATGTATGAATTTGAAAAAATCTGAGCTTCTATTATTCAGGAATCTGCTTTCTGTCGGCGGATGAGCTTTGCTGCTTGTTTCAGGGATGGTTAGTACTCTTTAATTCCTGATGCATCACACAAATGTGCATGTTTCATTTCTGCTGAATGCAGTTTGAAATGACTGACAGTACAGACGCTCTTTCAGCAGCCCGGTGACTCACTCTGAAAGGTTGTCTTGTCCTCTCATGCCATGACCGCATCATAATTGCAGTCCCCAGTCCATAATTATAAAGTGACCAATCACATTACAGCGAGCCATGCAGTGGAGGTGATGGCTGATGTGAAAATTAGCATGTGGCTTCATTTCCATTAGGCCGTCAGATAATGAGAACGACGTGGACGGTTCCAGTCACGACACGTCGCTGCTGTTTCTTGTGTTCCAGAAAATGCCATCGTGGCCTTCGGGAACGGGTCGGACGTGAAAACGGACGCCGGTCAGCCCGGGATGCCGAGTCCAGCGACGGACAACCAGAGCCCGCACTTGGCAACCACCGCCCCAGGCGTCTCCATGGAAACAGAGCAGAACATTCTGAGAGCACAGATACCTACTCAGGTGAGACGAGACGGACTAAGACTGAAAATGTGAAGTGCAGCCTTTTGCAAACAGAGAGGCACTAATGGAGACGGCCTCGCTCAGAACTGGGTCACGCAGATGACTTGGGGTGTTTGTTTCATCCTGCAGGGAGCAGCAGACGGGCGGGGTTTACATTATCTGCATAATTCAGACAGCATCAGGTACAAAGTCAGTCACACAATAACCGAGATGAAGAGAACTCGAGAAGCCGTGTCCATTCGAACGAAATTCACTTCACGCCAAATTCTCAGTGTAAATGTGCAGAATATGAGGTGTGTAACACAGAAGTATTTAGTTACTCAGTAAGGACAAAAACAAATGATGCATCAGGACTAATGTAGAAACACAGCGCTGTGACATGGTGTACTGTAAAAGGCTCAGTGTAGGGAAATGAAAACACAATATTCACTAATGAAAACATGAATATTATATTCCATCACTGGAGCCTCTCACACAGTTTAAACAAAAGTGTGGCAACAAAACTTTACTAGCAAAAAGCTGAGATATGTTGAATATTTTAAATCACACTTATCAAATTTAAAAATGAAATAAAATTAGAAAATGAGTCTGAGTGCAAACGAGGTAAACACAGATGAAACATTCACTCTTTGCTCTTTGTATGCGGCCGACTGACGCACGAGTATCGACTGATGGAGTCGGTGCGTTGCTCCGGCTCGGCTGCTCACTATAGACTAACACACTGAGTGTTTATCATGGAGAGAAGTGAAGTGAGTGAATGAAGCTTTAAGACTGGATGCAACTTTATTGATCCCAGAGGGATCATTAGATCTCAGCGGAACACAAAGTGCAGCATAAAACAAACAGCATAATGAGAACGAAGGAGTGAAGACAATTAAGAGAAGCTGCCAAACAGCATGTGAACAAATGTGTGTTATATAAGTTTAAACACGTAACTGCAGAGGATGGAGCAGTTCAATACATCATGGCTGGCTTCTAAATATATACATCAGAAAATAAAGTAAATAAAAGTATCAGTCTCATTATGAGCAGCCAGCGGTGTTGATATCACACGTCTCACACAATCAGATGATTTTCATAAACGCTGCATCAACACCATGAACTGCTTCTGTAAACATCGTTAATGTCGCCCTGACAACGAAGCAGTTAAGTAAACAAGCATAAATATTAATATGGACATTAAACATATTGAACATACTTCATTTTAATAACGAGGAGAAGATGATAAACAATTCACTGCAGGCTGAGGAAACGTGCTCCATGCATTAATGAGGAAAGAGAACGTCACTGACAATCAGTGACTGTGTGTGTGAGTGTGTGTGTGTGTGAGTGTGTGAGTGTGTGAGCGTGTGTGTGTGTGTGTGTGTGTGTGTTTTCAAACCGCCGGCAAGATGGCGGAGAGGACAGCTTCTGAATCGTAGAGGTTCGCACATTATTTTCAATTCCCCAGCAAAAGAACAAGAACAACATAACGGTGAAATGCAGTCTGCGTTGGTGAAAAGCTTTAAAAACATTTAATCAAAAAAACAAAAACATCTTTTCCAAGCAGACGGTCTTTCCTCTTCTTGTTGTCCTGCAGAGTCAGTTTGACGTTCTTTATTATCAGGACGTCTCGTGCGTTTAAATCTGACTGTGTCTGTGTCAGTTCAGCTGCAGCATGTGCGAGGCTGCAAACGGCTTTTCATTTGTGGTAATGCATAAGTACTCTAATGTATTACTTTAATCATAGGTGATGCTGTAACGTAACGGATTACTTTTAATTGATGGTAACACTGTAACCTAGTTAACTACTTTCAAAAGTAACGATACCCAACACTGCTGCCAATCAGCCGACAGATATTAATAAACTTCACGAGCTAAATGTATAACTAGGCCAAAAGCCCAAATGACACATTGTTGCCTGGGGTCCTCAGAAGCCCCCTGACCCACACCATGATCGTTCCAGCAGTCTTTATCATCCTCAGACTGCGTCAGCAAACAGGGACATGTGGACATTTCTTCACCCGATAGCCGAGCATCAACTCTTGATCAGACAAAGTGTCAGCGAGTCGCCACCAGTCAGAGTTAATGAATCCAGTAAACGAGCTTTGGACGGCTGCCTCAGAGTCTCATCATCACATGTACAACTCTTCAACACACACACTGAAATAACTGCCACTGATGATTCAACAGAAATCATATTAACACTCCAGATATCGCTGTGCATTCCAGTCACCTCTGCAAAGGCAGGTCACCTAACTGTGAGCAGCAAAACACAAATGTGTGGTGAACATACGCCAGAGGATTAGGGCCACATGTGAAAAATGTATTTTCTTCTAAAGTAATAATAAAATATTTTCTTTTTAGATTCTGACTTTTTCTGAGTTTAAAAGTCAAAATTCTGAGGGAAAAAAAGTAACTGTAAGAACTCAAATACATTTTTCACATAATTCTCTTAGACTGTCCTCAGCCTAACCCTCAGGTTCAGCATGCTGCTGTGAAAGAGCAGCGTGATTAGACAACTGGATGCAGGTGTGCTAATAATAATGATAATAATCACCTCTCCTGGGTCAATTTTGAGAAAAAAAAGCCAAAATTTTAGAAGAAAAAAAGTCAGAATTTTGAGGGGAAAAAAACAAATTTGAGGGTGAAAAGTCAGAATTTAAAAAGAATTTTCAGAAAAAAAATGTGAGAAAAAAAGTCAAAAATTCCAGAAAAAAATGTTTTTTCAAAGTCCGAATTTTTAGAAAAAATGTCAAAATTCTGAATTGTGAGGGTAAAAAAAGGCAGAATTTGGAGGAAAGAAAATAACTTTCAGAAAAAAAGAAAAAAATTCGAGGAAAAAGTCGGATATTTTGTTTAAAGTCAGAATTTTCAGAAAAAAGCCGTAAATTCGAGGAAAAAAATCTGAATTTGAGGGTAAAAGTCCGATATTTTGTTAAGTCAGAATTGTGAGAAAAGGTCAGAATTTTGAGGGGAAAAGGAAGAAAATCTGAATTTGATGGGAAAAAGTCAGATTTTTTAGAAAAAAAAATTGAGGAAAAAGTCAGATATTTTGTTTTTAAAGTTAGAATTTTGAGAAAAAATTTTTTTTGACTTTTTTCTCAAAATTTTGAGAAAAAAAGTCAGAATTTTCAGAAAAAAGCCGTAATTTCAAGGAAAAAAATTCTGAATTTGAGGGTAAAAGTCAGATATTTTGTTTTTTAAAGTCATGTGAGAAAAGGTCAGAATTTTGAGGGGAAAAGGAAGAAAATCTGAATTTGATGGGAAAAAGTCAGATTTTTTAGAAAAAAAAAATTGAGGAAAAAGTCAGATATTTTGTTAAGTCAGAATTGTGAGAAAAGGTCAGAATTTTGAGGGGAAAAGGAAGAAAATCTGAATTTGATGGGAAAAAGTCAGATTTTTTAGAAAAAAAAAATTGAGGAAAAAGTCAGATATTTTGTTTTTAAAGTTAGAATTTTGAGAAAAAAAGTCAAAATTTTAAGAAAAAAGTCAAAATTTTGAGAAAAAAAGTCAGAATTTTCAGAAAAATAGCCGTAATTTCGAGGAAGAAAATCTGAATTTGAGGGGAAAAAGTCAGATATTTAGTTTTCAGAATTTTCTGAAAAAAGTCAGAAGTTTTAGAAAAAAGTCAGAAGTTTTAGAAAAAAGTCAGAATTTGAGTTGAGAAAGTCAGATATTTAGTTTTTTTAAGTCAGAATTTTGAGAGAAAATAGATAATAGTAGTAGATAAAAATGTGGCACTAGCTGTTGCCACCGTGGGTTCTTCAACATAAACACACAGAGATGACGGTTCAACAATTTTTTATTGTCACATTACAAACAAGATTTTAGGACTTTCATGTTGGAAAATCATTTTAGGAGATGAGTGTGCAAATCTGTCAGTGTTAAGAAGATAACATGAACCTTCCTGTATATACAGTGAACACATACTGTACATATGTTTGTCTGAAGTTTACCTGTCGACACTGGAACCTGGAGTAAAGGCGGCTGAGGGGAGCTGGAGAAATAAAGTGTAATGGACGCGTGATGGAGGATGGAGCGGGCATAATGCAGAGATGGAGCTCAGCTGATTGAAGCGTTCATGCTGAATATGTTCGCAGCCGAAGCATCTCTCGCTGTGAAATTGTGTCTGGCTGATAAGTGTCTGTGTCCTCGCCGTCACTTGTCTTATTTTCCAGCTGTGGATGTGGAAAATTTGGCCATTACATGAATTCACTCACTGTTTTTTTCCTGCTCGCTGCTCCTGCTGAAAATATATTCAAAGTTTTTATTCTACCAAAAATCCTAACGTGTTTGTTTTCTTCCAGGTAAATGAGAATGACAGATTGTGGGGCGACGAGGGAGACTCCACTCTTCCCTCTCCGGGCCTTTCGGACCGTGGACCTGAGCCCGTCCGTGCATCCCTGCTCCTGGGCCTCGGCTGGCTGCTCCTGCTGCTGCTCGCCGACCAATAGGAGGCCTCGCTCACCTGGCCTCCACGGACAAACCTCCAGACCCGACGAGGGGAGGGTGGGTGTGTGAGAGCGAGAGAAAGAGCCATTTTTATGTGTCAAAAGACGGCGGGGGAACGGGTCGACTCCCCTCTCCGTCACAAAAATCACACTCAATCTCTTTTTTGTGAATCATGACTCAGCAGATGTGTCGTGCAGCCCACGCCCGTGAGAAAGACCGCTGGAGAAAAAAAAAACAGGAAGTACACACACCTCATTTCTCGCTTCACGCCTGCCCAAACACCAACATGACACACACCACGCAGACTCTGCTCATCCGAAAACAACGTCCAAGCTCCAGGACCGGGCCCGTGGGTTCAGAAGGTGTACAGTGACGAGACACTGAACACACAGTGCCAGAAAACTCCAAGAAAAATCTAAAAACATCAAAAAAAAAAAAAAGATTTTTTTGTCCCTGAACATTCCTCGGTGTAAAAGCAAAATATTAAATGTTAAGACTTTTCTCTCAGATGAACTGTGATGAAGTGTTACACGAGATTTAAGGTGGATGTGTGTGTTTGTCCACATGCGGCGCTCTGCTCGCTCAGCTTTGCTCTTTATGTTGATGCCACATTTCTATGATTTGAATTCTGCACACGTTCTAACCGAGTCGAGTCACGGTGGGATCCTCTGACTGTTTGTTGTTGTGTTTGAAGTGGCGGGATGAAGAGTTCATTTCCAAATAAAGAAAATATATATAGACAAACTTAAGTTGTTAATTGAAACATTGAAATTTAGAAGCGCTCCCAAAGTCTGTGAACGTGTTTCATTTTGTCAAACAAGGACCTACATCACTACTTATTAATGTATGGTGATTTGTTTTCATTTTAAATCTATAAGTCACTTTGTATGAGTAGATTTCATTGGAAGGGAACTCTTCATACACACATTCATTTAGCTTTAAGTGTGAGGCCTTTGAGTTTGTTCCTCTTCAGAAATGTATAAAAAAAATATCCTGTGGTTATGGTGAAGCAACAAGAGATGGAGACAGTTTATATTTTTTAAATGTATGTGGAGAAAACAGAAATCTATCGACAAGTTTGTGACCAATCATGTTTTTCCGGTGGGAAACAGAAGGGGCAGATTTTGATGCATGAACGGATGCATCCGTCCTTCTGGAGAGTCGTGAGATGAAGGTGGTGACCCGTGTTGGCTCCTCGCTATCTGCCGGGACTCTTCACTCAACATGAGACGCCGCAGGATTTACAATATGTACTGTAGCAGCACAGCTCTGCTCTGCGGAAAACTGTCGAGCTCGAGAGGCGCCGTCGATACTGCCATTGAATTCAGATCTCTGAAGAAACACCCGTTCGTCTCAGCACATTATTAAACGACACATTAAACACATGCTGATTTGGACACAGAGACAGGAAACGCGATGAAGATGTCACATTCATGTCGGATCTAAAAGAGTTCAGAATGTCAGAGCGGCACAATAGTTGTTGGATTTTACCCGAAAAACAAGTTCGAGTTCAAGAAGTTCATTCAAATCACAAACCAATGTTTCTCCTCATCTAGTCATGCAGGTTTTCAGGTGTTGTTCTGAAAATGCTGCTGCCATTCAAGTACAATAAAGATGATTGATTTGTTTTTTTTTGAACTACGTTTTAATACTAAAGCTCGATGTGTGGTAGTTCCACATAAAACAAAGAGACCAGGTCCTGTCCAAGACCAGACACTAAAAATCCTACTTTAGCCAGATTTCACCAACAGATGAATCTTTGTGGTTCATGGAGCCAGTTTGTGTCTCCTCGCAGACAGCTGCAGCTTCTTCCCCGTCTTCTACATCCACTTTCCTGGAGTGCATGTGAAGAGGGTGGGTGGAGGCGACAGACCAGTTGAGACTAAGACTGATCGTGACAGTTTCTACTGAAGCTGTGTATGAGTTATCACTGTAACTCATCCTCTGCTTTGTTCTGGTACCGCTCTTTCCTTCCTGATTCTGATAGCTGGTTTTGGGGCAAGTAAATGACCTGACATTGGATCAGTGACTAGACCTCTGTACTCACAGTCCAGCATTTTAGGCTGTGTTGCATTTTCAGTGCTAGCATCTGGACTAAACGTCACATGTGTTGCTCTTAGTCACGCATGTCTCAGACTTACATGCAAACGTGTTTTAAGTCTTTTTCTAGCACCCAGCATATGCAGGTCCAGTTTCTCCTTTAAGTTCTGTTTGTCTCGCCTCTGCTGCAGCTGGTAGAGACACAGATTCACGTGGTGAAGTTGAATTTAAAAGACACTGTCCACAGTACGATCAGTTTTGCAGGGCGGCAGCAGAAGAAGAGAAATGTCTCCAAGCTCGGGCACATGAACTTAAATGTCTTTTTCCAGACAGATCTACATGAGCGACATTGTTTTGTGATTTTGGTGAACTGATTCTTTAAATTTTCAAACTGCAGTCGCGTGTTTCTGTGAGTGATACCTCGGGTTTCACGAAGCCGCCGCTCTTATCACGACGTGACACCAGCCGAGCGTTTTGATTGGTCCTGTGATTTATCCGTCAGCAGCTGCGAGGTCCCTGCTGGTCTCAGATGTGACACGCGTCACTTCCTGCAAATAAAGACCATTGTAAAAAAAAAAAAAAAAAGCGGCGGTGGATCCTGAGCAGGTTCCTGAGTGGAGACACTTTTTATTCCACCTGTGTAGAAATGTTTGGTCTCTCTCTGGACCCTGAGACTCGTAAGTTCAGCACTCTGCCTTCTCCTCCCTCCAGCAGCACCACTGGCATCAAGTTAGAAATCACTGTGTCATCCCACACGGAGTGATTTGTAAAGATATTATCGTATAGTGTATACTGCACAGTGTATACCACATATATGATGTCTATAACATTCATACATTGAATAATAAAAAGGGATTTATCTAAAGTTTGGTTTTTGATGTCAGACAGAAAATCACAGATTCCGGCATCAAAACTTTACAAAGCACAACTCTGAGCGTCAGAAACTTTAATAAACGAGACCCTGGTGTAAACAAACCCAGAACAGATTTGTGTTTCTTCTGCTGTACACCTCAAGGCTACGGTGCAGGGGTGCACGTGTGAGGCGGCTGAGGTAGAGCACGCCGCAGCTGGAGAATCTATAGAGGGCAATAAAGGCGTGGAGCCATAAAAACACCGTGAAGATGTTATTGGAGTCGTAGTTCTTTGCAAAAAATAGATTCAGAATAGAACCTGGAAGGAACCTGATGTAATTCAAACATCATGTGTGAAGGCTCGGTCCACGCTGTGGAAGCCGAGGGTTCGAGTCCGACCTGTGGCTCTTTCCCACATAATTTCCTGTCTCTCTCTCTCCCCGCATTTCCTGTCTCTCTTCAGCTGTCTCTACAAAAAAAAAAGCTTGAAAAGGCAAATAAATAAATAAATCACCGCGTCATCTCATCTCACTGACACAGAGCCAGTCATCCGTTCACAGAGTGAGACTCCAGCTGCCCGTGTGCTACCTGTGCTCTGCATATGGCGGCTGTAAGTGGTCCAGGCTTTGGGTCAGCAGCTATGTGGGACAGACCTCCTGCTGTCCCACATACTGTCGCTGCTGATTCTGACAGGACAAAGACTAAAGACTCTGACCAACAGTCTGAGATCTGAAACTAACGAGTGATGCGGGCTTTTAAACATCCGTAACAGGGTTCCTGAACCTGGGACATTTTCAGGTCTCCATCAATGAAATATTAAAGCTTTAAAGTTTGAAGCTCATACTGTACGTGCTGAAAAGATTAGACGAGAAATTCAACAACCTCCTCACGTCTGATGCTAAAACTAAATATTATAAATTCATAACTTCAACTTGCCGCGAGAAGTTTTTAACCTGTTATGAAACAGCATCAGTTTAATACAGATGCCTGCATGTGACCTACATAAACAAACTAGACCATCAGCAAGATAATTGGTTATTTCTATATAGGCCTAGTTATTCTTAACACCTGCCAGCGGGTCGGATTCAGTCAGATTACCCTTGAAACAGCCGAAACAAGGAGGTGGAAACATCAACACAAGTGGAGGTGTCCTACAGCTGCTTTCACTTCTTCATGTGGTTTGTGTACATCAGTGACAGATCTATATTTGCAGTTGTAAACACAAAACGTGTCTCAATAATCTACGATTGCACCTTTAGAACTAACTGGATGACATAAAAAGAAACTTTTAGCCACATGAGCCTGCAGAGCACAAACATCAAACTTACTGTGAGCCGTTCATTTCGATCCATTTGGCAGAATTATGGATTTTTCTTTATTGCCGTTATTGTTGAAACTGAAGCTCATGTTCATTTTGCAACATCAGAGTTTACTTAATGTCTGATCATTATATGATCTGTTAATTGAAACATCTCAAACAGTTATTGGATTGTCATAAGTCTGCTCCCTCCTTCACTCAGTGCAGCTGTTAGCAGCTCGTGTCTCTGCTCTGTACATTTGACATTTCTTTGCTCGCTCGTGATTGAAGGTGATTTTGTTCATGCTAAAATCTAGATTTAAAGAGCCATCAGTCTTTATTCAGTTCATAGTTTGTCTGATCTGGGATCATTAGCAATAATAATGTAAGTTTGGCATAAATACTCACTACAGCAGGCGACACTGATAGACAGGTGAGAGCAGCTGCAGCCGCCGTCGTCTTCGCTTCATGCAGCTAAAAGGAGGAAAAAGGCAAAATGATTCTTACTGTGCTGCAAGTGTGAGAACATCCTCCACACAGCAGAGGGGAGGAAATCATGAAACGCATTAAAAAAAGTGTTAATACCTCCTGTCAAAGTGACATTTAATCTGTGAACGTGCTGCCACATGTCTGCATAATTAATTCTTTTTAGAAAATGTGGAGAATGCAGACGCCCGGAGCTCACAGGGTCGCACCGTGTTTGTCTCGTTGATTCATATTAATAAGGAAGAAGAATATTTTATGTTGCTGAAGTTGAACCTGATTTACAAACGCTGACGTCACAATCTGATCAACTTTTCTCTTAAAGCAGCTCCCAGCTCGTTTCTTTTCTTCACAAGCTGAAATCTGGAGGGAGCTTTTACTTCTGGTTAAATAAAGCAGATGATTTTAATTAAAGACTAAAATCAAACCAAAACACTGACATCTCAGAATCAGTCTGTCAGGATGAAGATCATGCCGTGATCACTCGATGGGCCTCGTGGTGGGATCTCTAACAGTGGAGTGAGTTTTAAGAGCCAGACGTCAAAGCTCCTCAAAAAAAAAAGAATTAATTGTCCCAAGAAAAACAACGCTTCGTCTTCCAGACAAATTTCTTCCCATCGTCTCGGATGATGTCTGTAATTTTAGTCGACACCTGCGTTTGTTTTGGAGCAGCTCCTGCACATCAGCAGACGGGATTTCTTTCCCCAATATGGATTCACGGCAGATTATTTATGAGTGAAAGGCTTCAACGTAACAAGTACTGAGAGGAAAGAAAAAACATCATCATAATTCAGAATCTGACAGCAGGATGAAGCGAAGGCGGACGGATACGAGCGAGTCCTCTGAGAAACGTTCACTAATTGTGATAATGTGTCTAATGCTGTCAAGCAAGACGAGACACACACACACACACACACACACACACACACACACACACACACACAAAGAAACAACCGCGACAGGAAAACGCGAATGCAGCATTTCAGAGAATTACATTTCAGCGTGTAACCTTTGTTCAGCACATTTGAAAAACGACGGGGGACATTTTTTTTTTTTTTTTACAGACGTTATTGCCCCTGACAGCTCTGCGAATCAAAGCTGAGGAGACATAATTATATTAGACTGTTTGGTTAAAGCAATAAAAACCAGATGACCTGAAAACGGGCAGACGCATGTAAACTCTGCAAACAATCTCTGCTTATGATGATGAGGAGGAGGAGGAGGAGGAGGAGGAGGAGGAGGAGGAGGAGGAGTGATTTCATAAACAGCCTGGCCATAATGTGAAGGAGGGGAGGAAAAATAAGAGCCTCATTATCAGAGCAGCAGTGTGCGGCTGTCAGGATGATCAGGATGGATTTAGTCTTGGACTTGGAATCAAAGGGCAGAACCTGATCATCTGTTTACACTGCAGAGGAGCTCCTGAGGCGAGAGGGAGAGAAAAGGAGGTAGTGGAGGAGTGGAGGAAGAAGGAGGAGGGGGGGTGAAAGTAAAGGTGGAAGGGTGGAGGGACAGGAGGTGAAAAAGGGGAGAGAAAAAATTATGGAGAAGGTTTAAAGA
>CM014095.1:31965722-32036890 GCA_004119915.2 Collichthys lucidus
TCAGAGACAGGTTCAGGTTTCATATCTGGACCTGGATTCTGGTGCTTTTTCGGGAAATGGAAAAAAAATGTATTTGAATATTTAACGTGTCTCTTTTCTGGCTCTGAACATTATTCTCTAGATTTTATGCACCCGCCTGTACTTTCACTACCTCGGTACGAGTGTTGAGTTGACACAGTGCTGTAGGAAGATGTGACACTCACACAGATAATACTGTGCAGCCAGATATTTTAAAGGCTTAAGATACATGAATTTTTCATCCGACACTTTGGGGCACATAAGTTCACGTTTGGCACCATGGGCTCGGATCTCATTGGGTTGTAATGTTAGTAAGCAACAAATCAGCTCGCAGAGCATTTCTTCACTGGCTTCACGCTGACGATGAAACCTTTATTACTCCAACACCGTCAACCTCGTGACAGCGTGTGCAGTGTGAAAGTTTAGATAAAAAAGATCCCTCCTGACTTTGCCAATAAACCCAACATTCCTCATAAAGCTCCAACGCTCGGCTGGATTTATGACTGCACTTCAAGCAAATTACTTCCACCCAGCGGTTGTGGAGACCTTTACATGCCTTTGAATTTGGTAGAAGGGTGAATGAAGTTTGGGGCTATGGGGTCAGAGTTCAGCGGGTTGTATATGTCATCACTCTGGGGTGATAACCTTGAATCTCTCTACTGAAGAAGAGCTTTGTTTTTGAGTTCATCCAGAGTGCGTGGAAATAGATTTTGATAAGCTCAGTAGGTGGTAGATTATTCTGATGTAATCCTTTAATTAAAAGCCCCAAAATCACCAAGCTGCAAGTCCCATGAGAGAAAGAATATGATCACAGAGCATCTCGCCTTGACTGACGGCTCTTTCTTTCTCACACCGCAACTTAGCATCAGTGAAATCCCTCAAAGCCTCCAAACACTGACACCGCACTGAGCTTTTCTAAAAGAGACTACCTTGATATCTGCAAACTTCAACGACGTAGACGGCTTTTCATTTAATTTGTTTCAAAGGGACTAATAAGAGCTGTGACTGAAATGAGGTGGAGTTCTTTAGTGGTTGCAATATCCTGGCATAAGATAATCTACCGCTGTGTCCTCCGGGCAACACTGAGTCAATGTATAGAGTAAAAAAAAAAAGAAAGGAAAAGAGTTGTTTCATGCTTTGGCTTTATGTGAACCATAATTACTGCCTGAGGTTCTCCACGTCTCGCTGCTGCTGACACAGGGTTTTCACGTGGGAGCGGTGCAGATGAAAGGATCTGTGCTGTCAATAAGGAGCGCTGCTGTTCTGATATTTATTTAATCTACTGTCGGGTGGATTTGAGTCGTACAATCTGTATCATGCTGCTAATCTAAGAGCTGAGGCTTAGTAACATCCACTGCTCCTCAGCGCGACCTTCCGACGGCCTTGCAAAGTGACTTAATGTAAAAGACTTTTTAAAATAGAATCTGAATCTGTGTTTGAGCTCCTGCACACTCCTTTCTCTGCCGTCACTGCCTCTGTGGTCTTAAGATCCCTTTAGAAACTGCTGCTTCCTTTTTATCGTCCATGCAGATTAAGTCGGCTTCATGCAGAATGCATGCGCTCTATATGAGATTTTAAATTTATATCACAGCTACTGCGCTGAATGTGGGATAATGCATTAAAACACATAAACGCACTGCTGTACATGAGTCATATCCATGTTCCCCTGAACGTGCACAACTACGCGTGCAATGAAAAATCATTTCTACTCCTGCCTCCATATTAGTTCTAGTTAATCTCCCCGGGGTCGTCACATTTGATAGATCATAATGTCAGCGGCCGCTCGTGGAAAGCAGCTACAGTCTGCTCACATCACAACCTTAATTGACGGGCAGGGAGGCGGACGGCGCGCTCAGGCCAAGCCAATCGATTGTGACAAACAAATTAGAGACGAGTTTGAATGATTAAGTTATGTATTGATTTTGATTTAAACGTTAACGGATCATGTACTCGGCGGGATCAGATGGAAAGACAAAATGTAATCGATGCTTCCTTGATGGGATTTAGCATGTGAGGAGTCGGGTCAATGTGGTAATCAGCAGATCAGACGCGCTGCTTTAGCATCGTGGCTGGTGGTTAATGGACGGTTGCAGTGTGCAGGGTTACATGTGATGTGGAAACAAACGTCTTGATCAGCTTCAGTCAGTCAGCCAGATTTGTTCATGTTTAAGTTTCATATCTGCAACATGTGGGCGGCCTCACAGGAAATGTGCTCTCAAAGAGGATTTCACTTTTACTTTGCTTTTACAAAATGAGCGTAATACATCTGCGAGCGGCTGAGGGGCACATTGATCACAGCTAATGCCTCCATTACTCGCTGCGCTCAGGTGTCCAGACTTCTGCTTTTAAAGCTCACTTCCTGTTCCCTCGCTTCGAAGCAAAAAACGTGAGCTGTCACAAAATGAATGCAGGTTCCCTCCCTGATGGGGACGTTTGACAAAAGTGGAAGTTTAAAGTAAAGCGGGCCCAGGAGACTCATCCATCCATCCGTCTATCCATCATCCAAACTTTTAGTTGAGTTTGTTCGTTGTGCCAAGGACAGTGAGGCTGAGATGAAGAGCCTGGATATTAAAAGTTTCTCAGTGAGAAGTATGCTGATATTATTTAAAATGTGTTTGATATTTGATATGGATGTTCAAAACAGCATGAGGAAGACGGAGACGACGATCGTCACACCTTTGGGCTGCATGTCTGGACCCACGTAGACACGAGGAGAACATGTAAACTCACAGCCGGCTGCAGCTCAGCAGCATTTCCAACCATGTCGTAGCATTACAGGGCAAGGTAAAGGTGCCAGGTAACAGGTGTTCAAGATTTCCCAGGTGCCCATAGTTCCCTCTATGTCACAGCGTTAGTCTCTATTTCTGTAGGTAGCAGCTGTTTTTCTTTGTGTCAGGTTAGAAACGTGTTTTTAATTTTTTATTTTATTAAATATAGTTTAACAGAGTAATACTTCACCTGTTGTACAGTGCTGCTGCTCTGACATGTTTCTGCATCTCCAGTCATTTTGTGTTAAACTTGTTACAGGTGATATTTTCTGTCAGTTCAGTTTCGGGTCATGAAGCGAAGGACGACGCCTCGTACAGGTTCATCACGGCTCCACGGCTGATGCACTTTAAATACACTGGTTACATCACACATGGTGTTCTGTAATTTACAGTTTACTGCAGACTTTATGTTTACTACATGAATTATTACCTATAGAGAGGTGAAGGCCTCACAGACCTAATGTAATCTTTCAGTGAATATTTTCTGGATGAATAAGTAAGATAGATAAAGATAATGAGCTCATCTAACATCTCTCCTGCTGTTACAGTCACGTCTGAACCAGCCACAGCTCTTCAACCTCACGGTGACGTCTGGGCAGTACGTTTGCAGAAAAAACGTCAGACTCTAACCCATTTCAACCTCTATTGCAAAAGTTCAGGTATGGAGGAGGGTAAATAATAATAATGATGAAGAATAAGACCAACACCGTCACACCTCCAGAGGTAATTCATAGATTCCTGTGCATCTGACCTGAATGTCTTTGGAAAGTGGGAGGAAACTGGAGCACGCAGACACAGGGACGATGTGCAACAAGTGTCATTACATCCCAACAACATGTACAATATATAATACATCATTTATGTTGGGAACCATCTTAGTAGTTTTGGCTGCCGTGTTAAATTCCAAATTTGGGAAAGACAGGATTACAGTGTGAGTTACTGATTCTGTTCTGTTACAGTAACAGATGGTTTTTAATGGATTTCAACCTTTTGAAAGAAGCTCACAGACATTCAGCTTTGAAACGATGTTACAGGAATCCTTCTGTCGGGTTTCAGACATGGCAGCTGCTGCTCGGTTCTTCCACACACAGATTTGGGTCCAATAAAGTGACTGTCCTGCAACTAAAAATAGGTGCTGGATGAATTCCCTTCTAAAATAGATGAACCAAACTCTGTGCATGTGTTCCACGGAGAATTCACTGACCTGGTTTCTATTACGCCTCTGAGCATTGACGGCATCAGCTCATAATAAAATAAAGATGGTTTGCATGAGGATTCTTTTGGGAAAAAGTGGAAGAATAATGAAATAATGAAACAGAAAGAAAAGAACAATAATACAATAATGTGAGCACCTACCACCTACTGTTGCTACCATTCACTGTGTATAGTAAGTGGACAGAGATAGACAGTCTGTGAGGGCAGTGCACAAGTGTCTAATGGCCAGCAGGGGGCAGAGTCTGTATGGAGAGTTCGGAGAAACCAAGATGGCAAACGTGAGACTTGGAAAAAAGGTTCTTCCTGAATTTAATGATCTGGATCTTGTTGGTCCCACTGACTCGAATTCACCTAACAAACCTGCAGCCGAATGTAGATGATGAGATTTCTATATCAGCAAGAGCTACAGCGACCCATCGAGATCAACGGCCAAGGCCTCCATGGGCATCATGGGTATCTTTATCGAATCCATGTGAATGCATCCAGCAGTCATTGGTGTTTTAGTCTGGATCGATACAGTGAACAGAAAGACCAGCAGACCGATGAAGCGATGAACTCCCTGCCTTTGTTTTCCTGATGGGAACGTGTCAACATCAGCATCATGTCAGTAACGCACAGCAAACCTTCCAGTGTGTTTTCTCCCTGGTAAAAATCATTGGGATTGAAAGGTGTTGATTGGTTCGTCCACTCAGAGGACGGAAAAATATTCTAAACTATCTGAAAGTGTTAAATTGACTGTGATAGGTGTGAATCCATAACTCGGTGCAGAGGTGTTGATTGTTACCACAGATTAATAAAGTTATTTTAAAGCTGAGAGCTATCTGGACTTAATCAGTAAAATAAGTTTGTTATTTTTGTCATTGGTACATTTAATAGCACGGCCCATTAACGGCCCATTCAGTTGTCCAATGAGAAGCAGGTGAGGACTAACAACAGTAACTAATTACAGTTAGTTACTCGCCACCTTCCCCGCACACTGACAGAGGGAGGCCGGACCCAGAAGCAGCCCATCACAGGAGGTCTGTGATGGGCTGTGGGATCAAGAGAAGCGATGAGCTGTCGGTCCAGAGGAGGCGATGAGTACTGACACGTCATGTCAGCAGCACCGGGCCCGCGAGACGAGTCGGTGCTGACGCAGGATTTTACATTCATCACACGGTGAAGCAGCGCTGTCAAGGACTGCGATGATGACAATGAAACAGTCGGTGTGTATGTCAGCGATGACTGTGGAGTGACAGAGAGAGAGTGTGTGTGTGTGTGTGTGTGTGTGTGTGTGTGTGTGTGTGTGTGTGTTGATAAGTGAAGGTGGACAAGTGAAATGTCTGTGGGAGGAAATGTGTTTTTAAGAATTCTGGTGCATGTATGTGTGGGTGTCATTTTGTTCTGGGTGTAAAGTAAGACAGTCTCTAAATCTGCTGAGGGACATGCACGTCCAATACTTTTGAGTGAGAGCTTGCAGAAACTTATAATTCATCATTTAGTCTATATAATGTCAGGAAGCAGTGGAACGAGCCATCGCAGTTTGCTAGCCTCGATGTCGGCGTCTTCCGGTTTAAATATTCAATCTCTAAAAACATGAAGAGGAAAAAAACACTTGAGGTTTGTACAAGAAAGTTTCACCATTGTACCATCCTGTGCGCCACATGAAAATAATTATCATATTCAGACTGACCCTGCAACCTGTAACGTTCCTACATTTGATTCGGACCGTCGGCTCAGTGGGGACATCAGAGCCACGTCGCAGCCGAGCCACAGTCAGCTGCACGAGCCCAGCTCAGATTCAGCAACAGTTGCTCCCTGAGCTGAGTTCCTCCTTCATCACATCATTTATTATTAGTCTGAAAACAGCTGTAACGTATCCAATCACAGCGCTGCGTCAGCCATAATGTTACTGAGCAAATAAGCCGATGCCGACTAAGTGAAATGGCTTCAGCAGTGCTGCTGGTACTGCTTCACTTTTACATAAAGAGAGTCCAGCTTTGACTGGTTCAAAGTGCACGTACGTGTAGAAACACAGTCTGTGTGTGCAGAGTAATCAGATCAGCTGCTGTCATTAAGAGAACTGTTATGAGTCGTGTTAAACGACATGCAGAGGAACGCAGAGAGTCGGTTTTCATGAGCTCGTAACTACAGACAGCTTCCCACAGCTCACACAGGGTAATACCTCATAAATGATAGTCTGTACGGCCGGTGTAATGATGAGGAATAAGAAATACCCACAGGCATGTATCACCATAAACATCAAGCAGCTTGCGTTGTCGTGATAAATTATCCCGCAGGTCAGGACCGACTTATCAGATCTTGATTTGGGGGGAGGACACGTCTTGTAAACAATGATAAATGGCGTCATGTGCCTTCATACATTATCCTCAGTTTCTGTCTAATCCATTTATTTTTCGAAAATCTTCAATTTTTATGTTTCCTTCCAGGGCGAGTTTGCCGAGCGTTGCTCATTTGCAACAAGCGCCTGCTTCATATTCGAGCGTATGTACATGCCGAGGCCTCGGGAGCCGCTCGGCACAATTACAACTCATGCAACTGTGAGTTAGAGTCTGCTCAAAGGCACGTTGATGGAGCGAGGGCCGACTCACTCCTTGTTCATTTTCCACAAGTAGATTATCGGAGCATGTCGAGGCTTTTCCAACTAGTTCATAATTTAGTAGCATTTCACAGTTTACCGAGCGATTGCAGGGCCGACGAATCTGATCGCTCTCTCGAAAAGAAAAGAATTAGCTCTCAGTGTTAGATGACGGTGTTCAAGTTCATTTTTAAAGCTGTTATTAATAGATTTTTTGCTCACTTGCAGAACAACCATGAACACACTGTTCATGTATTATCACCTTGAACAGGGAGACAACAAGAACACTTTTGTTTTGTGACACTCTCTCACCTCCATCGACACCTGGAGGAACTATCTAACTATTCAATGCACGATGTTCACCAGCATCTCGCTCACTCTGTGAGGCTGCTGTCGGGCAGCGTAGTGAATGTAGCCATGTTTTTCCTCTGGAAACAGCTTCTGGCTGCAGATGGAAACAGCGTGCATGAAATCAGTGAACCAAACAGGAAAAGTTTTTTGGTATGAAACCAGAAAAGAAGCTAAAAAACAGCAGAAGATGTCAGTGCAGAGATGTTTGATTATTTTCTACAGATCGTTTCTGTTTTAGATGATTTCAGATTGTTTTCTCAGTGGAAGAAGACTCCTCATGTTTATGCACACCTGACACATTATTGTTATGAAAACAGCCTGTTCATTCACATCCAGCAGCCACGCAGCAACATCATCTTTCAATTTGAGTAATTTAGAGTCGAGGTGAACCGAAGTCTAATATTAGCTCTCACACGTTCAGCTCTTTAGCTGAGGAAAACATCTGGTGCTTTACATGCATGGTAGGTGTTGGACTTTCTTCTCGGCTTGTCATTAAATCTTCGTCCATCTGTCGGTGACGGGGTGAGCAGACAGTGCTGGAATCCATCAGCTGGCCTCTCGGCCTCCGGGTCAGTCTGAACGAGGCTTCCAGCGATGCCAGGAAATTTCCACAAAACAGATCGCGGATGTTCAGGCCAAGACTTTTCGTCTGTACTCCAATCACCAGCTTAATACGCCACAATGAAGAGAAAGAGACAAAGCCAATCTGCATACACAGATATCTGCATATGAATGAACTTTGACTGTTGACCTGCATGCAACCAAAGCCCGCTCAAACGTGATTGGTCCATACTAGGGATGGGACATGATTTTCGAATAGTCGAATATTCGTGACGAGTTCGAATATTGAATAGTAATGCCATTTTGGCTTACGTTGCATTCCACTAAAAAAATGAGCACGGAAAGGCGTTTCCTAGTTCCTAACATACTCTGTTTCATTAATTCGGCCAGAGGGTGCCGCTATCGTACAGTAAACGTAGTCAAAATAACAGAAGAAGAATAGCGACCCGAAACATTCCCGAAAGGATGGCCCGCTAACCGCAGCAATTGCCGTCATATTTGGTGAGGATTACAGCACACAGAGCGCAACATGCGTGACTGAATTGACTCAGTACTGCCAGGACACATGCCCACCACTCCACACCGACCCGATGACACGGTGCAAAGACAATAAACACAAATACCCTCGCCTGGCAAAGTTGGCCAGCGCCTACCTGTGTGTGCCAGCAACGTCCGTGCCATCGGAACGTGTGTTCTCCGCAGCCGGTCTGATTGTCAATAGGCTGCGTACCCGTCTCCATCCCGACCACGTCGACATGTTAATTTTTCTAAACAAAAATATGTCTTAGGTTTATTCTACTCTGTTTGAGTGCTTTCAATATCGTTCCCTAAACGGGCAGTTTCACCCGCGGTTGCTTCTAACAGACGTAAATAGTAATAGTAAATATAAATAATAAAATTGGAAGCCTATTATTGTTTGAGACTGTTGGCTATGTGATGTGAATGGAAGTTTATTGTGTATTTGTTTATCATTGTTTATTGACTCATTAAACCGTCGAATATCGAATAGTGTTTAGCGAATTTCGAATAGTGTTTTTGATCAAAAGTCACATCCCTAGTCCATACTATTCAAACTACAACCAGAAACCAGAAGACGATGCCGAGGTGTTCATATGCAAATATCTGTTTGAGATCATTAGGCAGTGTAGAGTCTGTTCCTGTTAATAAACAGCTGTCTGCTGGTCCAGATGTAAATCTGTGAACCATTTATCAAAAACAATGAGCTGACAGAGAATTATTGCAGAACTGGACCTGAGATCTTTCCGTCTGTCTGAATCAGGTTCAGCTCAGTGGGAGGGAAATTAGCGCTAGCAGGCAGCGCCAGGTCTGTTTCAATTTGTTGCTGTTACTGTAGTTCCTACAAATCAATAACTTCCTTGCAAGCCTGGCTCCAAAGTGCTGGAGTATATTAGACTTCAGTCTTCAGGACCCAGACCAGTGCAAACAGCCCAGATCCGGACGTTAACGGGCCTCCGCGCTCAGAAGGTTACAGAAAGTCAGGCTGAGCGAGCGGGGAAACATTTGAATTGCAAAGAGGACGTAATTACAAATCCAAACGTTTCAGCATCGAAGCCATTCGCAGTCAGTGTCACTGTCACTTCTTATTTAGAATTTTTCCTCTTTGCAATTCAAATCCTCCCCCACGCACGATATTCAACATTTACTATTCTTTGGTTGAAGTGATCATATTTTTTTGTGAGAGCGCTGAAGAGGCAGCGCGAGCGGGGACGGCGCTCTGCAGTTAAACACACACCATCTGGACACGGCGTGCATATGCATTGATGAATACATACATTAAAGATTAAAGTGCTGCATGTTGAGACTGCAGCTACAGAAAGTGGCCCATCGGCTGCCAGCTCCCATTAATACTTCATGTGTTATATTGTTGATACCGACATGTCAGAGCCGAGGTGAAAGGGTTATACATATGAAATAACATATAGATATCTATACCTAATAAATTATACATTTCTCCAAGATATTTATTCTCGTGTAACAGCAGCAAAGGACAAAACTCTGCATTCAAAATCTGATTTCACAGAAGAGTCGAAGCAGCTGCTGGAGGCGGAGTGACCTGCCCGGCCTCCTGTGTTTAAAAGCATGAAACACATTAAGAATTCATTAATTAAACAACTCATCACTGAATAAAATGAAGAGTAACTATGACTGTGTTTAAATATAGCAATCATATTTCTGCTGAATGAATCTAATGTGTGCTTATAGGTCAGTGATCTGTCCAATCAGGTCTAATCTGACATACAGGCAGAGATGTATAAAGTACTGCAGTAACGGAGTAACAGAGTAGAAGTACTATATCAAAAAACTGACTTGAGTAGAAGTTGAAGTGTTCTTTAAACACCATACTTAAGTAAAAGTACTAAAGTATTCAAAATGTTTTGTACTTAAGTATTGCAAGTAGAAGTATGTAAAAAAAATGCTACTCAAGTACTGAAAGTAAAAGTACAAGTACTGTTGTTTGTATTATTTCAAATATTTATTAAGGCACAACTTCTAATGTTACAGTGTTACAATGTTCATGGTAGAGTTCTGTGATTTCCCATGGTCTGTGAATGCGTCTGAATGAATGCAGAGCGAGGGGGCGGGGCAGCAGGTGAGAGAGCGCACCTGGGTGAGTCAGGTGTGTGACGTACGGCGCACGAGCGAGGTTGATGTGAGGCCGGGACTGTTCAGTTGTTGTTTTTTGACGTGGTTCCGGCCGACAGTCACCGAGTCCTGGAACCAAACCGTTCAGCAATAAATGCAGTTTGTTCAATATCGCCTCGTCATTCATCACGTGTCCGGCTGGACGCTACAATAGTAACGAGTAACGACTCAGCACATGAAACATGTATCCGAGTAAAAGTATTAAACTCATCAAAAATATGTAGTGCAGTAAAAGTGGAAGTTAGGGGAAAAAATAATACTCCAAAAAAGTACAGATACTGCATTTTAGTACTTAAGTAGTTCCACTTCGTTACTGTACGTCTCTGCTTACAGGTTTCACTGAGCCTCCGTGTGTGTGAGTCCATCAGCGCTGACAGAACTGTCTCAATGTGACTCTAAAGAAAATGTGCCGGGTTTTCAAACACTTAGGTTCAATGTTCAAGCACATCAGTCACGGACGGTGATTTATTGACTGAAGCTCAGGCTCCACATTCACATCAGGATCGTGGCTGCTGCCCTCGGCTCCCAGAGGGCCGCGCTGCAGCAGCACATCGTGGCCCGGGGCGAGAGCCTGGAGGTTCGGTGGCTTCACTACGGGAGGAGACGCTTATTAAGACTCTGCGTCTCTTTGTGGCTTGTTCATTCTTCATGCACTCGTTCACTCACTGACTCTGTAACTCACTTACAAGCTGAATTCCTGCCACCCTGAACTCATGCAGACAGTCCCCACAGGAGCTGTATGTGAAATGCAAATGCTCTGATCATTAAACAGACTTTACCCTGCGAGCTCCGATTGGAGCCGATGACGCTTCTATCAGGAGCGAGTCATGACGCACACTCTGATTTCTGCATGCTCCACATTTCACCTAAACCAAACATTTTTTGTGTTTTTAGGAAGTCTGACCGGGACAGTTTCCCGTCGTGTGCTCTGTGCATGACGGGCTGCAGAGTCAGATCAGCTCTGGACATTGTGAGAGAAGGAATCAGCTCTCCAGCACTCGTGCAAGTCAATGCAGAGCATCAGGAAGTGACTGAAATCTCAACACAAGCAACGTCTGATCGATGAAGCTCCGTGTAACCCGGCCTGCCCTGCAGTTTTTTATTGGGATGACAGTATTTGATGCTGCAGACTGTCGGGCGTACGTAAACTCGGGGTCTTCTGGGTCTGATCTCTCTTGTAGATTTCAGTCTCTCCCGATATGCTTTTAAATCTTGATTTGCAGACTTGTTACTGCTTTAATTTGTTTTGTGCTCACTGAATAACCTCTGTGCTAACCTACTCTTATTAAATATACATACAGAGAGAATATCTCAGCACACTGTTTAATATTTATCTATTCTTTTCTGCTGTTTTCTCGTCCCATCGCTGGTATCACAATTCCATACTCCTGCAAACATAAGATGAAAATAATACATGTCTTTGTTGTCTGGTGTTGTGGCGAGGAGAATAAAAGCTTCAATTCACTGGCGAGATGTTTCCTGTGTGTGAGATCTTTACAAGCGGAAACTCGACCACGTCAGGGGCGCTCGACACGTCTCCCACTCGCCTTTATCGTCTTGGTTTTACACGGATCTGTCTCTAAACAAACTAACCCGAGCTGCCCGGAGCACTCCGCAGGGAGGTGGCTACTTGTTCAGTATGCACCTCTACAGTGATGCAGAGATTTATTGGGGCCAAAAGATGTGGAAACAGCATGAACAGAAGGCCAGGTCAAGTGTGTGTGTGTGTGTGTGTGTGTGTGTGTGTGTGTGTGTGTGTGTGTGTGTGTGTGTGTGTGTGTGTGTGTGTGTGTGTGTGTGTTCATTGCCGCCTCGGCTCCTCTCATGGGGGAACAGTTTCATTTGCGTCTGTGAATAATGCAGCCGGCTTCTCTTGCACTGCCAGAGGTCCATCCACTTTGAAACAGCCTCTATAGATATTTACATTCAAAGCCCCGCCGGCTCTGTGTGTGTGAGCAGACGCTCTGCAGGAGAATGACAAAGACATGAAGACGGGAAACGTCCCGTGGCCTCTAGCTGTTGTTATCGTACGTGCAACCATCTGGTGTGAAAACACTGAACTCGTCTTTTCAATTTGAAACAGGAAAAGGACGAAACACCTTTTCCATCGGTGACATCTCTGCATGCACAGGAAGTGATGCTCGCGCGTTTCTCTGTTAATTAATTAACAGTGTCAGTGAATCTGTGCTTATTGTTTAATATATTTAATTGCGTCCTGATTACGATGTGTTACTTTTATTCTCTTGAAAAATTCCACATATCAAATAAAAAACGATGCACTCCTGATAATCTCCATGATTTGTGATTATCGCAGGTTCCTCTGACAGAACGACGTCTCAGTCACCAGCGACACATTCACGAGTTGATGTGATGAACCGAACGTGTTGGCGTCTCTGTCAACGGGAAATATTCAAAGTTACAAATGTTATCCTGATGTTACTTTAATGTTTTTACTGGCCTGATTTCTTTGCACCATCGTTTCTTTGGGAATGTTACCTGCTGTGTATTTGTGACCATGAAAGTCCCAGAGGTAAATTCCCACACAGGATTTATTGCACATTGATTCTGATTCAAGCCTAAATTCACTCCTATATCACGCAATCCTTATCTAATCTTACAAATCTAATCGAATTGGCGAGAGTAACCGAGATCCACCTCTGGGCGCCGGCGAGGAACAGTCAGGTATAAGGAATGGGCCGGCCGGAGCCGGGCTGGGAGCCGGGCGGGCAGGGAGAGCACTTTATCTGAAAAGATTACTGACGGCGGCGCTGCCCTCGCTCCTCGAGTGCCAGGACGCCCCGGCTCTGATCCTAACTCCCTCTGAATGGTAATCACCTGAGAAAAGGTCCCAATTATCTCCCTGCAACTCTCCGGGTGCAGCGTCCCTGTCGCTCTGCACAGCAGGTCGGATCAGACACAGACATGTATGCAAGTACTGACACACACTTTAATGCTCAGACTCCTCTAACCCAGATCTTCACGGAACACTTTGACATTTTTTGTGAAATACGCTTGTTTGCCGTCTCACCTGAAGTTAAAGCAGAAGATAAATTTAATCTCTGTGTGTTCAGCCGGCAGACGGTCCGGGGAATTGTTGGCCTAGCTCAGTACAAACAATAGATGCAGTGGGACACAAACTGCTTCCATTCAGCTTTAAACTCGGCTCGTATCTGTGTCGTCGCTGCAGAAAGAAGCAGCCGACAACACGTCCTGGTTTTTGTTCGTCACAAAGCTCGGAGCCTAACCCAGCTGACACATGTTCATCACAGACCACATGGAGACAATGCTGATGGTGCCTTGAAATGATTTTATATCTTCAGACGCCACAAGTCACCGTCCACAGAGCGGACAAACAATAAATGCATGAGATGCAACATGTAAAGATGATCTGTCAACATAAACGCTGCATCGTGCCAGGACAGATTTCATGTTTCACACATTTTCCATCTCAAACCAAAGCGTTTGATTTGAAAGATAATCCTGTAATTACCAGAAATATAAACTCTGAACTGCAAACTCACTCTGATTGTCCAACAGAGCATGCACACACATAAATACTGGCCTCAAACCCACGACGTCCTGACATCACAGTAAGTTGCACAGCCTCAAAACAAAGCGGGCACTTGTTTTACACATGCACTGCATCCTCTCTGCTCTTTCTGACCCTCTGAGCCGTGCAGTGATTACCCTGAAGCCTCAAGACAAAACGCCTTACAGCACTCACTCAGCAGGTCTCTGCGAAAACATCGTCCTGCCTCATCAAAGCACCGCGGCACAAAGAGAAGGCGAGGCCGAGCAACCACCTGCGGATGCAACCACAACACAACCACGTGCAACCACCTGCAGATGCAACCACGTGCAACCATCTGCGGATGCAACCACAACAACGCAACCACGTGCAACCATCTGCAGATGCAACCACAACAACACAACCACGTGCAACCATCTGCAGATGCAACCACAACAACACAACCACGTGCAACCACCTGCGGATGCAACTACAACAACGCAACCACGTGCAACCACCTGCGGATGCAACCACAACAACGCAACCACATGCAGATGCAACCACAACAACGCAACCACGTGCAACCACCTGCAGATGCAACCACAACAATGCAACCACGTGCAACCATCTGCAGATGCAACCACAACAACACAACCACATGCAACCACCTGCAGATGCAACCACAACAACGCAACAACGTGCAACCACCTGCAGATGCAACCACAACAACGCAACCACATGCAACCGTCTGCGGACCCGTGCTCGGCTGGATGGACGGGGTGAACGTATACAGTGAAGAATGCTTGACTGAGATAACAGACGCGGCTGATTACGACCGGGCAGCAGATCAGAGGAGCTGGGATGGATAGATGTGCAGATAAACGGGCATGGCTGGACAGATGGATGATGTGTGGCCACAGATCGCTCTTCACATAATAGAGCCGTTTGACTGCAGGATCTCAGGAAGAGATAAAAAAAACTCCAGCGGGCGAGGAGAGCGTGACCGTCCGGGTGTTCCGCCGTCGATAAACTGTTTTCCTGACAAACCTCCAAACAGCCGAAGGCCTCAGGAACATTCGCAGGGCTGCGCGGTGCGTCAGGGACTCGGCTTTTCCCTGAGTCACTTCTCGTAATGTGATTTCCGCCCTTGAAAATGTAATCACACCCTCAAAACAAGACTCGCACTGCGCTAATCCTCTCCACTGTGCCTAAGTGCTGTGGTGAGATAACAAAAAAAAAGCTCATCCTTTTTTATGACTTTATTAATTGTCCTTGCAGTATCATGATAATCCCAAATAAGCTGGAATGCATCATCATTTCACCAAAAAAATGTTGAAACATGGATTTACCCTAAACCTCAACAAGGCTGCAACTCATAGAGGACAAATCTGATCTGTTCTGTTAACTCTGAAGTACTTACTGTCTCACAGTGAATTAAATCTGCCTGTCATGTTCACATCACTGTGCACCAGAATGACAAAGTTACCTCTCACTCTGCACTAAAGTCCAACATGGTGCACAGAACGACCCAAAGGTACCGAACCCCGAAACCGCCACGTTGTTTCCCATCAGTCCATGTGTGTGTGTGTGTGTGTGTGTGTGTGTGTGTGTGTGTGTAAAACCTTCCTTCATTCGGACAAACATATATTGTTGGCTACATGATTTCTGGGTCTATCAGCTCTAAATGACGAGCACATGCTCTTTAAGGAAGTTTCGAGTCTGTTGTTGCCACGGGAACTCGAGCATGAATTCTTGTTTTTCTTTCAGCACGTCAATCAAAGCTCTCCACGTCTCCATACCTGTGAGCTCATGCAGTCTGAAATACGTCCGCCCGCAGCGCTGCCTTGAAAGTACAGCAGAGCCGAAGTGTTCGACTCACAAAAGTCACAATGAAGAGCAGAATATTCCCGAGTGGGGGAGCTTCAGGACGCGAGCATGAGCGCAGGGACTCTGCAGGATTGTTCAACGTTCAACAAACCGGAAATAAAGCAGACGTCACATGACTGTGAACTCAGAGCGTTCAGAGAAACCACAGCGTGTCCTCTGGACTGAACCTTTCCTGGACCTGTGGTTGTACATCAGTACTTTGATTACACAGAGATCTGACTCGACATCACTAGATACTGTACCGATGAACCGGTAAAGAAACTTTTACGTGCTCTGCTCTGCTCACGTGGAACAACCTTGATAAAGACTTGAAACAAGAGAACTGGTCTCTCTTTAAAGATTGGACAACCAAGGAATCAGTAGGTACTGATCACAGGCATTTAATTATTTCAATGTATTTCATTTAGGTGAAAAAATCAAGGTACACGCTAGTGCAGCAATAAATTCTACTCACATAGGTCCAGCTGTAGAGGACAGATGTATCATGTCCAGCTGTAGAGGACAGATGTATCATGTCCAGCTGTAGAGGGACAGATGTGTCATGTCCAGCTGTAGAGGACAGATGTGTCATGTCCAGCTGTAGAGGACAGATGTATCATGTCCAGCTGTAGAGGACAGATGTGTCATGTCCAGCTGTAGAGGGACAGATGTGTCATGTCCAGCTGTAGAGGACAGATGTGTCACGTCCAGCTGTAGAGGACAGATGTATCATGTCCAGCTGTAGAGGGACAGATGTGTCACGTCCAGCTGTAGAGGACAGATGTGTCATGTCCAGCTGTAGAGGACAGATGTGTCATGTCCAGCTGTAGAGGACAGATGTATCATGTCCAGCTGTAGAGGACAGATGTATCATGTCCAGCTGTAGAGGACAGATGTGTCATGTCCAGCTGTAGAGGGACAGATGTGTCGTGTCCAGCTGTAGAGGACAGATGTGTCGTGTCCAGCTGTAGAGGACAGATGTGTCATGTCCAGCTGTACAGGACAGATGTGTCACGTCTAGCTGTAGAGGACAGATCATGTCCAGCTGTAGAGGACAGATGTGTCATGTCCAGCTGTAGAGGGACAGATGTGTCGTGTCCAGCTGTAGAGGACAGATGTGTCGTGTCCAGCTGTAGAGGACAGATGTGTCACGTCCAGCTGTACAGGACAGATGTGTCACGTCTAGCTGTAGAGGACAGATCATGTCCAGCTGTAGAGGACAGATGTGTCATGTCCAGCTGTAGAGGACAGATGTGTCATGTCCAGCTGTAGAGGGACAGATGTGTCATGTCCAGCTGTAGAGGACAGATGTGTCATGTCCAGCTGTAGAGGACAGATGTATCATGTCCAGCTGTAGAGGGACAGATGTGTCATGTCCAGCTGTAGAGGACAGATGTATCATGTCCAGCTGTAGAGGACAGATGTGTCATGTCCAGCTGTAGAGGACAGATGTGTCATGTCCAGCTGTAGAGGACAGATGTATCATGTCCAGCTGTATAGGACAGATGTGTCATGTCCAGCTGTAGAGGGACAGATGTGTCATGTCCAGCTGTAGAGGACAGATGTATCATGTCCAACTGTAGAGGACAGATGTGTCGTGTCCAGCTGTAGAGGACAGATGTGTCGTGTCCAACTGTAGAGGACAGATGTGTCGTGTCCAGCTGTAGAGGACAGATGTGTCGTGTCCAGCTGTAGAGGACAGATGTATCATGTCCAACTGTAGAGGACAGATGTGTCGTGTCCAGCTGTAGAGTGACAGATGTATCATGTCCAACTGTAGAGGACAGATGTGTCGTGTCCAGCTGTAGAGGACAGATGTGTCGTGTCCAACTGTAGAGGACAGATGTGTCGTGTCCAGCTGTAGAGGACAGATGTGTCATGTCCAGCTGTAGAGGACAGATGTGTCACGTCCAGCTGTACAGGACAGATGTGTCATGTCCAGCTGTAGAGGACAGATCATGTCCAGCTGTAGAGGACAGATGTGTCATGTCCAACTGTAGAGGACAGATGTGTCGTGTCCAGCTGTAGAGGACAGATGTGTCATGTCCAGCTGTAGAGGACAGATGTGTCACGTCCAGCTGTAGAGGACAGATGTGTGTAGAGGACAGATGTGTCACGTCCAGCTGTAGAGGACAGATGTGTCATGTCCAGCTGTAGAGGACAGATGTGTCATGTCCAGCTGTAGAGGACAGATGTGTCATGTCCAGCTGTTGGTAGTGTTGTAGAGGAGGTCCTCTCTGCAGAGCTGGAGGTCTTCAGGAGGTCTGTGAAGGTCTAGAGGGACGCCCCTGATCTGTAGGAGCTGGTTGGACGCTTTCAGACGGTCTCTGTGAGTGTTTGAGTTTATTCTTGTTTCTGGAAACATTTCGTGCTTCGTCTGCTCGACCTTGCAAAAAGATTTTTGTCTCAATGGGTCACACCTGTTAAAATATGGGTTAAATAAAAAAAGAGCAAACCTCTTTGCTTGCAGTATGTCTGGCATTAAAAATTAATGAAGCAAACAGACACAGTATAGTTTCCTATAGGATATAACACTGCGTGAATATCTCACACATGGTAAGACTTCACAAAAACACATGAAGACTCACACTGGAGATTTCCTTAAAGGGACGATGGTCCAGGATTCACCGTACACACCAGTCAGGTTTGTCACAGCTGTATTTGACTGTACTTTTCAAAGTCCTGGTAAATATATGAGATACATACAACCACTAACGCCGAGCTCATGGTGTGGCTACAGGATTCGGACCAACGTCTGTACAAAATCAGGAAACCAAACCGACACACATCCATCAAGTTAACGTAGATAAAACTCCATAAATCTATCAGTAATTTATTCGACGATAAAAAATCACTGATGCAGGAGAAGGACATTTGCTTACACAGAGCATCAGTGCATACTGTCATGATGCAGTTATCATGAGCTGTAATTCACTGTGCACTGAAACTTGATGACTACACGAGTGCACACGTGTGGGAGATGGATGCCTGTCATCGATGCGATGCACTGCCAGCCTTAAACACCGTGCAGCTGCTGTCTCGTGGATGGGGGGCGGTTTTCCCAGCGGAGGGCGTGTTACGGCGGAGCCGGCCTTGTTAGCCGTCCTGATGCGTCGGCTCCTCCATTGTAATTCCAACTCCCTCCAGATCAGCTCATCTCGCCCGCGATTACACGGAGGGCAAATAAGAATCCTTGGGTTCTCACTGGCTCGCACATGATCATGAACGCAGATGAAATATTCATGAAAACACACACATGAATATCTCTTCATGTGCACGGCATACAGAGAGCGTGCTGCAGATTCATACGCCTGCATATGCAGAAACGCACACAGACCAGCCTGCAGCACACACAGAAATATTGTATTGTGTTCTCATTATTTCCTTCAGCTCAGGACGACTTGCTGGATGCTGTTTTGTTTCGATTACAGTATCGATTGTGAAGCGTTGTGAAGCTGTGGGGAGTCGCACGTTCAGGGCCCCGTGTTCTTTGCTCTGCACCAAACAGATACATGTGTTCTAAAGGGAAGCAGGCTGTTGTTCTGTCGTGTCCTGTTTGGCTTAGCCCAGCTGTCTGAGAGTACACCTGGCCTCTGAACCCCAGGACGGCGAGGCGAGCACCAATCACAGTCCCTCAATGCATCATTAGTAAATAGACTGACCTTTACATCAAAACACAAACAACAACTTATTCAGGTCAAGTCCCCTTAAAGGCGTCTGCACTGCTGAATTAAAAGCAATGACAGGATGATGGATAATCCACCGGCTCGAGCTGGCCCAGACTCAGTCCGCTAACCTCGCTTCTGGGGAGAGGGAGACTGCCGGCACGGCGATGCCCTAATTCTGCAGCAAATAGAGAGGAGGCAGAGAGAACAGAGGCAGGAAGGGAAGCCCGGGATGTGTTCACCTTGATAACAGTGGGGGTTGGGAACGGCGGGTATTAATGCCAGAGAACAGTAGGATCCAGGTTTAACTGAGATTTACCTCCCCGGCAGAGAACCTGAGCCTTTCCAACAGCCCCAAATGAGCCCCTCTAATTGGACTGATTTGGCTGACCAGTGCAGCCCTGGAGGAATGAGAAGAAAGAGAGCGAGGAAGAAAATGGAGGAGGAGGAGGAGGAGGAGGAGCAGGAGGAGGAGGAGGAAGAGGAGGAGGAGGAGATGCCGTCTGGCTGCAGATGAGCTGTTAAACTGCTCTTCTTAACCTAACAGCAGGAAATGAATCACAAAACACTGAACTTAGTCTGAATCAGATTCTGGAGGAAGTGATCGTTGCTGCTTCATCCTCCGATCCTAACGTGCCATACTGTGTTAAAATGTGAATTTACTGGCTGTGCATCTTATTTCCCAACAACTTGATGATGTCAGCGACCGCGTGAACTCGTCTTCAGGTGCTGAGTTCCAGAACTTTGAGACTTTTCCTCATGTTGAGTCGAAGCATCTTGTATTTTTACCTGCAATGGAAGCCGCGTCGAGTTAAATGTATTTCTCTGCTGCCAACAACAACAAGTAAAGAGATCAGAATTAAAGTGGATTGTTATTCTGAACGTGCTGAGACTCAGCAGGCAGGCGGTAAACTACTAACATCTGTCTGTGTTCACTAAACATTCAGTCATTAAAACATTTTGCACACGGTGACCTGGCTGACAGGTGTGTGCGCCCACATGAACTCTACACAACACAACATCTTTACACAAACCTTCAATTTTACAGCCACAACTCGGGTCTGCTGCTGTTCTCAAGAGAAGCTGCTGGTGTGCACGTTAGTTCAACATGGTCAATTCCAACAGAGGAGCTTTACAGTGGAAGGGCAGCATGCTGGCACGATGCTCGGCTGCCTGGAGAGAGGTTTGACTTCATGACAGACGATGATCAGGCGTCTTCTACAGACGCAAAGAACAGCAACCCTGCCAGAACACACGTCCAATCAGAGCAGAGTATGCAAATGAATCAACGCAACAAACCACCGAGCTACAGAGTCACGAGAGGCTGATACAGCTTTGTACACCAACGTTCACCATCTGACTTTTGCACGTAAACCTGCTAACATGTTCAAACTATCAAAAAACATTAATCAGTTATGAATTATTAAATTAATCACCAACTATTTTGCTCAGTTATTTTTAAGAAGATCTTCTCCTTCACATTTTGTTGGACCTTTAGTCTCCATGATGGTGAACTCAGTATCTTTAGTCGTGGACTAAATAAGACATTTGAGGACAGAAACAGTGATCCACATTTTTCGCAGTTTTCTGGCATTTCATGGAGCAAGCGAGTAGCAGGTAATCGTTAGCTGCAGCCCTGATCAACACAGAGCTGAGGCTGATGGGAGTTTCTGCAGGTCGAGTAGAGACGGACCAACAAAGCTTCAGACAACAATGTCAGCGCGGGGCGGCCTTGAGGTTTGAAACCTCGTCGGGCTTCTCACAAAGGTTTCATTGTGTTTTCTGATTTTCTTGCTGAAGACAACTTGGCGTAGCATTAGTGAAATGTTTAGTTCCAGCTTGTTTCCTTCAGCGGCTCATTTTTGTCGGTCTGATGTCAGACAGTAAAACTCTTAATGCTGGCTGACAGGCAGAGAGACAGACCGGCCTCAGAGCCCGCAGGCTCGTGGCTGGACCACGTGTATCTGTAAAAGCTACGCCTCAGACTTGTACCCAGCAGCCAGTAAACCACTAAGCTCTGTCTTGTATTCATTAGTGGGCCATTTTGTGCAGTCTCTGGGTGGCTGCTGGGGCCGGGCTGCCGAGTGACAGGCTGGTGACAAGGCCTTCATCACCATCACGGGCGCAGGAAGCCCAGAATGGCGGCACGTCCCAATCCGCTCGGCGTGTGTTGTGCAGCCCAGATCTGTCCCGACCGTCTCGCTGCTTCTCAGCTGTGACTGGGAAGCGAATCCGGCGCCAGACGTGATAAATATTCCATCTGCTGAGAGGCCGTCTCCCTCCCTGATCCCTGCAGAATGAGCCATGAAAACACAGCTTGTCTGCTGTCTGTCTGTGTGTGTGTGTGTGTGTGTGTTTCCTCCTCAGAGCCTTGTCACTCTCTCTCTGTCTTTCTGTCCGTCTCCTCGTCCGTCTGTCTGCTCGTCTATAAACCGTCCTACCTGTCTGTTTGCATGTCTCAGCCTGTCTGTCTGCACGCCGTGCACGTGTCTCACGTGTCTCATGTGTCTCACGTGTCTCACGCGTCTCGTAGATATGGAAATTTGAATACTTTAATTGGTGTGGTGAGAAAAAAACCTCCCTCCGTCTTCACCCTCACTTTATTATGCAGGAATATTTATTCTGTCTCGGTGCTCTGCTCTGTGGCGTCGACCCTCGAGCTCCTTCTTTCTGATGGCCTGTCATGTTGTTGATCGAGGAATTTAAGAATTTCCATCTGAGAAAGCCGTCGTGAGTAAAACTGTCTGAAACGTCTGTTTGAGTTCACCTGCGAGCCCGCCTCGTCCGTCCATACGATGTCCAACCTGCTTCTCATCGCCTCGTGCCTGTCGCTGATATTTTTTGGATCCGGCCGACACGCAGCGCGGCTGATCATTTAGCAGTAGCAGGACAAAGCAGGATGTGCAGCATCCAGGGACGAGTGAGTGACCTTCAGTGCTCGCTGTAAATCCTTACATGTACTATCTCACTGCGAGCTTTGATAGTAACTTCTCTTCAGAGTCTAATGATTTTCAGAGCTCAGATTAAGTCCTCAGGCGGAGCCGGGGCTCGAACCTGTCCTCGTGCTCATCATCGTGATATACAGGGAGCTCACGGAGGAAATGTTCCACAAAAGTGGCACTTTGGAGGAGAAGATTTGACTCAGCGAGCAAAAGTTGATCCAGTATGCGCAGGCTGAACAGATTAGGAGGTAACTGGGTTTCACATGAACAGTTTTATTGCTGAAGGAGATCTCTGCCGTTTATAAAACGTGACATCAAATCTTTTTTTAAAGGAGCAATAGGTGCTATTGTTACAGTCTCTGAGAGCTGAGAGTCTGTATAAAACCTGCAGGAGGTTAATAAGGTCGGTGGTGACGCTGCAGAGTGCTGTGCCGGTTCAAAGGCGTGTGAAGGAGAAAAGAGTTTAACCCCTTCAGAGAAATGAATGTAAGAGATCCTGCACACCGGACCTTTAACTTCTTTTAATTTCTATAACAACAAACACTTCAGCTGCAGATGGACTCAACTTTTTTTATCCGTCATAAACACTTTCAGACCATGTTTGTCCTCTCACACCTTCAGTTAGAAAGAGATTCGAGCATCGTCCTCACCTTTTTTACTTCAGGACACATTTTGACATCACACTCGTCACGCCCCAACAGTATGCAAAGTATGATAGCATACATGTTGAATGTCTACGATAATCTGTGGCTCTCAGCAGATGAAGCAGTTCGCCTCGCAGACTTCTTTCCCATCATTCGCTAATTTCCTTTCAGGTAAGTGTTTCTGCTCCATAAGAACACACAGCAATAATCCTGCATGAAGACATCAGCATGCATGAGTGAGTCAGCGTCAGTGGTGGCACAGTGATTGCTTAATGCACTCGGAGCCGTGGGGAGGTCTGCTGGCTCAGATTGCCTCAGAGGCAGCTACAAGACAACAAAAGCTTTTCCTAACAAGAGCGTCGTTAATTATTCAGAAATGACAAATAAGAAGTCTTTGGTGCTCGCCGTCCCCGCGTCCTCCACAAAAGACATCAGGGAGATGTAGTTAAACTTTAAATTCACGGTGACGCTTCGCTCAAGCTGTGTCGAGTGGTAAAAAAAAAAAAAGAGCTTTCATCATATCAGTGTCTCCGTTTCTGTCCAAGTGTCTGTTAGCCTCCGTTAAACAGAGAAACCAGGGACCCTGCTGCTGTGTGTGTGTGTGTGTGTGTGTGTGTGTGTGTGTGTGTGTGTGTGTGTGTGTGTGTGTGTGTGTGTGTGTGTGTGTGTGTGTGTGTGTTGTTCTGTCAGCTGTGCAACAATAAAGAAACCGAAAACACACTTTTAACTCAACGCAAAGTCCTTTCAGGGCCGAGCCACACGGAGGCTCCTTTTGAGATGATCAGATTTAACCTAATATCCAAATAAAATAAATTAAATAAAACACGTTACTCACATGCTCGCTCTTAATCGCAGAGATTTCTGCTTGAAACAATGCAGACAACAAATCCCTTGAATACTGCGGCAGCGAGCCTGCCTCAAATTCTAATTACAGAGAAACTCGTGCACAAACACGACGACGTGTCTTTGACCCGCCGTCTTTACCGTCGTCTCCGTTTGGGGCCGTAGGTCACATCATTAGTCACCTGAGCGTCTCCAGGTAAACCCAGGTGATGTTCCCGCGCATCATATTTCCAGCTTTAGTTTGTGCAGTTCATGCTGCGGCGCTCTGTGGTATGAAAACCATCCCGACATTTTGCTGCTTTAAGCACCTTAATTGCCTCCATGAGTCGTGAATCACAGCTGCCGCCAGCGCTGCTGCTGATTTACTGCAACAACTCAACTTCCAGATTTCTCACAGCGCTTGTACTTTTCACCTGGCACAGTATTTTTGGTGAGGAGTGAATAACACTTGTCACGTCTTCAGGATATGATACCTGAGCTTCAGCGTTGACGCAGGGTCACCTGTGTGAATGCCGCGTTATTAGCGCGCTGGCAGCTGATGAAGCGTGAATGAAGCAGCTGATGCCGATCATTTTAATGAAAGCTCGACTCCGCTGCTCTTTACCGACGCCGCGCTTCATTTAGCAAAATGTGCCAAACTGTTTAATACTGTGATGAAACACCGTTTCTCTGATGACACTCAGACCTGGAGGAGGGACGTCAAACGCCCCGTCACGTTTCTCTGACAGGTCGCTGATGAAAACACGTATTTAAGTTTGATATCAACCTACTTTAGTCTGTGCATATCAGTAATAATGTTCATGCTCTTCTATGCAGCTGTGCGTGTCCCTGCAGTAAATAAAACGGCCTTTTTCAACATCACAAAGAAAAGCAGATAACACCCACTCTGAGAAAATGACTGTTCCCCAACAACTAACACAAATTATGTTGTTTTCCCCTTTACACAGGAGATAACATGCTTTGGAACCATTTCCAAAATGCATATCTGGCACTTTGAAAATGAACTCTTCAAGCAGAATATTGTGCATCGGAAGCAAGAAGGCAGCTGAGCTGTGTGTGTGTGTGTGTGTGTGTGTGTGTGTGTGTGTGTGTGTGTGTGTGTGTGTGTGTTCATACTGAAGAATAAGCAGGAAGAAGACTTCAAAGCTGCCTTTTCGTGCCACCAGAGTATTCCATGGATAATAGACTTAAGGGGAAGATTTATCAAACAGCACACTTGAGGACTGTGAGATGTGAGTGTGAGTGTGGCAGAGATGTGTGTGTGTGTGTGTGTGTGTGTGTGTGTGTGTGTGTGTGTGTGTGTGTGTGTGTGTGTGTGTGTGTGTGTACGTGTGTGTGTGTGTGTGTGCGTGTACGTGCTTTCTAGGTGCGTTTCAGACCGGAGGCGGGTTCGCGGCTGCCATCTTTCCTTCTAAATTTGCGAGGTGAATATGCTAATGAGCCGGGCCCGGCCCGCCCACGTGAACGCTCAGCAGCTCCCTCACAAGCCGTCCACCTACAGACAGATGGATCCGGCACCGCCGGCGCGTTTATGCAAACCTCTCCTGTTGATCTCTGCCAGCTCCGATACACGTTGAATCGTCTCCATCTGCGAGCGGTCATCATCCAATCCGGAGTCGTATCAGTCACGGCGATCCATATTGAAAAATCATCAGGCTCCAAACATTTGAATTGACTGGATGATGAAGCGCGGCCGGCTGCTCGTGCTGCTCGTGCTGCTTATCAATATTAAGCAGGGGGTCTTTCCCATTACAGCCTCGCAGCAAAGTCATTAATTGTGCAGTGTTCATGAAAAATATGCAAATATTCCTGTTGACATTCTGATATGTAAATGCTGTCGCTTCGTTCATGAGAGTGGAGATTATGCGTGTAGATGAGCTGTGCTAACTCCAGAACAGTCTGATTGTATTTGGATTTAAAGTCGCAGAAGATGCTTCACAGCGTCCGGCTCTTCACACACACGGCGCCGATCTCAACGTGAACACAGAGGCGACAGTGAAGGCAGCGTGTGAGTATGGACAGGTGATGACAGGTGAGGTCAGAGGGACGTCGTCACATCCCGTAGACGGAGCCTCATAATCCAGACTGCATGAAAACTGATTATTCTGACATTAAATAAGCAACAAAATATGTTTGAGCAGCTGCTTCATCAGGAGTGTTTGGGCGTCATTTCATCAAATTTTTAATAGACACCTTTAATTTAATTTTAATTTAATTAAAGGTGTCTATTTACTTCTTGCATGTCTTTGTACTCAAGATAGAAATCTTTCTTTTAAATAAATGATTTCAGGGAAATGTTCCTACAAATTGAAAAATCTTTTCTCTGTTTCCAGACACATGAGAGTTTAAAAATAGTTTCAGGTTCTTTGAATCTAAATAAATCTGAACATTAAAGTCACATGAAGCCTTTAGATGAAACACAGACCGGGTGGTCCGGTGTGTACCGTGCGAAAGCTTCCGTGGGTTTGAATCTGGGTTGAATCCAGTTTGATCCAGTTTGAATCCGTCTTTATTGCTCATCTGTTTCTGGTTTCTGGTAGATATTCAATCAAAGCAAAAGATGCATATTATTAAAGATACTTGGACCCACCGTGGATCTGATGTTTGTCATGTGATCTCCTGTCTGATGATGAAAAGTAAATATACGTCTGCATACGTTTAAAGACTCAGTGACTCGTCAGGGTAATGACGACATTAAAAATGACGCTGCATCTCTGCAGCAGCGTCTGTCTGGGTACATAAATGCAGAGCTAGGAAAAGGTGACTCCACGGGCAAAAAACAAAGACGAGGTCAAATGGAAAGAAAGGTCGTAAAGAGAAAGTGAGAAAGAAATACAAACAGGAATAAGAGGAGACTAAAGGTGAGAGGAGGAATGATCGCTGCAAGGCTTAATTACAGGTCCGTCCCCTGTTCTCCAGGTCAGACCATGATTCACAGCCAGTGGACAAGCAGTCGAGTGTGTCCGAGTGTGTTTGAGTGTGTGTGTGTCTGTGGTTGTTTGAGTGTGTGTGTGTCTGTGTGTGTTTGAGTGTGTGTGTGTCTGTGTGTGTTTGAGTGTGTGTGTGTCTGTGTGCGGTTTTAGTGGAGGTGGGCAAGCAGCCACGAGCTGCAGAGAAAGTCCATAACCTTATCACAGCTCGGAGGGTCAGAGATATGGACTCAAACGACTGTAAATAATCTCCTCGATGTGAGGGGACGGACGGAGGGAGAGACGGCGCGAAGACAGAAGAGGAGTGGAATAAAAATAGATGGACGGAGAGGTCAAGTGATGAGCAGAGAGGACAGAAAGTTACAGGTCCAACTTTACGTGTATTCAGAGGGCGTCATTCATCTTCATATTTCTGATGAGAGAACACAGATGTTTCTGTGGCGGAGGAAAGCAGGTTAGAGAAGCTTCATTTCTCCTGGGGACGCTTGATTTCTTGACCGTGTATCCGCCTAACTGGGTTTCTAGGAGCGTCTTCTATCACGAAAATGACAACGCCGCGCTTCCAAAACAAGGTCGCTGCCTGCGAACGCGATCGGTGTCGAGCTTTTTATTGTACAACATGTACGGGAGGTGTCCTGCTTGCTGCAGAGTCCTCGACTGAAGCCGCCTCACACGACAAACGTTGGACAAGTCGCTGTTTTATAAACCTCAAACAGCTTCTGAGAGCGCGGCGTGGAAAATCTGTCACACCACAGAGCTCCAGTCTACATCCTGCCTTTTCTGCACCTCTGAAAGAAGTCTGGAGAAAGAAAGTGTTGCTTCAAGTGAAAATGGAGCCTTTAACATCACGATGCTTCGTGTTGGTGGGAGGAATCGGGGCCGACACAAAGATACTGCTAATATCCTGCAGAAGAGAGGGTGAATTCACTTCATATAAACTGAGAGAGAAAGATAATGAGCAGCAGAGAGAGTATTAGACAAAAAAGTGGAGGAAGAGCCAGATAATGGAAGTTGAGGGGAAAGACAGAGAGGAGGAACAGACTGTAATATAACAGAGGAAGAAAGAGAGTGCTCTTATCCAACCTCAGGGACCAAGATAGGAAGATGAGCACACTCTATATAACCCCAGACATGCTGAGAGCTCTGTCAGACACAGGAGATACAGGCGCTGGATAAAACCCTAACAGAACAGAAGTACAGTCTGTGTGCTGAAGCTTCATAGTCACACAGTGAAAAGATGAAATCTCTGTGTAACCACTAAGAGATTCGACTTTTACAGGAAGATTCTGGAGCGAGAAGGACGAGTCCCACACAGGTCAGATTTCCAGAGCAGGTGATGGGAGAGGTGATCCCTGATCTGCACGAACACATGCGAGCAGGTAGCTCAGCTATCATGTGACGGTCCAGCTCTTCCTGCCTCCACATGCAGATGAATGTTTTTAACGATTAACCAGAACCAGTCTTTTATCGTCCTCGCTCATCGAGCTGTTGAAACATTGACTGCTGCCTCCACAGGCTGAATCGCCGACAGATGATCAATCACGCCCAGTGCTGCGATGTAACTAAGTATATTTACTCAAGTACTGTACTAAGAAGACACCTGAGCTAGGGCTGCACGATATGGCCTGTAACCAATATCTCGATATTTTTGTTGTTGTTGTTTTGTATTGTTTATTTCTAATAAATAATAATGTCATTATTACCTTGATAGCATTGTAATTGCTCAGAATCAGTGTAGATTTACACTTGCTGTGAGACACACCTCTTTTATTGCATTTTAACACTTGAATATATTTCATGATGTAAATATGAGCTTTAAAGCTCAATAGCTTCCAGGTCATGTGACCTATTGGCTCAAAATCAGTGTAGAACAGTCGATCTACACCTGCTATACGACACACACTCTTTTTATAGCATTTTAACACATTTTTATGAATTTTTTATATATTTCATAATGTACATATGAGCATTGAAGCAGTGCAGGATCATACTTGGCTTATGAGACACTTTTTAAAATCAAATTGTAACCATTCTTCATATTTTATAAATAAACGCTTAATACATTTAACACCCACGTCTTATTTTAAAGTATTTGCCATAAAGTCGCAATAAGGGCGCACTTGAAAATATTGGAGCAGCTGACGTGACCACGCGAAGACGAGAGACGGCGTGACCGCAGCTGTTTTTCCTCGGAACCAAGTCGTCCGTCTCCATCTTCAATTACCTCACTTGGACTCTTCACCTCTCCTCACTTGATACAGAAAGTACGCATGCGCGCAGGGATGTTTCTGGGTGGGCGGGGCAGTGTGCTGCGTGCTGTGAGCAGCAGGAGTGAGTGACAGGAGAAACTCCGGAGAATAAATGCAGACGGGTTAAAACATTTACATGACAAGTCCTCGATGGTCGCGATATAGTCATTTCATACATCTCACGTAGAACAAGCCGCGATATATCGAGTATATTCGATATATCGCCCACCCCTTAAATGAGCCTTCCTTCTGTTCTTTTCATGCCACTATCTAATTGTACTGCACTACAAGTGAGAGCCCTGCATTGTTCTCTTTGCCCTGTAGCAGAGGTGGTTCAGTTGAATATGTTAGTCCAGTCTTATTGATCCTTCACCTGCCGGAGCTTCGTGTCAGTCAGAATCTCGCCCGCGGCTCTGAAATAACAGTATGTGTGTGTGTGTGTGTGTGTGTGTGTGTGTGTGTGTGTGTGTGTGTGTGTGTGTGTGTGTGTGTGTGTGTGTGTGTGTGTGTGTGTGCCTCGGATAAATGCAGACAGGTTTGGATTTGCACATTTTTGGATTTTATAATATTCAAACTAAAAATACTCGACACTACGTCGTAGCAGCATGTAATCAGGGAAGAGCGAGAGCATCATAGAAACATGTTAGAGTACCCCGACCTTACCCATAACCCCCCACTGTGCCACCCCACCTGTTGTGACCTCAGATCAGATTCAGGTCTGTGTGCAGATCATACCAACTCAAACACTGAAGGCTCCATCTACAGTCAGTGTTTGGTTTGTAGACACATGGTGCTTCAGCATGGTGGACGGCGTAGACGAGGACCCACGATCTCAGCGTTTTCATTCCAAGGAAACAGAAATACGACATGCTTCCATTCCTGCCATGGTCCTTCAACTAATCCTCCTGAAGACCCTGGTCCTTTAGGTTCAGGATCTAAATGCATCCTCAACACCTTCCTCCTCTCCATCACTTGTCCTTTACATGACTCACTCAGACCATCTGACGAGCTCGTATCTGAAGCCTGGCTGTGTTCTGACTGAGTGCACATGGTGACAGTCGGCCTGTGTTTGTTTTCTGGCACTTTGAGGAAGGTCTGCCGACTCCCCGAGCTTATTACGATCCCGAATAGTAAATGAAGCCCAGGCTGCATGATCCTTTTCCATTTAGTCAGATTAGGCAATCAGAGAGTCATAAATACTTGATGACTTGGGAGAGACATATCAGACTACACCTCGGACGACAACCAATTTTAACTTGCCATCTTCAATAACTCGCGTCATGCCAATATGTGGTTAGGAAGGAAGCGCTCCACCTGACAGCTACAGCAACACGAGCGGCGTGCAGCGCTCCTATTGGTCGACATCGCCACGTTGCATAAAAGACGTCGTGAGGCTGCGTCATGACGAGCGTCCACATCTGTCAGGCCCGGGCCATTAACCAGACTGATAGGCTGTAATCTGATTCCAGCATTAATCGATCCGTAACATCTTTACTATGATATCAGATATTGCTGTGCTTTGTTGTGCGCGCTGCTTTCTGCCTCGGTCATAATATAAAATATGCACTCGGCTGCATGCAGGGAGGAAAGGTGAGCAGGTTTCTGGAGCTGCTTTCAGATTGCATCCATATTAAACGCTGCTCGTCGATAATGTTTGCAGCCCTTTAGCTCTGTGTGTCGTCTCCGGCTCGGCGTGGCGCTGCGGCCGGCAGATAAACGCCTCGAGATATCGCTTCCTATTTTCTAAATTCAAATTTAAATCACCCAAAGTTCATCATTCAATTAATCATCTGTCTCTTTCAGCTAAATGTCAGGCTATTTTAATAAAAACAGAGTCAATTCAACAAATTATCATCATCGCTGATGGCTGTAATTCAAGAACATGTTTCGTTAATTTATGAGCGGCTCGCACAAATTATTAAATTATACTTGCAAAGCAATGAAAGAAAGATACGAATCAGGCAAAACAAGGAAGCAGACGGTTTCATGTCGACTTCAGTTAATCAGAACGAGGCATTAGATCTGCTCCATGTGGGAACGGTGACATTTTCTGCATCTGCTGAATAAATCTGCCCTCAAAATAAACATGGAGCTCTCCAGGTGGTTTCCAGGATCCGCAGCAGCACCAGTTAACCGACTTCAGGTGGGTTTGCCCCCGACTGTCCCTTCATCAGACCTGCAAACACCAGCAGCAGGTTCAGTTTCCTCACAGAGACACCCTCTCACTAACATGCTTGTTTCCTCATTACCAGCTGAGTCTCTGTGTAACCTCGAGCTGAGGTGTTGAATGGATTTCAGCTCCTGCACCACCGTGACATTTGCTCCACCATGGCTACAGACAGTAACTATACACACTCGCAGCATAAGGAGGCGTGATAATCACCAAGGTTGCACCAACTGGGACCTGAGATTTACATGCTGGAGCTGCACGTGGGAGTAAAAGCGGCATTGCGGCTTTCGTGTTCGTGTCCGAGCACAAAATGCTCGTTTGTGATAGAAACATGATCTCAGACAGAAAACATGCATTTCTGCAAACTCAAATCACCGGCTTAACAAATGAATCCAAATGCAAAAAAACACCAAATTTGCAGTCGTGGCCCAGCTGTGAACGTTACGCACAATGCCGGATGTCCCACTTAGTCTGGGAAGTGAATGCAGCATGTGTGATGCTTCTGCAGGGTGTAAATGAAAAGCCATTTTGCTGCCGGTGTCACACCATTACTCCTTTTGGCAGCTATTTAAAAGTGTGTGTGTGTGACTGTGTGTCTCTGTGTCTATGATGTGTAGAGCACATGTTCATCCACACGTCTGTTAAGTGTGTGTGTGTGTGTGTGTGTGTGTGTGTGTCCACATGCATGTTTGCTTGCTGGAATGAACTTTACACCTGCGTGTCAGTGTTCAAATATGAGCGTGTGTGACCGAGCACGTGTAGCGTGAAATAAGCAATAAAACAACCAATTTTAGAACTGTACACATCGCGTATATGTATTGTTGCAAATGTCACGGCTGTAGGGCGAGAAATCCTTTTTGCATTTAAATTATGAGTGTTCGGGTTTTTTTTTGTTGATGCTTAGCAATTTCCTGTTTCAGCCATAGCCTCAGTGCATGTACACAAGAAGTGATTTCACAAGGTAAACACTTCACCTCCTCTGCGAGCAGAAAATGGAACAAAGGCTGCAACACGCACAAAAAGCAGAGTTTGAATTTTTTACCACAGCTGCAGCTCGAGGAGCAAAATATTTTTGTTTCATTTCTCAGACATAAAAATAACACGAGGTGAAGAGCGGCGGGGACGCTCGGCTTGATCGAGCCACGCGAAGACGCGTGAGACACGTCGAGACGTCGCTCAGACCTCCACGGGAAATGCTCTTTGCAGTCCTGTCTGCATTTGTTGCTTCTTGTTTTATTAGCATAAAAATGAGCCGGCTAAACGTAGACAACATAGCATTGAAATATTTCCAGGAGTTCAAGGACATGTCAAGGAATTGACTATTCATAACAAACAGATTTGCTCTCAGAGAATCCAGGCAGCAGTGAGAACTGATCAGTAAAGCCGGAGAGGCCGGGCTGGCGGAGGAGTGATGACGAGGCGTGTGTCAGGTTGCAGGAGTCTGAACAAACAGCCGATGATGATGATGAAGCATGAATGAAGCAGCTGATATCAACCTTAAATATGAATCAGTGTAACCATAAAGTTGATGTAACCAGTTATTCATATTGACAGCCAGTCAATAACCCAGAATGCAACACAGTGGCGGGGTCTGTTTTAATTGTAGCTGTGGTGTTGATGTTACTGCGTCATCAAGCAGCTGGAAGCAACAAGTCCAGGATCTGAGTCCTTCCTGGACTCTCAGGTAACTGACTGACAGAGTGTGAGGGGTGTTACTCCTCTGAGTGCTCTGATTAACGGCACCTTGACAGCCCTTAAAGGAAGATACACAGTCTGTAATTTATGCGCCACCTCCAGAGATGCCCACAGAGTCAAACCTGCAAACTTATAATCACAGAAAACTACGAGCGCCGCCGAACGCTCCATGAAGCAGACGCATTCTCGCCCTCCGTCTCTTTCCCCTCCAGCGTGTATAGAGGATATAATGGAAAGTGAGAAACACTGAGCACAATGACACGGAGCTCCAATTAAGGTCTTTACATTCTGTTAAATGGAACTGAGAGGGAAATCAATTATGTGAAATTAGCACTTATTGCTAACTACCCTGCTCGCTGTTAGGGATGCATGTGAGAGCTGAGCGGTGGGGAGACGCCGTGCAAGTGTCAGAAAGGCTTTGTCATTGTGTGCGTGTGTGTGTGTGTGTGTGTGTGTGTGTGTGTGTGTGTGTGTGTGTGTGTGAGACCTAAAAGATCAAATGGTTACTGCAGTGAATATCAGGGAAGGAGAAGATTAACACCTGGAGCTGTTATTGTCGCTGTGTTTGATGATGCCGACAGACATAGTGGAGTTCTACAAATGTTTAAAAAGCCTCGGCGAGGCCGCGGGAGGAGGAGAAAAAAAGAAATAACGGCTCAGCAGAATGTTCCACGGGGAGCAGAAGGTTTGAAAAAGTGCTGTGAGACGCCTCCCAGCTTTAGTCCCGTCCACCAGAGACAACGCTTCACTCCCCTAATCTGAGACGTCCTGCTGCCTCAGCTCGGCTCCGCTCGCTTCTCCCAGATCCTTCTCCATTCCCAGAGCGCCGAAAATAGAGGATGGGGGAGGCGGCGGGGGGGAGGGGAGGGAGAGAGGAGAGGAACGGGAGTGGAAAGCTGAAGTGAGGAGGTGAGGAGGTGAGGAGGTGAGGAGGTGAGGAGGTGAGGAGGTGAGGAGGTGAGGAGGTGAGCACCAGGTCCCTCCCTCCCTCAGAACTGAGATCTCACCTTGAAAAGGCATCGGCCTCCTTGATCAATCTTTCATCGGCGTCTCACCCCACACACCTCCTCCTCCTCCTCCTCCTCCTCCTCCTCCTCCTCCTCCTCCTCCTCCTCCTCCTCCTCCATCACTCTTTGGCATCACAGACCTGGAGAGCCGCCTGCTGCACTGAATCACTCAGATGCTGTTTACAGACCCTGCTATCTGCTGCTCTCTCTAACAGCATAGCAACAGATAGAAAACGCTGCTCGGCCTTTTGTATTTACATATATTGGTATATGCTGAATACATATGAGCGAGTCTGCACGCAGAGCTCATAAAGAATTCAGTTTAAGATGCTGCAGGTCAGTGATTGCTTCAGTGCTGCTGACAGCAGCTTTAATAGGATCTGTTGTTGGAAATAAGTTAATTAATCTTGTCCACTTTCTCTCTGCTCCCTCTTTCTTCATCTCGCAGTCGCTCTGTCTCTCGTTCACCCTCGGCGTCACCTTTTAATCCAACTCCCTCGCTCCATCCCTCCGTCTCTCCCTCAGAGTGTCCCCTCTTTGCTATTTCTGTCTCAGAGACAAGAGCATTAAGAATGAGGGCCAGCAGGGATATTACTCAAGAGGCCCTGAGACAAGAAACACAACGCGGCGTTTCACATCTTCACACTTTTTTTTCTTTGCATTCTTCACAGTTGGCTGCACAATCCAGCAGCTCCTGACACCGGGTCACTTCACTATGACGGGAGGTTTTTCTTTTTTTTTTTCACACCGCCTATTTTCAGACCAGGTGTGCTTTTAATTTAGCGAGACGACGGGAGATGAGAGGAAGAGACACAGAGCTGCCGCTGTCTTCACAAACACATGCTGCTAATGAAAGTTACCGAGCGAGGAAACTTTGGCAGCCACAGGTAACATCGAAGAAGAAGAAGATAAACTTTAATAATTCCTGCAGTACATGCATTTTAACACACACATGCAGTATAAGGGCTCATAGACATGCAAATGTAGAGAGAGATGGGCAGTCCCGCTGAGAAGCGCCCACCAAGTTTTTGGGGGGTTCGGTGCCTTGCTCAGGAGAGGTGACTCATCCAGCTACCAGTCCACCTTCCATAATTTGGTCCACGCAGGACTTGAACCGACCACCCTCCGGTTCCCAAGCCAAGTCCCAATGGACTGAGCTTGTGCGGAGGCTTCCAAAACACACGCGTGAAAATAAAGGAATACTCATGTTTTCATGTGCAGAGCATGTTTAACATGTACTGGCCTTCCACTCGTATCAAATGGGAATTCTGCATTAGTAATTAATGGAGTTTCTCTTGTCGAGATTTCCCAGCGGGTCCGATACATCTTCATCTCCTCGGGTAGATGTTTCGTCCGGTAAACAAATCCGACAAAGCTGATTCCATGAGGGTGATTACAGCGACTGTCGGAGGCGAGTCAGCGTAGCCCGCAGTGAAATGCACTGATTTAACAAAGCAGGATATTAAAGGCAGCAGACCTGGATGCAATAAAGCGCGATACTGGAGGACAGTGGCAGTTCATTGCTTTTACTGAGCAATGTAGACAAAGGCCATTACTGTGGGGTCATTACACAAAATGACTCCGATACAATCCAATATAGGAAATGAAACAGACGGAGCATCTGTCCGCGTGTGGAAGTGCTGATCTGTTGATCCATTGTGGGTTGATGGCGGCTCAGCTTTTGCTAACAGCGTCCATAACGAATGTATCCGCGGTTTGAAGGAGATGTCGGGCTCTCCGCCACTTGTCCGACAGCTGTGCAAAGCCCTGCTTCGTTAATGCCTCTCCACCTTTGCACAGGTTTATGGCCACGGATCAGCGGGCTCAGTAACAAGGCTGACAGAGGCTTCTAACAAGTCCGGAGACAGGCAAACAGATGAAGCTGGCAGCCTCTGTCTCCGAAGAGAGCGGCGAGGCAGGGAGGGATGAATGGGAATCATCCAGTCAGGCGTAGCTGAACATGGTAGCCGATCTCAATGGGCCCTAATGACTGGGCTGGGGATCAGCGTGACACGACTCTGGTCGGAGGATTTAGTAGGCAGGAGAGGTAGTGGGGCAGTGAGGAGCACAGAGGAATGCTGAGCCGGGTATCCAGATCCAATGTCAGACACCAACTACAACATCTCTCACACACCTGTGTCTGTACCTGTGCTCGCCACCGTGCAGGAAGCAGAACCACAGCCAAACCGGAGACAGTTCATCTGAATAAATTCAGAGATTTTACTATCGAACACCGGCGGAACCATTAACCGATCCAGAGACGCTCAGAGTGTTTCCTGCCGTCTGTCAAAATGAGTTTTTCCTAAAAACGACTTTCCCCTGGAGAAATAAAAAAGCTTCTGCCTCGATTGGATTTCAGTGCATGAGGACTAAAAAATCATTTCACGCAACAAACTGGGTAGTTAACGTGACGCAGAGAAAAACATTACATTACATTATATTTACTCAGATACTGTGCTTAGCTGTACTTCTTCTTGACTTATTACGTACGGCGTATTCCCATTTTATACTTCTACTACACTACTACTACTCAGGGCCCACTCAAACCTGTCACACGCTGTGATCAGTTATTGAAAGTTTGAAAGTCTCCTCCACTGCTGCAGTGCAGAGATCCAGTCTCAGGATCTGAACGAACATTTTGCACCAAAAATCGAGAAGGAATCATCCTGCAGAACCTTCAAGTTATTATAATAATGAGCTGCAGTGTAACTGTGGAACCACATGTCAACCAAATGTCATCATGTCTTCATTAAATAACTTATCTGGCAGCTGATCCAATCATTATAGTCATTTATATATATATATATATATATATATATATATATATATATATAAGTCATGGAATCAGCTTTGTCGGATTTGTTTACCGGACGAAACATCTACCTGAGGAGATGAAGATGTATTGGACCCGCTGGGAAATCTCGACAAGACAAACTCCATTAATTACTAATGCAGAATTCCCATTTGATACGAGTGGAAGGCCAGTACATAAAGTATATATATATATATATGGCATATATAAACTCAGATGAATTTTAAATGTAATAAAATTAGGTTGTAGACAAACAGGCCGCTCCATAATGACGTATATTTCTCAGTGCATGGCTGAAATCACAGTGATTAAAAGAGAAACCCATAATTACAATATGCAAATATCATCAAACTGTGAATAGCAGGAGAATTTATTATGAAGAAGACGAGGGGAGTCGAGATGTGTTCACATCGCTCCATATGTTTCATCGGCAGAGGTTGTAAACATCCTCAGCAGCCGTCGTCCTTTTTGTTTTTCCGCCCGAGCGTCGTGTAACTCACAGTTTAACAGCCAAGTTTGCAAATGGATAGTGGAAGAAATTGAACCAACATTATTGCCGTACGTGAATAAGTAATACTAAAAACGGGAGCAGAGGGTGACGGTGCCCACAGACGCCAAGGATCTCATTCATTCTGGTTGTCACGACTACAGCCTCAATAAAACCTCCGCCGCGCCTCATCATCTATCACGGCCTCGGCCCTGGCAGATTCTTGGCTCGGTGTCTGAGGCGGCCTCTTGGTGTTGTAATGTGTTTTGGGCTGCGCTCAGGAGTGTACTACAACACAGCGCTGAACACTGGAGGAGCCGTACACTCTGTGAGTCCTTAAACGATATTGATGGGGGCTGAAACCTCCTGAACCCCGTGAAGGCCGGGCGACACCGAGGAGCGTTCCATGGCTTTCATCCAATCTGGTGGTTATCAAGATGGGATGGCGTCGTGTTCCACGGCGTGGACACGTAACCCCGGGTTTGTTCTGATCAGACAGGAGGTCGCAGCGGCTGACAGCGGAGGAGGAGCTTCCACTTTATCTTCTGCCACGTTGAATCTGCTGCAGCTCGGCTGCACTCCCTCTGCTGTCTTTCAGGGAAACCGTGTCCATTACCTTACTCAGATACCATCGAGTGGTATCTTAAGTAAGTCAAGTGGCTCTGACCTCGGAGGCTATCTACTCATAATCCTTCATCTCCACGACAGCAGCGCTATTAAGGAGCTGTGGAAAAAAAAAAGCCTCATAAAAGTGCGAGAGCTGTGAAAACGCCAGAGGCTGTTCCATGTGGTTACTCTGATACCTGACCATCTGCTGGATAGACGACGCGGTGGATTATCAAATAATTGAAATCCGTGAAAGGTCACCTGCGTGATGGCGAGTGACCTTAAATCAATGGCGGTGGGTTGGGTCTCAGTATCAAGGCCTGAGGCCACGGAGGGTGAGGATCAAGGATCACACGGAGAGGGGGAAGGAGGGGGGCGGAGTTAAAAGCAGCAAATTAAACCTAAAGATGAGAGACGCGAGTGACCGAGGGGACGAAGACGAGTCGCCTGGAAAAGACGTCCGACATTTTCCCCTCGCTCTTTCTTTTCTTTTTTTCAATCTCTCACTTCCTCTTTCCCCCTCAGTCCGTCGTTTGATGCCGCCCCAAAGTCAGACGGGTTTTATATCTTATATTCACCGTTCCACATGAGGGAGCGTGTCTTTGAAAAAACGTCCTCTCAAAATAAATGAGGCTCTCTGAAGCGACGGGGGCCGCGCCGACACCGGCCATCGCAACAGGCATCGTGATTTGATTTGAAGAAAACACCAGAGTGTGTGTGTGTGTGTGTGTGTGTGTGTGTGTGTGTTCATGGTCTATCTTTCTTTCTACATCTGTTCCAAAGGCCCAATCGGATTAAGACAGGTGTAGGTGTCGCCTGTCCTCCCACACAGCAGCATTTGCTTTTGTTGCTCGTCCCTTTTTGTCATCCATAACGCTGCTTACACTTGTTACTAAAAAAGAAATGCCAGGGCTCGGCGGGCTGTAATACCCTGATGATCTGAGAGGGATAGCACCGGGGGAAAACATTTTCAATTTTCAGAAGAGATGAAAATCAGTTTAGCAGTGGATGCGGTGTTAATTGGCTGGAGAACCCGCGACGCGACAAACGTCTGCACGGCTGTTATCAATATTCTGGAGAAAGCCCTGAGCGACGAGCGCTCAGTTTCTAAACGAAGCGGCAGTTCCACCCAACGAGCATATAAAGAAAAATCAATATCTCTGTTAACTGTCTATTGTTCCAAATAAGAGGCGCTGAAAGGGCTGCGCTCGATATACTGCCACTGTCATCGTCTTTTCAAACACGGGCTCTGACTGAGATTGACTGGCACACCAACACACGCCCACCATCTAACTGGAATTTTCTCGGAGGAAGACAAAGAGAGGCGGCTTGCTCTGTCGCCGACGTGCCACGAGGCCTGGGGAAAATGAATTCTCATCCAGAGGGATTTAATTAGAGCACTTTGTACCTTTCATGCCGCTGAATTCTATTTACATTCGTTCTTGTGTTACTAAGCTTCCTTACCTTTGTTTTATTGGCTCGACTAATCTTCAGGTCTCTGCACGGCACGATCGGAGCGAGCTGAGATTCATCTATTTCAGCTTTGGAGGAGTTTTATTGAATCCTTAACTACATGTATCGTAAATAAAGCAGCAGCAGCTTGACCATGTGTTTAACACAAATACCAACGAGTGTGTCCACAAGAGAGAACTCTGCGATCCCAGCGGAGAAATGCGAACATGTAATGCGACTAATTCCTTTTTTCATTGTGTGTCAGTCACTAAAATCCCATTTGAAATAAGTCTAAAGGAAAAAAAAAGTGTATTTACATGTGCTGTGAAAAAAAGAGCTTGAAGGCAGCTCAGCTGAAGGGAGATGATCCACTGAGCAGAGATAGGACAGGTCTTATTCTGAGCTTAAGCTTGCATGATATTCACAGATTCACAATCCTGAGGCCTGCTGGCCACAAACGTGTTGATAGTTGGAAAGGATCCATTTAAAGCCGACGTACAGCTATTAGCATTCTCTGCTATTCAAAGCTCCAACGTGCTGCTTCGAAGCTCGAGGACGTTTTCATATCAACCACGGGTCAGACGACTAATGAAGAAAGGCTTCGTATCGATGAATCCACAAAGACTCATCACTCTGCGGTCCAACACCTCGGCTCCAGGGTCCAGCTCTGCAGTGAAAAGGCTTCGGATGAACCTCCCATCACCGAACCACAGACAGACTACCAGAGTCCAGCCACAGTGTTGTTAGCTCATACTCTCCACTGACTGAATGTGCACCAAAGGTTCACATTCATCCTGTAACTAAACATTTTCATCACATCGACTTTACAAGCTGATAATATGCTCGTGTTGTGTTTGCAGCTTGTTTTGCAGAAATCTAATTAGTTTCTTTTGCTGTCTGCCTTTGTTAAAATGCTGCTTTCCATCAACGTTCACAGTCAGTGTGATCCGTTTACAACAAGGCTGCAAAGAAAAGCCGTCTGCAGTTCATCGCCACGCTGCTCTGTGTCGGACACCTTCAAACATAATCACATTTGCACATGTGGAATTAGAGACGATACAGTCAACACTATGAGATAGAAACAGTTTTTTATGTAACATTATGAATGAAAAAATGGCTTCAGGAACTAGACACCAAAGACAGGAATGAATCAGAACTGTGACTCAACGAGAACTAACAACCAGAGAGGTATAAAGTACTGCAGTAATGGAGTAGAAGTACAAGTGCTACATCAACAATCTGACTTGAGTAGAAGTTGAAGTGTTCGTTAAACACCATACTTAAGTAAAAGTACTAAAGTATTCAAAATGTTTTGTACTTAAGTATTGCAAGTAGAAGTATGTAAAAAAAAAGCTACTCAAGTACTGAAAGTAAAAGTACAAGTACTGTTGTTTGTATTATTTCAAATATTTATTAAGGCACAACTTCTAATGTTACAGTGTTACAATGTTCATGGTAGAGTTCTGTGATTTCCCATGGTCTGTGAATGCGTCTGAATGAATGCAGAGCGAGGGGGCGGGGCAGCAGGTGAGAGAGCGCACCTGGGTGAGTCAGGTGTGTGACGTACGGCGCACGAGCGAGGTTGATGTGAGGCCGGGACTGTTCAGTTGGTTTTTTGTCGTGGTTCCGGCCGACAGTCACCGAGTCCTGGAACCAAAGCGTTCAGCAATAAATGCAGTTTGTTCAATATCGCCTCGTCATTCATCACGTGTCCGGCTGGACGCTACAATAGTAACGAGGAACGACTCAGCACATGAAACATGTATCCGAGTAAAAGTATTAAACTCATCAACAATATGTAGTGCAGTAAAAGTGGAAGTTGGGGAAAAAAAATAAAACTCCAAAAAAGTACAGATACTGCATTTTAGTACTTAAGTAGTTCCACTTCGTTACTGTACATCTCTGCAACTAGTATTGTCGAATTCATCTCCAGAGACGAGACGTGAGATGATTTAAACTTTTAAAAGTCTAATTTCTAACTTCATCCATGCATTTTCTGTCTGATGATTCAATGTACAGACTTTGTTTCATTGCAGTTTGTTGCTTATTTGATTCAGTCAAATAGGACTGTTATAAATCCGAATCACGGTTCTTCTGAGGTGAAACCACCCACTCCATCGCTCCATATGCTTTAAAATGTCCTGAACGTCACTGAAAGACAGTTCTTTAAGCAGCACGCTGTGATTTGCTTGAGTCGACACGAGGTCACGGAAAAATGCAAACCAATATTGAAGAGCATATGGCGCTCACTTAATATAATTTTATTGCGAAAACATTGAATACTGAAGCGTAGTAGTCGAATCAGACTGTGTGATAAATATTCTGGGAAACAAGACAAGACACAAACTGCCCGATCGTCACAGCCAACAAGCTGCTCTTCAGCTCTTAGCTTCAGAAAATCTTGAACATTTTACAAATTATTACGCTTTTTTTCCGTCTGCCTGGGTGATGACGTGGAACAAAAAAAAAAACAATCAGCTGAGCGGCCCCCGACAGGCCACAGAGTGTAAAGCATGTATTAGCCTCCATAAATGTTATCTGGCACATATCTGAGACGGGCTGGGTGGATCCATGCTGCGTTCTGGCCCGTTCTACACAATCCCCGTCCTCCTCCACCTCCTGCTGGCTTCGACAGTTGACTGCCTGGCACCGAACCTGATTCCTGAGTGCCGATTTCACACTCTTCCTCTATTTCTATCTCGAGACGCTGAGTGGAAGAGTGCGGCAGAAACTGCAGCTCTGATTAGAAACCAATTAGCTCCCCGGATCCCGGGCCCCCGCAGAAGAGGCTGCAACATGCCATCTCGCCTCAGCTCCGGCTGTGGACGGGGTCTCGGCTTCCTCTCCGCCTCATGCTGGCCTGCTCTCATTTGTTGGGAGTTCTCAGTGAAAAGTAAGACAGAGCTCCTGCTTTAATGTGACCTAACCTAGATGCAGAGCAGTGGCAGAGCAGAGCCGGATAAGCCTCGGCCCCGGTTCGTCTCACTCGTGCTGTATCTCTGCTGTGACTGTGAGTCAGTGAAATAAGTGACTCAGTTTGTTTGAACACATCCATAATCCTCAAAGACAAGCCTACAGTACAATAATCTGTCAGCTCACAGTGTTTAACCTGGTTTACAAGGTGAGTCTGAGCCCAAACGGAAACTCCGGTCACCGTGCATCAAACTTTCTTTTTTTTAATTCTCACAAACTTTTACATTTTACGAAGCGAGTCTGTTTCTGGATGACAGAAAGATTCCAGATGCTTTCCGTCTTCTCGTGATGGACATTTTACTGACAGTCAATACCTGTGATGAAGAAGCCGAGTGAAGCTTCCCTCGTTATGAATTTATGTCCACCGAGCGGAAAACTCCGGCACTGGACATTTTTCAGGGTGACTAGCTTCAGCAGACACACTGCAGACGTTTCCAAAATAAGGTACAGGGGTCCCTGGTTCATCGCGGGGGAGACGTTCTAAAAATAAACAGCTTTATTTTTTCACAATTATTATACATAATCCCTAACACACTTTTATACACATTTCTCAGACAGGCATCAACATTTTCTCACATTTCTCTCTTATTTTGACACTTCTCCCTCAGCCAATCAGGACGCCGAACACAATCTGCATTCATACTGTACAGTACGCTGCAAAATCCACGAAACAGCGAGACCGCGAAAGATGAAACCGCGTTACAGCGAAGGACGACTGTACGCTCATTACTTCAAACGTCACACCTGAATCCCAGCATCCGCCTCGTCATCTGTGTTTCCTGTTGCCCCAAACAAAGATGGAGGATGTTAAGTGATAGCTGCATACCTGACTAGTTGCTATGTTTGTGTCCCCACTCAAACCGGTTCTGGTGTCTGAAGTGTTTTTCCTGGAAACGTGACCCACTTAAGTCCGGAATACTCAGAACAGTCAGTGCATGAAGTAAAAAATGTTTGAGCAGGGAGGGACGGAGGAGCCACTCACAGCTGCAGAAAACTAATTATTACGTACGGTGGTGAAACATCTGCAGAAACATGTCGGAAAACAAAAAGGAGCGTCATTTTTTTGGAAATCATTTTGTGGTCTTGTGAAGTCGCGGTCCGACCGAGACCCACAAATAATAATAATATCATTTCCTGTTAGTTTAAAACGTGTCGAATAGAAAAGCAGCTCGTCACATACGTCACAGTCGTTTCTCTATAAGCGTATAAACTCTGCACGGCTGCAACACGAGCGTGCCGCTGTGTGTGTGTGTGTGTGTGTGTGTGTGTGTGCGTGTGTGTGTGTGTGTGTGTGTGTGTGTGTGAGATTAATGCATACATGAATGGGAGCCAAGCCCGTGTGATTCACAGCGTTATATATTTCTGTCGGCTTCATCTGTTGCAGAGTGAAATGAGCCTTCATCGCGCGGGGTCTGGATAATGGCACTGAAGGTTCCTTATGCTTAAATACACAGTGACAGACACACTCACAGGCCTTAAGTACTGAGCACACTTGATGAAGGGCCTTGAAGCCTTGAAGCCTTGAAGCCTTGAAGCCTGGCTGGCCTGTTTCATTACCGCTTGTCATTCTCTCTGCCAGGCCCGCTCTATGCCGCACATTTACGAAACTTTTCCCTCTGATTAATTGCAGCCTTTTAGGCTTCCCCACAATCAGTCTGGGCCATTTCGCAGCCTTTTCATTACAAAGTTAAACGTCGGGCTTTGGAATACAGTGGCAGTAAATGCCATATCCTTTCAGCACGGCAAGGGCAGGGTAATTGTCTCTGTGGCATAATCGTCCCTCAACAAAAGCCAGTGGAAATGACAGGGGTTTTAACATAATAAGGAGCACTGTCACTTTGGTCTCACCCCACAAAATCCTCCCAACCAGCGTCAGTGCTGCAGTTTGATTTTCTCCATTCCAGAGAATGTTTATCTCCATCTCAGAGCCTCCATTTTGCTCTTTTCTTCGCCGCCGACGGCCTGTAATTGCCTCCATCTGCTCTTTATACATACAGTGTTACTTGTCCTGGCAGAGATAACACAAAGCAGTGAGAAGCCAGCGAGACAGCAAAGAACAACCGGCTATAAATGTCAACCAGTCACCGGTGAACACACCCGCAGCTCTCTGACTTCACGTTTAGACTTTTTCTGTTCAGTCACGACAGAAAAGAACTGAAAGCGTCTTTCTGCCGAAGCATTATCTCTGTGCGGAGACAGTTGACAAATTAAATCAATAAATCAATCAGACAAGATGGATCGAGTGTCAAAAAAGATATCTGCAAATGTGAAGAGGGTGGATGCAGATCGGGGCGCGCCATCTCCACCATCTCTCCACTTTTGGGATGTGGAGCAACAGGTGCTGCATAAACAACATTAAGCAGCGTGAATGAGATTCGAAGGGGCAGCTAAACTTTAAATTTGAGGCTCCGAGCTGAGCTGACGCACGAGGGGGGATCTGAAGAGCCGCTCAGCTCGGGTGAGACTCTACAGAGGATACATATCTCCTTCTTTTTGAGATGCCCGGCGACAGCTCCAGCCTCATGGAGAAATAAATCCCCTCTCTCGCTGTCACACGCGGCTTATTCACATTCACATCCTCCTCTTCCTCTCCCCGTTATGTTTGCTCCTGTAATTCTGCGACACCATTCTCTCGCTTCGCTCTGTCAGAACAGAACACAGAAGTATCAAGAAACCGTGCAGCACTGCACCAGCTGTGCGGACCCTGGTGAGGAGGGTGGGGGTATGAATTAAACATGTGTGGAGGGTGGCGATGTGGGGGCGGGCTTCAGATTTGTCAGAATAAATGCATAAAGCGCATACTCTTGAAAAACCAATAATAATATCTGTCACAATTCAAGGTTACCAAACATGCAAGAGGCAAATTATTCATTCCCACACAAAGCGCGGCGACGAGGCTGAAGAGTGCTGAGAGCGACAGAAGGCGGCTCGGATACACGGGAGGACGACTCGTGCGAGTCGCTGTGCACGGCTGTTAATTAGGAAACGGTTTGAGTTGGTCTGATCTGTTAGAGTCTGTCACTGCCCGTCCATCTGCACCGAGGAACACATGGACTTTAAAGACACGTTCATTAATACTCGTTGATTCAAAGTGAAAGTTAAAACGACTGCCCCTTCTCCTCCTCTCCTCTTTTAGACCCTTTCAGCTCGTTGTTTTTCTTTCAGTCCACATTTCATGTAGAGTTCAGTCTCATATTGGACTGATCTAACAGTGTAAATGCAATCCCCTCACCTCACCCTCACCTTCCAAGCACAAAGGAGAAACGAGCACAAGGCCTCATCTAAAGCCAGGGTTTAGTTTGTCCATCCTGGGCTATTGTAGAAACATGCTGTGTCAACATGGTGCACACTGCAGATATAAAATACTCGATTTTTTTATTTTCACATGATTATACACGAATGAAAACAGAGTTATGCAGAATTTATTCCACGTCTGACACGAAGCTGCGACTTCAAGAACGTTTTTCTCACAAATGGAAAATCCTCGACTGCCATTAGTCGTCGTGAGTGCTGCTGCGGCTCATGTTTAAATGCAGGTAGATGTGAAAATGTAAGAGCGCACACGTCACCTGGAAAGTCACAAAACATCTGAAGCTGAATAATAAGAAGACGAGTTTGGACTTTGAAAATCTTTGCAACTGGAGCGGGAAGTTAATCAGTAAATAATTAGCCAGTGGAGGAACGGTAATCAGCAGCCAGCTTAGTCTCAGCGCTGTAGTCTCAACACTGTAATTACTTTTGGGTAACTTTGCTCTAGAGCTCTTGAAATATGAAATCAAAATGGCTCTTTAGTTCCAATCAGTGATTTAAAACACTCCTCTGACATTATGCTGAGCTACAGCGCACACTGACCGAAGAATAATCATAATAATAATAACAACACCATCATTTCATTATAATCAGGTGACTGTTCTGAAGGAATAATCAAGACACTTGGGTCATATTTGACCTTTAGTTTGACAACTTCTTTAATCATCAGTCATGGAAAAACGAATCACATCCAATCATTTTTACCCTCATAATAAAAATGTCTTCTCTCCTTTCACAATTCAAAAACGAATTATTTAATTGTTGCATGTGAAATTTGATCACTGTGTCCTTTCCCCTCTGAATGTAACGGCTACCATTTTAAAACAATCAGCTGTTTGCCCACACAGGGCGACCGGCGGTGGACGCCTCTTTAAAGGACGTGATGCCGGCGGGCTGCCTTTGTGAGGGGCCCCTGCAGTTAAACGCATCCTCAAACTGTTCACACCTTCCCTCCACGGCCCCTGTGAGGAACCAATCACCACCGAGTCATGCTGGGAAAAGCATACATACCACCCTCGAGTAGTGAGTCGTTTATGTTTATGATTATTACTTCTCGTCAGGTAATTACCGGCGTGTATAAAATGCTACTCGCCATGTGAAGAACAGCACAAACCCTCCACCACGTCGCAGATGTTGAGGTAGGCTACGTTCATTCACTGCTCAGCACTCAGAGAAAAATAATATGCAGATGAACCTGGTCAACTAATTACAGTAATGATTGCAAAATGTTCAGAGCCGTGCGAGCAGATAATCACTGAAGCATCAAGACTGAGCAGTAAATATGCTGATTTGAACCTGAAGCAAAGGGAGGCTTGTTTTTTATTTTCTAAAGAATTTTTTTTGGCTTTTCCAAGTTTTGTTTTTTGACAGAGACAGCTGGAGAGTGACAGGAACGTGGAGAGAGAGGCGGGGAAAGGTCGGATTCGAACCCTCGGCTTCCACAGCGAGGACTGACCCTTCGCACATGGGGCGGGTTTCTAATGCACGAGTTTCCGCTGCACATTAACAACAGGCAAAACCACAGCGTGCTAATCTCACCGACGCGCACTTCATGCACCTCGATCCATCAGGACACATTAGACTGGGCGGCTATCGCTGCAGCCACAAACATTTTCTAAAGCCCTGTTTGGCCTGGCAGGTTGTCAGAGGAGCTGCATGCAAACACACAACAGTCAACACGTCCCCTTAACCCGACAGGTCCTCGTAAGGAGGGCCGTGCATCACATGTTAGGTCTTCAAAAGTACAGCTAAACCAGTCTGCACACACAGTCTGCTGGAAGCTAATGCTGCTTTCAAGTGCTCCACGGAAAACTCCAATCTCAGTTGTAAATGTGACTTTGTTCCACATTTGAGTGCTTTTAATTGGAGATCATAAACAAAACACAACCCGTTAATCAAAGAGAGGGTTTTTTTTTTTTAATGGTGTTTGATGTTTTACTTAAAATTCTACTGGTGCTGCTCCAACTTTGCATGAAAAATGAGCCGACACACAAAGTGCATCAGAAAAAACAAAAGCAGCACACTCTGGAAAATATTCACAGTGAATGTCAAACATGAGGATACGATAATAAATCAGTCTTACATGGATCGACTGGGCGAACGTCCCGTCCGGCGTCTCGGTAACTCAAACTTCCCGTTTTGTATTTAGCACTTTCCCCCAAGAATCGCAGAGGTGCACTCGGCTCCTAACATTCCTGCAGCACTCTAAGGCTCATTCGCTCCTCCTACTCTGATTCCCCTCCTGTGGATTCAAACCGACCACCTTCCTCTTCGCCTCTCGAGCCTCCAGGCTAAAGCTGCTTCACTTCCTCTGATCCCCTCTCTCCCTCCTTCCTCCTCTCTGCGTCTGTCTCCCTGTGTGGCTGATGGACGGGATCATGAGGCCCGGGGTGAGACGCGCTGCCATCCTGACACATCAGTTTGACAAGGTGAGAATATCTGCGGAGAAGAGACGATGACTGCTTCCCCCCCTCCTCACTTTGCTTTCACTTACCCGCCCGCCCGGCTCATGTCTTGAGTGGCAGCAGAGCACGCTGACACATTTTACATAAGAAGTGAAAAGTGAGGGACGACACGACAGCATCCCTCTCTTTGAGGGAAGTGCGTGCTGCGTTCAGGGTTCGAGGTGGAGCCTGTGGTCTGGGAGCCACAGTGTTCTCCCAGCATGCACGGCTGCTTTCAGCGCGTCTCATGAGTGGCTGCAGCAAAAAGGAAATGGAGTCTGAGAGGCAGAGCTGTCATCATCCACGCTATAAATCTAGAAAATAACAAATCCTTCGTCCGCACGTCCGGTCTCGAGCATTCGCTCTGCGGGAAGGAAAGGCTTCTCCTCTCTCTCTCCATGGGGCGGGAATGTTGCAGAACAGAGTGCAGCAGCAGCAGATTGAGGGAAAGTCAGAGTTTGGACCACAGATGAATTTTAAAATTAGACCAGCACAAACACACACACACACACACACACACACACACACACACACACACTCAAATTAGAAATGACTTGCACCAGCTGGCACAAAGAGGTGAACAGGTAACATGATTCATGAGTGTGTGTGTGTGTGTGTGTGTGTGTGTGTGTGTGTGTGTGTGTGTGTGTGTGTGTGTGTGTGTGTGTGTGTGTGTGTGTGTGGTCCTTGCTCATGTGTTTGATCTGCTCGTGCACGTCACTTTGTTTGGACACTTTGTGCACGTACACACTTGCACAAATGCGCGTGTTCAGTCTCTCTCACGCACAACAAGCGCGCCAAACACCACACACACACACGCCTGTCACCCCGCTCGCGCCCTCAGCACATACAGACAACACAATTCACCTGCAAAGGCAGGTGCACAAGCGCGTGCCACACACACGCACGCACACACACACACACACACACACACACACACACACACGCACGGTTAACCACACAAACACTTTGACACACACTTGTCTGCACTGGCATTTTCGCAGTCAAAGTGATGATGATGATGATGATGATGATTCTCTTTCTGCTCTCACATCATGTGAACAAACAGGGAGTGTGTGTCTGTGTCTTCAGCCTGCAGCCTCACACACACACACACACACACACACACACACACACACACACACACACAGAATCCCGCCGCTTCATCGCATCATATTTTGCGTTAATAAAACAGATTGCGTGCTCTGCACCGGGACGGTTTGCGCATCACGAACACATCTGGCTGAAAATAAATGTGGCATCATGCAACTTTGACGGAAAGCAACCGAGCTCGGAGCCGCTGGAGGCTCCCGGAGCTCGGACTGAAAGCAGAAACATCACGCATCCATTCCGCACAAGTTGAACGAGAATGAATGTGAAGTGTTGTTCAACTCACCAATGAGAGCCAGCTGCAAGAAGTACAGTCCGAGGAAGTCCATTACGGAGTGCGACATGAATTCAAACGGTGCAATCCCGGGCGAGATGATGATGATGATGATGATGATGGTGGTGGTGTGCGGGAATAAAAGCCCTCTGTCTGTTCAAACTGGCACCGAATTTAAAACCGAAAGATTCGCAGCTATTTCTCAAGTGACGTCTGGCCACTCACGCCGGAATCCACAGCACTGCGTGAAACAGCAGGAGCGGAGCAGAGCATCATTTTTAACAGTCAAACTTTTGTCGTGGACGAAGAAAAATGGTTCCAGCTGCGCCAAACCGAGCCGCTGCTTCCAAACGGAGGCAGCGCGGAGGAGGAGGAGGGACAGAAAACAGTTGGTTCCTTAGCTGGAAGAAATGCTGCGCGCACTGAACATCCCTGTCCGCTTCATCCGTCCGTCCTGAGCGGCTGCTCCCTCTCCTCTTCGCCTCCACCTGCGCACCGTCTGGAAACTGCGGATGAATCACACACACAGGGGCGCGTTGCTTTGCGCACTCCGACCTGCGAGTCACAGCAGCCCCTGTGATCCTCTGCTCCCAGGCGGGTCGACCGGAGATGCCCAGCCCAGCTCGTTTAAAAATCCAATCTTGGCCAAAGTTGAAATAGGACAAGTGAAATCGATAGTCTATTTCATACCGCCATCAAATGGAAACAATAAACCTGCGTAAAATGGTGCAGAGTCTGTATGGGTGGGTAAACCACAGCCACACTCCGAAAGTGGGTAACCCTCCCTCCACCTCAGTGCAGAGACACCACGCAGATCACTGATCTGGAGGCAGTTGGTTTGAGGGGCCCTTCAGCAGAGCCAGGCTGACTCACTCACAGTGTCTGCGCCTCTTCATGGGAAAACCAGGAGACCATCTTGCAGCCAGCATGAGCTGTTTGAGGCTACCTGCTGTCTAATGTGCTCACGCTGCTCCCCTTTCACAGCAGAACAAAGAATCATCTATCTGGATCTGGGTTTTGGGGACACGGGGCCTGATTGACGGTCTACACAATTATTATTTTCAGACACAGCCTACTTTAATCTGTGTTTGCCATGCATCCAACATCTTCATAACTACAGTAAACATGAACAGGCTGTTCTCATCACACTCTGGATGAGAAATTCATTCTTGGGCCGGAGTTGTTTTGCCTCCTCGAGCATCATTTTTGATTTATTCATTATTATATTTCTTTCACAGCATCTTGGAGACACTTTCATCCACTAAAAAAAAAAGGCTGACACTCAGGGAAACGTGGGACGAGCTCTGAGCTGTCTGAGACATTCACAGACTCGTGTTCAGCGCCGTGTTGTCCTGAGGAGAGTGGGCTGCTCTGTGCCAACACTGAGGCCGGAGGAAGGTTCAGAGGAAAGATGGTTCTGGATGGAGCTGGTCTCCAAGGCCGGCAGCATGTGCAGAGGTCACTGCAGCTTCTCCTCCTCTCCGCCTTCTTAACTGTCTGTTTAACTTTCATTTGGAGATGGCACAGTCATAACTGCTATCATAACGTCTTATTAATGTAAGCTGGAAGGAGAAGCTGGAGGTTTTTATCCTTTATCCTGAAGCTTTTTTCACCGTGCTCTGCTTTAAATGCGGGTTTTCTTTTGTTCCTGTGTTTTTCTCTTGAAGATAAAATAATTCATTTTTAACATTTCTGGTGCAGTGAGACACAAAAAGCAGCTTATTGACATCGTCTGCTATTTAAATATTAAACCTGCTTTGTTTGGTTGTACTCAGTTATCGATCGTGTCAAACTTAATGACTTCAACAGAGAAACCATCTGTAGGATTTAACAACATCTAGTGATGAAGATCGCAATTAACTGAATCACCCTCGCCTCACCTCTCCCTTCTATGCTTGTAGAAAAAAATACTGCAGTTCCTGTAACGTCCACCTGAGGCTGGCTCCAGAAGTGAGTCCGCATGTCCAAATGTCCAACTTCACAGCAGAAATAAACACGTTTACAGCCTGGTACTCAACCTAACCAAAGCTTTATTTTGAAAGGATAACAGGGCATTCCATATTTGTTACTGCTAACGTGTCCCTGGAATGGGGACGTGTTCCAACACGATGGTTAATCAGTGATAATCGTTATGATATGCACACTCTGGCATTATAATGAGAGAGACAGCAAAAATTTAACGGGCTGCTGACTTTCAAAACAGGTGTGTCGCTTTCTTTGAACCACGATCACAAGACGAGTAATTCAGGTTGCCAGAGCTGAGACCTGTGCAAGGTCACATGATGATGATGATGATGATGTCACACCGACAGAGTGTCTGACAAACAACCTGCTTCATCATTAAAGTATGAGAGTCACCAACAACGCTTCATCATGTCTGCAGCAACTCAGATATATAAACTCCAACTTCTCCCCCGTGTTCATGAAGCGGCTCCATGCTGAAACACTGAAGATTATTCAAACTGTAACATAGTGAAAAATCAAAACTGCAGAAGAAACTTCATTTTTCAATCAAGATACAAATATATAAATGGACTCATACACACATGCACACACACATTCATACACACATTCACACACACATTCATACACATTCATGCAGAGGCTGCCGGCTGCTCATCAGGTGTGATACATCAGGTGTACAGTACAGGTGATACAGAGCTTCCAGTCCAAAGTTCTCACACTGATGTCTCAGCCATCAGGAGTCATTCAGGCTTCAGTACCTCGTTCAGGGACACGGGGACTGGACTGAGGAACAGCAGGAACCAAAGTATCAACCCTCCGACCAGCAGACGACCACCTGATCTTATTGGAATCATAATATCTGTCACAATGTAAAACCCTGTTTTGATTTACAGACTAGGTTTGGCTGATCTGAGCTGCTGTAGATCTGGGTCTCACACTCAGCTGCAGCTCAGTACTGTATGTTGATTTATGTGGCCCTCTGAGAGTTTATTTCAAATAAAACTCCTCAGTCACTCATTTGACCCAGTTTCTATTTACATGACGCCGTTTACATTTATTTACTAAGTGCTGTAGCCGTTTGTTCCCATTAATCTGACAGTGTGGAGGGTCCGACCTGAGTTTTATGGTCGTGTATAAAGAGCATTTGGAAGCTCGGGAGCTGCCATTAAAATAAAAGTGAATTCCTATAACAATGTAATGTAACGCCAGTGCAGTGCGCGCAGCATGCTCACACATGCTTACTGTGTGCAGACAGTAGAAAGATCTATAGTTGGTCAGACTAGTTTTCTGGGCACGCCGTGTTCTTTCACAGCAGTTTATAGCCGACAGGCTGGATTCCATTCTTAAATTTCAGCTCGTCACTTCCTCTGAATAGAAACGTGCCCGCTCCAAAACAACAGAGCTTTTTATTTTCGCACTCCGGATGAACGCACGCGACGCTTTTATCTGTCACTGCCTCATTTTGTGTTAAAAACAAGTTTATTCAGAAGCTTCTTGGCGAGCTCGGATTTTACACGAGAGAACACAGTGACACCAGAGGAGCAGTGAAGGCTGGGGTTTGGATCGGTACCCTGGCAGCGCTCCACGCTGGAGCTCCACAGCAGCAGCAGCTGGTAGTTAACTGCCTTGCTCAAGGGCAAACTGGCAGCAGTTTCCGCGGGGAGGCAGATCAATCCGTATTCAGGTCTTCCCAGTAGGTCATGAAACTCAGCCTCACCCTTCACACAGCAACCCTGAATTAAAGTGTGTGTGTGCCAAGAAAGATGGCGTATTGATTCCCACTTCTATCCTGTGAATCAAACGTGCTTCGGATCGAATCCTTCCACAGATTCTGCTCCTGCCTTCACTCCTCCTCCTCCTCCTCTTCCTCCTCCACCTCCTCCTCCTCCATCTCCTCCTCGCCTCGCTCTTGTAATATTTCTGATGCTGATGTTATAAGCCAGGAGAGAAAGTGGGACAGGCTCCCGCTGAGTCGGTCATGAAGCGGTATGAAACTCGTACCATGGGCTGATTAAGACGTGTTAATACATTTAAATTAAAACCAGCTCCTGAGTGTTTCTCCCCTGCGTCTGCTGATACGTCGTCTCGCTGGCACATGGTGAGAGAACTTAGAGAGAGGAGGTGGAGGAGGAAAGAGAAGGACTGAGCAGCAGTGGACCTCAGCCAGACGAAGAAACAGCTTTCAAGGCTTTCAAGGCTTTTAAGGCTGCAGCACATAAAGCCTTGGTGGACAATGAAGATACGGACACGTGATGAAGTCACAAGAGTAGCTGCAACACAAACAGTCTGCTCTCAGTTTGTCATCTTCAACCCACATTCGTCTTGTCTTGAACATTGTTGGACGATTACACAAAACATTTACATGTGTTTCTTATGTATGTAATATTAATAATAATAATTAACTCACGACTCGTCCGAACCATAAGAAAACACTTGAAGACGTCGGTGAGTGAGTTAGCCGACACTGTGCGAGCATTCAAACAAACAGCCGCATGTATCATCAGCCTCTGTGTTCACATCATTTATAAACCACTGATCGATTCTGAAGCTTCAACCATTTGTGGATTCATCAATCAGCTGCCAAATATTTTGATACTATATACTACACATATACTAGATACTATGTCGATTGATCGTTATTTTAGATTTTCTTGGATGAGAATAACATTTGAGGACGTCACCTTTGGGATTTGACATTTCATGGAACAAACAATTAACTGATTTATTGATAATAACTGTTAGCTGCAAGCATCGATTTGTTACATGTGTCTAATTAAAAAGTGTGTAATCTATCGGTGCAGCCACAGCTGACCTGTCATGTGCTGCCTCCACAGATGCCATACAGATTCTTATATTCATTTTTTTTTGCATAGGCTATAAAATGTTTGTAGTGTGGAAAACAGCCAAACCATGACAGTGAAACACTGTGAAATACATCATGAATTATAACATACTTATTTATACAGAATAAATTAGGATTCTATATCAGACACTATTAATTAAACGGTAAAACACCGTAATATTTAATGGTTTGGCTGTTTTTCAACATAAAATCTAGACATTTTAAAATATGGAATAAAAATGGCAAGTACTGATATACTTTTACTGTAATATTCAAAAAGTTCTGCATTATTTATTCCTGTAAAAAAACAGGAAAACTTGTTTTTTGGGGGGTTGTCTACATGCAAATGATCTGAAGCTTCACCATGACGCCTTAATGCACAAATATGAATTCAAGTAAAAGACAGAAATCATGTTTTCAGAGTTTCATAGATCTACAGCTCTATAGATGCTGAACACACGTCTGTGTGCATGAGCCTCGACCTGCCTTGACCCACTTTAGGTGCTGTTGAACACCAGCTGCGCTCACAGGCACACCGTTTCTGAACATATGCTTTTTAATAGCTCGTTGTTGGTTCATAACACTTTGCACTTTCCTCTCCTTCAGCAGAATTACAGCCACCATCGCGGCCGGTGCTGCCGGCTGAAGGTCTGGACTGATGGCCTTTTCTTGGCCGTCACACTGATTTTGCCCCATTTGCAAATTTTGTTCCTGCTGTGGGAAATATTACCGAGGCACGCTGCTGCACAACACTCTGTGTATCATCGCCTTCACAGAGCAGCGATATGAGAATGAAACTCAGCACGTCTCATTTCGAGTCTTTTTAGGGGAGAGAGTCTCAGCTGATAGAATTCTATGCAAAACAATAAAATCTCTGAATGTTTGCTGCTTTGCATTTTGAAACCACTGCAGCTCATGAATTCACACAGAGAGATGGAAAGTAAAAAAACTACATTCAGTCCATGTGCTTCAGTTTGTAATGAAACATCAACACGTACATTAAAGCTGAGCAGGCAGCACCGAACACACCTCAGTGCTGTGTTGCCGTGGGTGTGTTGGTCTGATTCACCAAAGACGATTTAGAATAATCTCTAGAACGACGACGCCTGTGTGCAGATCTCAGACAAACATTTTCACCTGTTTGTCTGAAAATAAAAAAAGATTTGTGTCTCATGATCTGAGCTCATGTTCACTGCTCACATCAGAGTGAACCTGATGTGGGTCTCTAAAGAGGCTAAACCAAAGACAGTATAGAAGATGAACAGCGTGTGTGTGACGTGAAGTTTAAAATATGCGTCCTACCTCTTCCACCTAAAGATCAGCAACAACGTCGTTGGACCTGAGGCACCTGATGACACCTAAAACAATCTACCTGTGACCACGCCCACCTGTCAATCAAAGCGTCCACGCTCTTAACCCTGCATAACTTTCAGCCTTAATATAATGTGAACAGGTGAGTTGGACATAAATTCACCCTCAGTACAGTTGTCATGAACAGGTTGAGTCCTCAAGCGACTACTCAACTTAGTTTCCAGCTACGGAGGCCAAACCATGTGACACAGACACAGGAAGCGCCTCTTTTATCACCTGTCTCAGGTGTCATCCTCTCCACACCTCCAGCAGGAAGTTACATCAACATCTGCCCAAGTTCACAATCTTCTTTTTTTTTTGCAATCTCAGTGTTTCTCCATATTGTAGCTTTACTTTCATTAACTCCAGTTCACTGACTCAACATCTGTTGCACTGCTGGTCCGTCCTGGAAGAAGAAGAAGAAGAAGAAGAAGAAGAAGAAGGAGAAGAAGAAGAAGAAGAAGAAGAAGAAGAAGAAGAAGAAGAAGAAGAAGGAGAAGAAGAAGAAGAAGAAGAAGAAGAAGAAGAAGAAAGAAGAAGAAGAAGAAGAAGAAGAAGAAGAGAAGTCATATTTGTAATTTTTGGTCTATTTACATGAGTGAGAGTGTTTCTGTGATGTTCGACTGGGTTTGGTGTGGAAGTTAATTTAATATATATGAATATATATGTTAATAAATATATGAATCAATGAGTGTGCACATTTTTCATACTCAAACTTTGAGCACGTTTTGCCTCTGATGGTCTGTTTTATATTTCCTTCTGTTTCTGCACGGCTCGTGTTTCGTGTGCATCCTTACGTTTGGATTCGTCGAGGTTCCCGGCTTCAGAGATCACAACATGGCGTGCAGAACCGGGCACGGCATCAAAGTGCCAGCTCGTCACTCGCTGTTCCAACAACAATGAAGAGCCTTTGAAAATGAAGCTGAATCTGAGAAGCTGCTCTGCAGTGTACCCGTGCACTGCGGCATCACTTTCTGCTCTCGGTGCAGGCTCGAGCTGTAACCAGAAACTGGCAGGGGAAAGAAAGACGGACCGCCAAGCCGGGCTGTAGCGTGTTCGGGATTTTCAGGGAAGGCCCGTGGTGTAATTATAATCATCTCTGGCCATCGCAGTGGGCAGGTGATGACACGGATGTGTCCAAAAAAAAGTGAGAGGCGTAAAAGCTAAAAGAGCCGTGTGCCCTCTGCAATCTGCGGCTGTTTGGGTGATGTGTCTGCAGCGACATATTTCAGATGCACAGCGAGGATGCATGGAAATGGATAAATCAATGAGGCCATCTGGGGAGAGGAAGTCAAGATGAGAAATGGTTTATTGCTGACGTTCACTCGACGGTATCCTCGCAGACCTAATTATTCCAGTCATTACCGAGATCTCAAAATAACAGAGAGCGCCTCGTTATGACGGTGACACCAAATCATTTCCCCTTTTTCAAATTCGCCTGCAACGAGTTTGTGTTTTTAACAAACCCTGAAAACATTTGTACGGCCTTTGAAATATGAACGGTTTGTTTGAGAAATACAAAGAGCATGATGTTCACGTGCACGCGAGGAGAAATCTGCCAAATGCACAGAAAGGATGTGCAGACTGCCGACGTGTGGAACTAAATATCCTCGGACTCGGTAACTGCAGCGTGTCTAAATTAAGGCCCCGGGTATCACTGAATATCATCATTGTCATTGTCTGCCCTCTCCAGCTGAGTCTCACACACAAACACACACAACAATAATGCACATATAACACACACACACACACACACACACACACACACACACACACACACACACACACACACACACACACACACACACACACACAAACACACACAACAATAATGCACATATAACACACACACACACACACACACAACACACACAACAATAATGCACATATAACACACACACACACACACACACACAACAATAATGCACATATAACACACACACACACACACACACACACACCACACACACACACACACACACACACACACACAACAATAATCCACATATAACACACACACACACACACACACACAACAATAATCCACATATAACACACACACACACACACACACACAACAATAATGCACATATAACACACACACACACACACACACACACAACAATAATGCACATATAACACACACACACACACACACAACAATAATGCACATATAACACACACACACACACACACACAACAATAATGCACATATAACACACACACACACACACACACACACAACAATAATGCACATATAACACACACACACACACACACACACACACACACACACACAACACACACACACACACACACACACACACACACACACACACACAACAATAATGCACATATAACACACACACACACACACACACACACAGAGTTAATGGTGCTGTTGATCATGTGACGCCTAAACGAGCCAGTCAAATGTGGAAAACAAATTTCGAGGTTGTGCATGAAATAAATAAAACTACAGAGAACGATGAAGGTCCAAATACATCAAGTGCATCTGTTATGAACTCTGATTGAATCAGATGAACGCCGTCTCTGTGCGTTTGCTTCTGCAGCATGTTAGCCCGGCTCATTGATTATTATCTGACCGAGGTTTGTGCAAGTTAGAGTCTGTGACCCGACCCCGGCAGCCGAACTATTGATAAATCCATGAAGCAGCAAACACATTTGTAATTGTGCTTTTTTCTCTCAGTGCTTCAGTTTCATCTTATAAGATCCTCCAGATGATCCACTGTACTGTGAACATCATGATATGTTGTAGCCTGCATGTATACGCTGCAGAGCATGAGGAGACAACATTCAGAGAATAATCTCAGACTGAGTCAGACGTCTCGTCACTTCAGTTTGTTGCATTTTGTTTCCAAACTGTTCAGCTGAGTGACTCTGTCTATTTATAGTCTGAGGCTGGAGGTTTCTGTTACAGCTCCGTGTATTTTCAACTTCAACATCTACACAGACTTTTCTTTATTCATGCACGTGAGCCAATGGCACTGACACGATTATCAAACTCATGAAGCCTTTCATCACTTTTTACCTCCAATTATACCAGACTGATCATCATCATCATCATCATCCACTGTCTGTGCACAAACCGTCTCGAGCACGTCGAGTCGTATATTCAGCGCGATTATGTGAAGATTTCACTCTGTTGAGTCAGTTTGTGCTGATTTCATATCATCAGTCTGAAACACACACACACACACACACACACACACACACACACACACACACACACACACAGCAGAGGTTACTACATGAAACCACAACACGTCTGAACATACATGTAAACATAAACAGAGCCTAAATGTGCTGCGTGGGGATCTGATGCCATTCCAGGCAATAAAAGTTTCTCCTCCTGCTCTTGATATCAATAATTACCGAGAGGAAGAATTAGAATCAGAAATGCTGCCGCCTCGACAGCTACTTGTTTACAGCCTGAGTTTTTATCAGGTAACCTAAAGAGACACGAGTGCTGAACTCCTGAAGAGGCAGATGTGGTAAAATATGATGTTGCCTCTTAAATGAATTATCGCTTCCAGTGTTTGCTCCTGCGGGACAGACGAAAACTAATATTTAAGTTTTACCAGAGGAGAGTTCAGTTTCTCTTTACGCAGCATTTGACAGTTTTGTTCAGTGAAGCTCAGTCTAAAGAATATAATACTGTATTTATAATACTGTATTTATAATACTGTATTTATAATACTGTATTTATAATACTGTATAATAAATACTGTATTTATAATACTGTATTTATAATACTGTATTTATAATACTGTATAATAATGCAAACTGTATCTGCACAGCAATTAACTTAACTTACCAAACAGAGAGTTTATTGTTCACAGTGTTAGGAACTGCTGCTCAAATGATCAGGACAGATGAACGACAAACTGTATATTCATCATCAGGTCATTCAGCATTATCTGCTTGTTTATATATATATATATATATATATATATATATATATATATATATATATATATATATATATATATATATAATGGCTATGCTCATACTGAAGCAAGAAAGAAAAAATAAACATGTCTGACTCATGAACTCTATGGTGGAAGAAGCAGCCAAGCAAAACTAAATCTGAAAATACTCCATAAATCAGGTGGATGACACGTCGAGGGTCACGAGGCAAATCAGCGATGTGATCGATGTGTTTCATAAGTTTGTGTTTTTATAAAAGTAACTAGTAACTAAAGCAATCAGATACTTGTAGATCACATGATACGACATGACCAAACATCTCCATCAGCCCCTGGTGGCTGGTTGCAGTAAAGATCATAAACTCTAAAAAAATACCAATTTGACAAACAAACATAAAACACAAACTATGACAGAGATCACTGCCTTTAATTTTCCTTTAAATTCAATCTTAGAATTAATTAGTTTTCTTTAATTTGACAGTGACAAATTCAAATCCGTGCTAACACTAATCACTGCCATTTCATTCACACAGTGAAGGTTGATGGATGCATGTGGTGTCACAGCCGGCGTCTCCCAGTTCAACCACAGCATCGTGCTGGTGAACACGAGCAGCTGTGTGGGGTCACGGGTACGTCGACGCTCGCTGCTAAACACTTCAACATCAATAACTCCTGAATAATAAAACCTGATTCAGTAATCTCCATCTCTGGTCGGCCTCAGTGCCCGGTAAAATGGTGCGAGTGCACAGTTATGCATGTGGAGTTGCTCCTAACAGTTTCAGGGATTACTGCAGTCGGGTGCGCTGTGCAGCAGCAGATGAATGAGGCTGAGACATTCATCACGTTCGACACATTCATCACGTTTTAGGAGCCCGGGAAACTTTTGGGGGGAAATATTTCAGCAATGAAAAATTTGCCCTAAGATGCATTTTAATCACTGACTTGTAGACAAAACATATTTCCAAAGAACGTGAACGAGCGTAATATTTGGAACATCTCACCAAAGGATTCATATACTTCACATCTGTTACTCACACCACACTGTGAAATCCTGAACACATACTACTAGAATAAAAATAAACGTGTAAGTTAAGTTACTTAAATTAGAAATACTCTGTGTTTTGTGTACATGAGTACTAGTACTTGATCTTGAACAGAAACTGGATTTAAACTGAGGTAAAACACAGTGTGCTGTAAATGAAGTGCAGGTATTAACCGTCAAAGTCAGAGGCTGTGTTGACCCGAACGTACGGCTCAGGTCAAACTGACCCGCTCTGACAGCAGCAAAATAAATAAAATAAATCCTATGAAATTCGAGAAAATGAAAATAATGAAAATAATGAAAATAATGAAAATACTTCTGCACACTGAGGCTGTTCTGGGTCAAATCTGACCTGAGATACTGGGAGAAGGTCTGTAACTGAAATGATTTCAGTCCCACCAGGATTTCCTAACCCATAAAATCCCTGATGTTGCATGAGGTTTTCAAAAAAATTGCGGTGAAAGTTGCTTTTTACATTTTTGTTGTGATTTCGTTGCGGGAGGAAGTGAAAGTTGTGATAAGTTACAATTCGACAGTCGCGGAGAGGGCGCAGCGAGCACTAAGTCCACAGCCCCGGGAAGCGGCGAGGTCCGGGCAGGAGGGCGCTGTAAAGCTCGCGGCCGGAGTCACCTTCACCCGCGAGCATTTCCAAGCCGACCCAGAGCCGGAAGAAATGTGCCCGACGGAGGCCAGTCAGCGCCGGGGAGAGGTCCCACGAGGGGATTCAAGCTTAATCATTAAGTGTGGATATTTTATAATAGGAAAATGCAATTTTGAAAAACAGGCCATGTTTAGAGGGATTGTTTGGGATCGTTAAGTGGGCCGCTCCGAATGTTTAGGCGGGCCAGATGTGGCCCGTCGGCCGTAGTTTGGAGACCCCTGGTCTAATGATGACAATGGTTATAGTTAGTTCCAGTTGCCATTTTCAGTATTAATAAAGTCATGTCTCAGGTCAAACAGGACATGATATTATGTGATATATATTTATATTTTCTATATAGATGTGGAGTTTTTACTGTGAAGGCATTGAACAGTTTGTAAGTCCCATGCTGTACAGACGAGGCGGCTCTGCTGTTATTCAGATGCAGCTTTACATCTTAGTCCAAGAAACTGTTTTCTGTGCTGAATAAATGTCCTGTACTGACATTTACAGTGTGGATGTTCTCCATAGACACTGCAATCAGGAGAAAATATTGTGAATCTCGGGTCACGGTGCAACAAGTGCAACAGTTCATCACAACATTGGAAAGAACATATTCTCCATCGGCCTCCTGAATTTCATCCAAACGTGTCACTGAAAGAAATAAAAATATTCTGTCAGATGCCCCTTCTGCTTTGCTCTGGCGATGAGTCTGCTGCTTGGCAGAGTCAGCGAGCTGGACCCGATCCAGCTCCACTTTCTGAAGACCGGAGTGAAGAACGGAGCGAAGATGGCTTCAGTTCAGAGCTGGCAGAGCCTCAGCAGCAAAGACACCAGGTGTTTGCTGCAGCTGCATATTAAATATGAGGACTTTATTCATACAGTTCTTTGTCTGTTTAAAAAGTACTGTATGCATTAAAGAGTTCCCAAAGTGTTCAGATATAAAATATAAAGAAACATTTCTACACACGTCATAAACAAAAAAACAACTAAAGCCAAAATGAAGTCAAAGTTAAACCTGCATTCTTCCTAATGTCCTGCAGGGGGCAGCTCCACTGGTTATTAAAAGAAAAACTAGCCTACTTTGACTGGCAGTGCGTCACGTAGCATCTTCACGCTGTCATCCAAATACGGTTCACGTCTGTCCTCGTGGCACTGACTGGGCTTGGAAACATTTGACGGTGGCGACGTCACGTTGGTTTGATCTGAGTGTGACGTGTGCTGGAGGACGCAGTGCAAAGATACTAAATAATAAATATGTTGCATCGCAGCGGTGTGCAGCGTCCAGCAGCTCACTAATGAGCCCGTCGGGGGAGAAGTGTGGATGAGAAATGGTTCAGAGCTGACGTCCGTTCGACAGCAGCCTCACGGCCGATCACTCCGTTCATTAAACGACGAGGAGGAGAAGCTCGTTATCAGAGTCGCCTGTTTGTTTTCATAATGTACTCCTGACCACAGTCATAGTGTAAAAGTGAAACCTCACCATGATTTGTCACAAATTAAAAAGCGTTGATTTTCATCAGGTGTGCAGCTGCACAGGTCAACGCCATGAAGGCAGGAAGGCCGAGATTTTCACAATAAAACGTAGCTTTAATTTTAAACCAGCAGGAAAGTGCATTCAAGATTCAAGATGCTTTATTGTCAAGACTGCAAATGTACAAGACATACACAGAATTGAAATTGCGTTTCTCTCTGTCCGAACATATGTAAAATAAAATAAAATAAATAAATATGAAATAAAAATAAAAGATAAAAAAAATAAAAGATAAAAATAAAAATAAAAATAAAATAAAGAGTAAAAATATACAAGTAAAAATAAAAATATATACATACATGCAATATATATATACAATATATACAAGCAGTGCATGCATGTTTGTCTCCATGGAAATCACATCGTTTATGTTTATGCACGTGAACAGTAACCACATGTTTCAGCGGCCTAACACTAACAGCACCATAACAGTTTAGAATGACGCAGCAGCTTCAGGTAACCATGATCGTGCGCTTTGTCATGATTCACCCTCTCTCACGAGTCTGCCAGACTTTATCTGAAATCCTGGCGAGGAGATCCGCCGGTTTCCAGGGATGCAAACACGTCAGGCTGGATCCAGGCGCATTTGCATAACATTATGTACAAGACATCCAGAATATTTCAATATGATGTAATGCTGCTGCCATAAGAACACAGTATCTTGGGCGAATACTTAACTCACTGTCAGCATTATATACTGCAGCTTCGATTAAGTGTTGTGACAAGCGGATACAGAATATATGAGACACGGTCGAGGAAATATTTTTCTTAAATTTATGGAAGAACGAGTGGAAATGGAGCGTCCCTGCAGACTGCCCTCGCTTCATTTGGTTCCCTGCAGGATGTGCTTACTATGAGATATCAACACGTGTCCTCTGACACAAAGACTGAGGCATCGATCCCGGCTGCTGCTCTGTTTGACTGTCAGACCTGCACACACTGTACGCCGTTCCTCTCACCTGTCCGACGGAAGAAGAGAAGGCAGACCTTGAATCAATCATTCAAACATGCCTGGAGTGAATGTGGGATTCTTCTAGCGTTGACCAGCAGCATTCAGTCCCAGTCAGACTGCTGGAAAATCTTCCTTCTGCATTCTGTGCTTCAGTTGTCATTGCTACATATAATGGACTGGGACCACTCGCTGAACCATGAAGACGAAGGCTTTCTCTGTCAATGTCAAACTGCGTCTCAAGGCAGCGAAGTGACAGCGTGTAATATGAAGTTCACTCTGCTAATATGACCCCCACCGCCCTGCACTCCTCCCACACGCACCATTTCATTTGTAATGAAGCCCATGCCTCCCACACCTAAATGGATTACGGACTAGTGAACCGTGAACGGCACAAGGAGTGAGAGGTGGCAGGCTCGCCTCGCGCTCACAAAGATATCTGTGCTATTAAAAGATCACGGGTTAGATCCACAGACGAGCCGAGCTCCACACGGCGTCCTTGAGAAACACTCGCAGTCGTCCTGGTTAAGAGTCTCAGATAAATGCCTGTGATGCAGAAATGCTGCAGACGCTGGGAAACGTTCAGTCGTCCTCCTCCATCATCCGCACATCAGCGCTCTCCTAACAGATGTGAAACCTTCACATCTTAGCGGACTCGCCTCATCACAGCGTTTCTCAACAGGTGATTCCCGACCCGGAGGTAGATCAGCCTCACTGACAGGATCAAGGTCACCGGGGGAAGACGGTGCCGCTCGGTAACAGACGGGGCAAGAAGAACTGTTTATTTACCTTCACGCAGGACTCGAATCTGGCAACGCCGGGAGATGTTTTCTTTTCAGTTACCATGTGACTGAAAACCTTTAAAGGCCATGCATCCACCCATGTGTTGGTCTTTAGTGCAGCGAGCTGGATATCTAGTTTGGATCAGTTCATTCATTTAACTTGACTCCATTTTAAAGATGCTTACAAAGTTCTGATCCATCAAGTGTTTCTTTGATTCAAAGGTCTGGAACCAGGCTGATCTTTGGCTGTATGTAGTGTCAGACTAAAGCCCTGATTATTTTTAAAAAACTGAGACATTTCCCTTCGTTTGTATCTTTTACATGCAAACGGTGAACTCGCCTCTGAAAACGAATCTTTCTAAAAATTCTGGAAAACTCCGGTTTTGCGTTTGCGTGTAAATTCAGATAAACTGAGTTTACCTGTTGCTATGACGATGATCATGGAAGCGTTCACAGTAGCAGTCGCATTTCTTCTGGTGCAAACACTTTTCATGTGTTTGCGTTTGCATACACAGCTGATGCATCATGTCGATGACCAGAGACGAATGAGGTCGGAGGTCAGCACTTCTCCCACCTATTCTAAGACCCAGTCGCCGTCACCGCCAACGTCGCCGGTTTTGGGTCCGACCCGGGCGGACTGCTGTCTGGTGGGATAATTTTGAAAATGAAGGAGTGGCGTGAAAATTTTAGGATGTCGCGGTCATCACTGTTGGTACTCTCCGACTTGCTGCGTCCTTAGATCGAGGGCGAGATGACGTCATGCGGTCTCCTGTCGGTGTCATAAAAATGAACGCGGGATGGCGTTTTTATGCGGGTTGATGTAAACGAAAACTTTTTTGAAAACGATGCTTTGTGCACGATGTCATTTTGGAAAACGGAGGGAGGGAAATATTCGTTTCTCGACATACCCGGCTCTGTGTAAACGTAGCCTAAATATATACACCTCTATGTGCAGAGAGTATTTATCTTTAATAACTAACTTTGCTGCATGTAACTATCCAGCCACCCGTCCATAACCGATTATCCATGTCAGTGTCACGGGGAGCCACTCCCAGCCGGACACGTCGTCAGTTCGATACCCAAAACATGAAGTGTTGATATGATGTGAATAATTCACACACATGCTGAGGTGTAAAGAACCCAGCACCTCTCTAACTGCCTCATCGTACTTCAGCGTTCTTTCCAAAGTTCAGAAGATGTTTCGAGTTTCACCAACATGAATCATGTGGTAAGAAGCTGATATCATCTCTGGTTCATCCGTATGATTCATTTCTGTCTGTTTGGAGAGGCACAGGTGAACGCAGGTGTGTCCTCATCAGTAAAACAGACTTACTACCCCTGCTTGCTCCACCTGAACGTCCTCCCACCCTTGAGAAGATGAGGTGGTCAGTTTCCTGTTTCATTTGCCTCCGGTCATGGAAGGCTGCGTCGGTGTCTCTGCACTAAATCAGAGAGGAGCCGAGCGCCGAGCCGTGGCGGTGACTCCTTTTATGACATGCTATAGGACCTCGGCCAGCGCGAGCGGTGGATGTATGGCGGCTAAGACTTGGAGATCCACACCGGGGTCACTGCAGCTGGCTCGCCGTGTGAATCACGTTCACTGCTGCCACTCACTTCTTTCCATCTCACTGCATTGTATCATTGCAAAGCTCATTAAGCAGCAACATTAGAGAGCGAGTGTTTATTCTGCCTCAGCCAGCTCCGGGTTTGTTATCACGCGGTGACAGTTTTCATTTGCAGGTGTTAGATACCGGCTCTGCCTCCTCACTGCAAACATGACAGAGAACGTCGCCAGCCGCTGATTTGCAATTTCCTGCAAATGGCTGATGTTAAAAACGTGAAAGTTAGCTCGACGGTTTGAACTGCACTGCAGCAAAAATCATTTAGAGAAGTGCCCTGAACCTCAGAGCAGCTTCTGTAGTGCATATCTAAGGGGCTGTCAGGTTACTCTGTGGTCATGCGTATCTCAATGGGCAGAGCGTGACTCACTTTCCACGGGAAGAAAAAGACATTTTCTGAGCAGCTCAGCCGGCAGCAGATAAAAACCTTGCGCTGACACTGAGAGTAATATAATCAACAAGTCTGTGGTGAACGACGGTTCATTTATGGAGATGAGGAAAACAAGACGCGCAGCCTGTGACAGCGTTTCGAAACAAGCTCGTTATCCGGGAGAAGTCTGTAAACTTTTCACACTCTCAGACGTGGAGAGCCAATCAAACCTGCACGTCCTCATGCAGCACGCGGGAGAGGATTACAAACCACTCACAACTCACACTGTACGTGATTTATACTTAACGGAGGCCACGTCAGTGCTCATCACACTGTGAGTAAACAAGCATCAGCACGAGGACTTCAAGCCCGTAACACTTCTCCATATTCACGCCTCGAGATTCACGCGTGTGCTGCTTACGAAATGAACGTCGCTTCAGGCTGCGCTGTTTAATATGCAACAATACAAATGCCCAGAAGAAGAAGAACTGAATATTTCTCTAACATTTACAAAATAAACAGGAGGAAAGTTACTTGGCAAATTTCAGCAACCTGAAAGATGCACTGTGTGCAGGGTTCATCCTCTGGGAAGGATGAATTGAATTCACTGGTTTTTACGTCATGCTGCTTGACCTGTAAAAAATAATTAGCCAATCCACAAATGGATTAGTTGATTTGTTATTCGCTATTGAATTGATCGTTTATGGCAATTACCAAGACAATTATAGATTATTATAATGATTTTCAACCTCACACCTGACTCTAGATCAGGGGTCTCCAAAATATTTTCAGTGACGGGGGGTCAGTCTATAACCGGAAATGATTTCAGTCCCACCAGGATTTCGCCTTTTTTGAAATAGTTGCGGCCTGAATGTCTGATGTTGCATGAGGTGCTTTTTTTCTTTTTTGTTGTGATTTTGTTGCAGCAGGAAGTGAAAGTTGCGATAAGTAAGAGGAGAGAGCGCAGCGAGCACTAAGTCCACGGCCCCGGGAAGCAGCGAGGTCCAGACAGGAGGGCGCTGTAAAGCTCGAGGCCGGAGCCACCTTCACCCCCGAGCCTTTCCAAGCCGACCCAGAGCCGGTCGTGGTGCATCGCCACAGAGGAAATGTGCCCGGCGGAGGCCAGCCAGCGCCGGGGAGAGGTCCCACGAGGGGATCCTCCTGCACCGTGCGGCCACGTCGGAATATACCATTGATGTGTGAGGGGATGAAATAGTTCGTAAATAAGGTAGATCTGAATTAGAACGCCAAGCTTAATCATTAAGTGTGGATATTTTATAACAGGAAAATGCAGTTTTGAAAAATAGGCCATGTTTAGAGGGATTGTTCGGGATCGTTAACTGGGCCACTCTAATTGTTCAGGCGGGCCGGATGTGGCCCGCGGGCCGTAGTTTGGAGACCCCTGCTCTAGAGGAAAGAGCCATTCAAATGGATCGGGCATCATCCTCTGGAGAACATGAACATCCACCACACGTCACGCTGAGCATATTTGGATATGTGTGTGTGTGTGTGTGTGTGTGTGTGTGTGTGTGTGTGTGTGTGTCACTTTCCTGAGATTTTTATAGCTGTTTATTTTGGACTGATACTTCCTGTTTATCAGTTGCTGAGCAGGTTCTGTTCCGATTCTAATCATAGCAGCGGAACATTATAAAAAGCAACAGAGAACCCGCGCTCGGCTGCTCGCGGTCGGCCTGCTCGCCGCGGCGTCCTCACACCGGATACGGCTGCTCAGCGCGGGCTGACTCAGCGAAGCTGCTCGTAGCATGAACGTGCTGTCACGCTGCCAGACGGACGATTCAACCACCCGGACATCCATGAACTCAGGTTACAGGAAAGTGCTTTGGTCAAAAGAATGTTATGAGGATCCACACACACACACACACACACACACACACACACCTGTGATAGGCTGTATGTGTGTGTGTGTGTGTGTGTGTGTGTACAGTACTCACCCTCACTGTTTGGGGTCATAAATATTCATTTAGCATCCATCAGCCTTCAGGGATTAATCCCAGTACGATGGATAAAATACAGAGCACAGAGCTACACGGCCGGCATGTTAAGTCCATTACACAGTGTAAAGTAGCAGGAAGTGCCCACAGGAGACTAATGGCTTTTTATCAAGGATCCCTGGAGGGCTGCAGCTCTGCACCTCCGACAACACGGCTCGCATTAACGGCAGCTTCAGTTCAAGAGCACATTTTAAAACGCGCCTGCTTTAAAAGTGAAACGAGCGACATTAGTGAGACAAACAGCCCACGCTGTTCACGGAGACACCTTAAAGACTGAAGCACTTCTCTCTGCTCGGCCTCTAATTGACACACACACACACAAAGCAGTGAAATGTCACAGAGCTGCACGAATCACATTTTTTTAAAGGATCTGAAAAATGTGTCGAAGCATCCGAAGGTCATTTCACTCCAGCACAAACAGACTCATCATTAACCAGCTGCTTTCAGGTGACTCACATTTACATTTCAATCTCCATCATTAAGCACAGAGCCGGTAACCCACGTCATGCTTAACTGTATCCACGCTCTGCAGTCAGGCCGCGGCTCGGCTGAAGCTCCTCCAACAATGAAGAGGAGAAGAACTTCTTCTGACAGCAGCAGCAGGACGACACGGCTCAGTGCAGACGGAAAGAGAGCTGATCACACCGTCATGAGCAGAGAGCTCAACAGCTTTTAATGGAAGGAAGCCAGATGCAGATTTTCAAAATAAAACACCCCGTACAAACTGCCGGTCGTGAAAACAGACAGAAAAGAAACTAATTAACTTCGAAGCATATTTCCACACGTCGAAGCATATTCAGAAGAACATGCACCAGGAAAATCTGAGCCAGTAAACAAAGTCTGCAGGGAGAAACACTCTGAACCGTCCCGGTGGGTTTGAAGTCGATGCAGGACGGACCAGAACAGCCACGACATGACAGAGACGTGTCGGTGGAGTTTCAGGGTGATCCGAACTTTAACCACAGAGTTTAGTCACATTTATTTCCCCCCAATGGGACAAATAATAATAATGAAGTGATGTGTAAAAGTTTGGGAAGACATATTTTCATTAGGAGGAAATATTGAGCCGTGCCTCCTGGCAGCACGCCTGAAACATCCCATCAAACAATATAAAAAAATAAAACAGTTCAGGATTTTCTCCCACAAACAGTAAAAGAAGAGATGAGAGGATGAAAGATAAGGTGTGGGACCAAATGCTTCATCACAGGTGAGTTAATGACGTCACTGAGTGACTGTTAGTGATGGAGAACTCTGTTTGCACTGAGCTCAGTGAGCAGAGCCTGAAGACACAGACGACAGATCAGCTTCTGCACAGAGAGACTGTCCTGTATGTTTAGTTCATAGGCAGATGTTCATGTTTCTATGACGGCCCTGATCCTGATCCTGATCCTGATCCTGATCCTGATCCTGACTGCTCACAGAGTCTGAAGAAGAACAGGATTCTTGCTTCACCTGAACAGGTGCTGCTGCATCCAGCCTTTGTTTTTCTGTCTCTGACCTCAACAGCTTCAAAAAATAAAAGACTGTGATTTGAAAAATGATTTAAAGCATTTAAAAGAAGAAGTCACCACACACACACAGACACACACACATACACACACACACACCTACAAACACAGACACACCGACACACACACACACACACACTGACGCACACACACACACACCACACACACACCTACAAACACAGACACACACACACACACACACCACACACACCTACAAACACAGACACACACACACACACACACCCCCACACACACACCTACAAACACAGACACCCACACACACACACAAACACAGACACACCACACACACACACACCTACAAACACAGACACACACACACACACACACACACACCACACACCACACACACACACACACACAAACACACACACACACACACACACACACACACACACCACACACACACCTACAAACACAGACACACACACACACACACACACACACACACACACACACACACACACACCACACACACCACACACACACCTACAAACACAGACACACACACACACACACACACACACACAGCCCTCTTCACAAACACCATTTCCCCCTCGGCCGCCGTCATTGACAGGGACCTTCATTCTGTTCTCAGCGGTGTGAGTCGGCCCAGCAGTGTCCAATCTATCCTCCACTTTACCTCCACCTGTGTCAGCACCTCTCGCCTTCATTGTGCCGGCTGTGCTCTCGCAATTAAGCCCCAATTTAGCAACCAACACAACAGAGAGGGGACGGTGGCGGATGGAGAAGAAGGAAAGCCACCGACTTTCTCCTGCAGAGAAATGTCACCACGACGCGTCGAATCACGAGCGTCAACACCTTCATATGAATACTGATAAATACAGATGATCACATGAAAACTGATGATGTGATGAAACATCTCGGCGTGGAAGGACGCTCTCACAGCACAAAGCAGCTGAGAGCAGCGGGTCAAACGTTACAGGTTGTCGGCCTTCATGATGGTGATGGTTTTGGTTTTTCTCTGACTCACAGGAGATGATGAGTTTTTAGCCGCGGTCAGGGTCTATCTTTTCCATTTGTGCATCTGCGATCAGACCGAGTGGAAAGGTGTCCCTGAACACATCGTTTGACTATGATTATTCAGCCAAGCATCAGAATTGCAGCTAATTGAATAAACCTCTGTGCTGCTGGAGTGACGGCGACACACACACACACACACACATCTTCAAATGTGTGTTTGCACTCATGTAACTCATGGTCATTGATTTGTTTCCTTCTTCTGAGGAAGCACTTCAGACGTCTCTCACTTCAGACAGCGCACATGGATGTCTGGAAACGGTCAGATTAATCCTGCCTTCATCAGCGTCCGTGGAAAAATCACAGATCTCTGAAGGGTTCAGTGAACCTCACAGAGGAGAGGAAGTTACCTTCGCTGTCTCCGGTAAGAGTGAGAGTCTCGTGGATGCCTGGGTTAAATAAAAC